>OX375872.1:101076711-101676711 GCA_947359465.1 Metellina segmentata | reverse complement strand
TTTATTAAAAGGCGGATTTCCTTTAGTAGAAATGTACTAATCGCGTTACGGAATATTTTCGGGGGAGATCCCCCTCTTTCGAAGTGCGATTTAGAGATGTGAAAAGAATGTATTTCTTTTTAAGCTCTTTCTGGCTGATTGAACTTGTGATATTTTTATGTCTTTCTATCCGTTCCTGTTTAAATTGTAAGGGAAAGAATTAGAGATATTTTGAGGACGAAAAAAGTGTTTTGAGTGCCTCCTGTGATAATAGGTTTTCTATGGTTTGTACTAGCTTTACTTTCTCTTTTTGTAGGTCCCAGCGAGATCGTATTCTGCCAAAGAACTAAACGGTATGTTATTTTTATTATCATTATTGTGCTTTGTTTTATTTGGAATCAAGTGTTCTTTCGTGTGTTTGTGGGAGCATCATTTAAGTCTAGAAGAATTAATCTTTCCTTTCTGAAAATCTTTTCCATTTACTCGATAAACGAATTATTGTATTCTACTTCTTGGATTTCGTAGAAAGGTCCAGTCGAATAGTGGAACAATTCGTTATTAGATTAAATTAGTTATGTTTGATTGGCTTATAGTTTGATTAAATCAAATTCAACATTAATACTCCTCTTACTGTTGCATTGATTCGTCTGCATTTACTTGGATAGAAAAGTTTGTTTCCCTCGTTTTCAGTATTTATTTGTTTTGTCTTTAATGTTCAATTTTTCGTGGATTTAGTTTTTGTCGCACAAAAAAAAATCAGTTTTTCTTAATGGATCAAAATAAAACTATAATTGTCTAACGCTGACTTCAATTTAATTTACACATTTTTCTGTACAAATATAAAAAGAATGCAGTTGAACCTCCTCAAGGTTTTTGTTTACCTTAAATCTATCAAAAGTCGTATAAGTATGCATATTTGTTTTGAATTCTTTATTCAAATAGTGTTAATGTTCAATTTTCGTGGATTTAGTTTTTGTCGCACAAAAAAAATCCGTTTTTCGTAATGGATCAAAATAAGACTATAATTGTCTAACGCTGACTTCAATTTAATTTACACATTTTTCTGTACGAATGTAAAAAGAATGCAGTTGAACCTCCTCAAGGTTTTTGTTTACCTTACATCTATCAAAAGTCGTATAAGTATGCATATTTGTTTTGAATTCTTTATTCAAATAGTATATGTTGCGTATGGCTGCTACCCCCACTTAGACATGAAGGTTTTCCGTTAATAGTTCCGCATTTCTTCGTAACTATTTATACAAGGTTTACATGTACAAACTTAGTTTTGCAAGTGTATTTAAAAAAAAAAGAATTAGAAGGTAGAAAATGAAACATTACTTTTCGTAATCAACTCTCCTATTTAAAATCGACTTCATTCAATTTCATATTTAACACATTTGTTTTCATCCTGAATTATATGTAATGAAGCTGAAATTTTTTTATAGATAAAGCTCTCAAATGTAAATGGGTGAATTATCGTTTTTAAGATACACTAACATTTGGATTGCTCACTAATATCTCCTATGTGTAGCTTTAGTGGATTTTGACAGGTGCAATAAGTGACACGCCTGGTTTCATTGTTCTATCTATTTATAGGATCCGTTAAAATTTAGTACTCAACACTATAAAACCAGAGTAGCTCATTTGTTTGTCTGAGGGACATCCACATGATGTTGCCCATACAAAATACTGCTCGATATTAATCGAAGTTTTATGTCCATAGGGAAAATCGTTGGCAGATTTGATACTATTGAAATCTATATGCTAACGAAATGTTCCTTTGATATGTACCAATTGGATGTGTTGCTAAATCCATCTGTGGCTAGGTGGCTGAGTAAGAAGAGATTGGACGTAAGGAGAACAATATCTTCGCATAAAACTCCGGTAAAAATGGGGGTCGTGATCCCAGAATACCCAAGCGATTTTTCTTCTCTCTGTCCTTTCTTTCCGCAATTATTTGGCATAGTCTGTCTTGCGTTTGGTCAGTATGGCCCTCGAACCATAAAACCAACCAACCAGTCTTCGACAGATGTGTTTAAGGAAAGGGCCCGCAGGTCTGTAAAAGTGTTAAAAAAAAATCACACTCAGCAACGTCACAATCGAAGAATCTCCGAAAACAGTCGCAACACCATTGGCATCGATTAATGTAACTTTATTTTTGAAACATCAACAACGTTTCTGATTGCACGCCCATGCATTTCATCTCGGTGATATTCCTTTCCTGGACATGTAACCATAGCAACCCCATAGGGGGAGGGGGGTGAAAGAAATCCCAAACTTTTAAGAAGAGGATTTAATCGATTATGTCAACAAAGTGTTGATAAGCGTCGGAAATATGGACCTTCTTTGTGTCTCTCGGGGTACCTTTCTTCTGTTCGTTCAAATTCCCGGCAAGTGAATGGTTGTGAAACGTGCTGCTACCTATCACGCCTAGATGGGCGTTTTGTCTTTTTCTTTATCACCCTCTTCTCACTTGTCGGATTGCTTCGGAGACGATTGACAAATCTTTGAATTTCAACACATTTGTGTTTATTTAACGTTAATTGTTTTGTTTTAATTTAACTTTATTTCAGTGTTACCCTTTTTAAAGTGAGACATTACTGTCTTATTTAAAAAAAAGTTTTGTTTTGTATGCTTGGTTTGTTTTGATGAAAAATAATTCTGCTAATCATGTATTGAATAAATGACTTTTATGGGCAAAATATACACATACCGCCAAGAAATGAACACATGTGTTTAGCGATTATTTTGCACAAAATAAATAATTTGTTTAAAATTAATTCCTGAATAATTTATTTACAATGCATAAAACATTGGAACACAAATGTTATAAATGTTGAAATATGACTTCTTCATTTCGCTTTCTTAACTTAGATACATAAACTCAGAATTCTAAATATAGTTAGAAAATGAGACATTAATTTTGGCGTTGCCATATACCCAAGTAGCAAAATAACACTTTTTAATTATCGATGAGTTTTTTCGCTTGCACTTTTCGGATTGAATAGATTCGTTTCCTTACAAAATGTAAGTTATACAAATTAAATGTTCTTTAATTATTTAATTAGTTAAATATTTATACATTATTGATATTTTGGAAAGAAATGAAAAATAAGTTGAAACATAAGTATAGTAGAATTTAAATTTTTTAAACATAATTTTCTGGAAAAAGTTATTTTTCCAGCAATGCTTATATACGAGGGAATATAAGCATTGGTACCTTAGTAGTAGTAGTGTGTAGTACCTAAGCACATTTATACCTTGGCAGCTTCAATATACCTAGAAAAAAAGTTACGGAGTACTTTTTGGCAAAAAAAATTTGATTTGTTTTTACGTAATTTTTTTTTTGTAGATCCATAAGAAAATGTCAAAATTCGCAAAATTGTCTCAGTTCAAAGTTATTAACAGATCCGGCATGCACCTATAAACCTTGGAGCCACTTAACAAAGATGTAAGTTCTATAAAGCCGATTTTCAACCTATGGTGATCTAAAGATCCTATTTAAACTAGTAGATTGACAGCGAAACTGTATAATATAGGTTTCATTTAGCTGAACTTTAAACGCTTTTTTCTCAGAACAGCTTTTTTGCGAGTTGTTGGCATGCCTATAAAACTATTAGATGGATTGACTGGAAATCCTTTTATCGTTTAATGAACCAGAAAAGCTATGTTATGCTTTTTTGCAGTATAAAATTCGGATTTTGTTTTGAGCGAAATCGATGATTTCGGATTTCGCATGTCATATATTAAAAAAAAAAAATTCTGGTTTATCAAGCGATCGATATTAGTATATGAAGTAATACGTCTTTCAGTTATTTTAATGGGTAAAGTGGGTAATTGAGTTAACGTCGCACTGGAGCAACACATAATATATTTAAGATCCACTTGGAGTTGAGAAATTATGTCAACCCCAGCAATCCCGGAACTTCGCGCGACATCATGACCGAGAAAGCCTGATTCTTCAGAAAAATGATTAAAAGCTTTTGTGCGGGAATACCTGAAAAGATAACAGACTTACTAAGTTTAAAACTATTTGATTGCATAGTTTTGACAATAAGAAATTTCCCCAAAGCTTTAATTTTGGCGGAAAAAAAGAATCCCCAAAATCTGAAAGGTTATAACATTTGAAAAATGAGTGAAATGTAACGTTTTTGTACTGTATGGTATAATTTTAGTACAGAAAAAAATATACCAATCAATTGCTTTTTCGCCTTGTATGAATAGGGCCACGGTTGCCCGGATGGAAGAGCATCGGATTAGCAACCGGAGGGTTGCGAGTTCGAATCCAACCAAAGATCGTCGCGTACCAAGGGGGACTAGTGCATGTTAAATCTGTCGTGGCCTCAATTGTCCTCATGTTGGTGTGGTGTGGAAGTTTGGAGAGTGGGGTGCCAACTCAGGTCTATCTGACCGTGGTTCAAATTTACGTGGTGTTGTCCTTTGGGGTATTGATCCCAGACTGCCGTCAATAGTCCGTTGTGTTGCTCCAGTACGACGTTAATTAAAATACTTACCAAACTACCTTGTCTGAATAAGGGCGAAAGGTTCTCGTCTGCGATCCGAGGGCCCATTAGTGACCAAGGGATATCAATTTATACTTAAAAGAAACTCCTCTCTCTCGGAAGACTTTCTCCTCGATTGACCTAATAAGGCATTTTTTCCGATGTTTTGGGATTCTGGATTGAATAACATTGATAATTGAAAAATACAGGACAGGGAACCAAATTATTTTGAATAAATCTTAGGTTTCCATATGCGGAATTTGTTAAATTTGATATTATCACCTGTTGAAACTCCCTTGATACGCTCATCAGTAGTTTTTTATTATGAATGAGCGTTTAGTGAAGGTCTAATCAAAAACGATGCTTTCGTGAACATGTTTTTGACACTAGTGTTTTCTATCGGTAGCGTTAATACCTTTCAATGCTGATTTTCGGTCTTACTTTTTCGTATAATACATTCAGATTTATATTCGGAAATCCAAACATTTTTTCTTGTATAGATAAAAAGCCCAATCATGTAGAAACGTCTCGACATCGTAGAGAAAGAAGCCTTTTCTATATTTAAATAGAAACGAACCTTCACGTGTTTTTTGATGAGGAAAAAATTTTCATATGGTATGTTGAAAGTATCCTATGTGGATGCTTTAGTTTATTTGCTGATCTTCTTTCTCTGCTCCAAAGCTGCGTGGATAGTTTCCAGCCGCCTTAAATATTAACATCCTTCATTGGTTTTCCTCCATTCATGTATCTCGTATTCTCCAGAAAAGCGACCGGGTTCAAAGGAATCTCTTCAATAAGCGAACCGCATAAATTGAATCTGGTTACAAATTTTTAATATATGTTAGACCGGTATTGTACGAATTGAGAATATAAAATTAGATTAATATACGTTTAAAGTTTGCTATGATGGAAAGTGACAAGGGTCCTTACATTCCTAAGGAAAGGAGTCCAAGAAGCCACTGTTTGAGACCCTTTGTGTCTGTCCTGTGCTGCACATGATTTATCGCATTTATATGAAGAAACTGCTTATCATTCTCAATCAGCTTTTCTAATTTCTTTGGCTCAATGCCTCTTTTTTATAGGCACATTTTACCAAGTTTATGCTATTTTAATTTTAGAATTTTAAAAGCTAGTTTGGAAGTAAAAGAACTTGGAACAAAAATTATAAACCCCATTAACTAAACTGAACTAGCACGATAGAAAGCTGACTATTATTTGTAATTAAAATCAATCTAACGAGTAAAATTGAAAGTTATCACTAATGAGGAAGAAGAGTCTTGTGTTGTGCTTCCAATTTGTCTATATTAGGCTCCCAGCGTCATCCTTCAACTTCCACGTTCAACTATTTAAAATCTCATTTTAATTCACTTGTTACCACGCTAAATCCATCTGAATTTTGTGACTGAAATACAATGAAGTTTTATCCACATAGTCCACAATAAGAGGTGGGTATCTGCTTTTGCAACCAGAACTTCAATTTTAACTCTTCGTACGCTGATATTTCAATTAATTCCTCTTGTGAAGCCAATTCTGATTCTTCAGCACTTGAGAATGGGTCTAAAAACTAATGAGAAATCTTCATTGTAATGATATCTTCAAATCGATTGTTAAAATTGAAATGGAGTGCCTCCATATATTTACAATAAATCAGTGTGTCATCACATTTTTCCACTAAAGAAATATTTCTAAACTCCGAAATTCTTCATGTCCTAAATTACGTTTGTACAAGACTAGTTTCGACACTAACTCAGAAATAACAGCCTTCGTTTTGATCAAATTCAGCTCATCTTATTGCAACTGCAAGTTAGTTTTGTTATACAAGTCTGACAAATAAGCTAGGGCTCAGTGGGTATGCCCACTGCGCTAGAAACCTTCGAGTTGTAGGTGGCGCATGTTCGATTCCTGTCAGATGCATTCCTCTCTTCTGTGTCAGTAAAACTTTCATTGTGTGTACTTTTATTACGAGTGTATATATCTGGCGCAGCATGGCCAAATATGGCCCTTACGCCATAACCTCTATCCTCATAACCAACCAACTGCCAAATCGCTGTTATATTTGAACGTATATTTGAAGTTTTTTTGTAATCTGTTTTTAAAAGCTACACCTGGAAGTCGAAGATATAAAATTGGTTTAAACAGGAATCCCTTGATAACCAACGTACTTCTGTGTGGATTCTGTGTGACAACGATTGAAGTCTGGGGTTTTCAGTCCAAACAATCAATCTTTGCGTGCACAGTTTCTGATTTTAACTGCTGTAATTACACTACCATTGCTGGAGCACCGGTCATAGCAACTGACATTTTGTTCAGAATTTCCTTTCTTGTAGAGAGTCTATTACAGGCCTCGAAATAGATTTTTTAATACAGGTGCACAAGGTACACCCAAGTTTTTAAATTAGGTGCACAGATTATATTTCAGGTGCACAGTTAGAAAAACGTGATGTAAGAGCATTAATGTAAAGTAAACTATTTCATTAATTGGGTATGTCTAGATAGGTTAGTAGTAGATAGTAAATAAAAATATTTAAACAATTTTTTATTTATCAGCGAAATTATTACTTACAAATATTGAGTCTTCATCAGACATTGGTAGACAAAAAACACATAAAAAATACACTATATTTTAAGAAGATAAAATCTGAATTTTAGGATAAATAATGAAAATAAATTTGTTTACGATACGCAATGACCAGACAATTCTCAGGAATTCCTACGGCTTTACACTTTATTGAAACACGAGGTGTTTACAGAAATGTGAGATGCCTATCGTTCGCGGGTGGTCAAGTAATCTAAACTCTCCCTTCTAGGGCTGTCGCGACAGTTGCTTCAACAGAGCCATCTGGAAAAAGTTTCGATCATCGGAAAGTTCTGGTGGCAGTGGCACAAGTAAACCTTCCTCCTGTATAAACCCGTTACGGCCCAGTGATTTTGTTTTTGCATAGTGTGTATTTAGGAATTTTAATTACGTTCCCTTAGAGCGAGAGAGGTCGACACTAATATTTTGTTCAAACATCAAAATGACATAAAACACGTTCCCCTCACTTTTTTTAACGTTAGGTGCACTGCGTGCACCTGGCTGGGAAAAGTTAGGTGCACATTTTATTTTCATGTGCACCTGTGCACCCGGGTATTTCGAGCCCTGGTCTATTACAGTTAGATACTTTATGCCATCTTGCTTTTAAACCGATGTCTGTATGGTCGAATGGATAAGTGTTTACTTAAAGTAATTTTAGGCGACATTTTTCAGCAACATTTTGCCTACTCTTGCTTCACAACGTCTTCTATTTCCATTAAGGCCTCTAAATTCCCTTTGGGTAACCACACTCTAAATTATCGCTACAGACAGGTATCTACTCTGACGGAAGACCTGCAGTATTGTTCATGGATGAAAACATACGTAGCTTCTCTTAAGATTTAAACATGAAATTCTCCTTAGCTTCCATGTGTTTTCAAAAGCGTTGTCCAGGAATTAATCTGCAGGGCTTTACTTTGCCAGAAACATCGCGCAGGTTTTACTAATGCTAAGTACATCTACATCATCATGCATCCAATTCTTGGATGAGCCTGGGAAAAAAAACTTCGCAGCATTTCATATACTATCTGAGATTTGCTGTCCAAATTCAGTTTTCCACCCAACAAAAAACTGTCAACCCAGCACTTCTCTAGAATTGACATGAAATGTGCAATTTTGTTTACAACTGTTCCAGGATTTGTATAGGAGATGAACGCCAATATCTCTAACATAACTATGTATGCGAGCATTTACGTAAGATTTGTCGCTTTCTAGGCTACCTCTTTTAATATTTGGGACTGGAAATTTTTTTTATAAAACTCGCGTGCCTGAAACTTTGGAATTGTCTCCAAATAGTTTGAATTGTTCGCCAGCACGTGTACGGCGAGCGGGATGCGGAGGTGGGACTTGCGCGCGCATGCTTCGCGATCCGACGGTGAATCTTTTTCACCGTTGCTCTCTGAGGAAGAGGCCGTTCATTCATCAAGTGGACCGTGTCCACTCCGTTAATCCCGCGATATCCGGAATTGTCCAGGGGAAAAAAGTGTGGGCGGCGATTTTGAAAATGGGTCACGACGATCGGACAATGTGTGGACCTTAGTGCATAAATATTGAATTTTCCTGGAGGGATCCCAATTTTCGTGTTCGACCTTTGACCTGCGATGCGAGTGTACCTGGAAATGGTGAAGTTGAAAAGCGTTGCTTGATATGGCGTCTTCATGGATGTCGGACGCCGTATCGGCGCTCCTCAGCCGAAAGTTCGTCCGCAGCTTCAGCGAGCGGCTGGCAGGCTCCCGCCGACACCGACGCGCCCTACCGAGAGCCGACAGGTGGTGGTGGAAGATTCGGAACACGCGCCTCTCCGGTAACACCCCTTTCCCCCTCGAATTTCTCTACCTTTGGAATCTTTTATATGCATCCTTTTACCTGCCCATCATTAATTAGAAAATGATTCACAATTACTCTTTTTTTTTTTTTTTTTTTTTGTTTCGAAAGCCGCGAAGAATTGAAATGTTAAAGAAAATCTTCCAGAAGCAACTCTGCTCTCTTTCCATTCCATCCCCTATCTGCATGGTACTGAAGTGTTTTATTTTCAATCCTTTTTAGCGCACCTTCGAACACATCATTTCGGCACCAAAAATGCCAAAATTTTGCATTGAACAAATGAGATGTTTGTTATTGATGAAAGAACGCTGAGTAGTCAGTAAGCAAAATATGACGCGTTACAATTTTACGTACTGAAATTTGAGACGTTTTGGAACACTAATGCTGCTTTCGAGTGTGTCAGTAAAGGCTGAATAGTTTACATTTTGCCTTGTCTTCGTTTCGACGCATGTATTTGCATTTGATAAACTTTACTTTCACTGTTTTCAGTAGGGGATAACGCAAATTGTGGCGGCTTTTGAAGACTACGATTTCTATGCCCTTAGGGTTGCAATCTGCTTTCTAATTTTTAATGGCTTATGAGATCAGCTATTTTTGGTATGTGGAAATTTTAAGCCGAAAGTGGCATTTTTAGATGAATTGTGTTTCTCATTTCTATCTGTTTTGAAAAATGTGTGACTTTGGCATCAGCATTTCTCTCTAATAGCCATTTTTTAGTTTTCGAATTATATAGCTAACACATTGTGCCTAAACATTCACTTGTTATTCGAAGTCTGAAGATTAACGTGTATTGTGTTACTTTGCATTACATTGGTTTGGTTTTTATTCTCACTTGAGTTTGAAAACATTTTAATTTATTTATTTCCCTAATTTCATAACTGAAGCTCGTAAAACTAATTTCATAACTTATTGATCCTTGAAATTGAAATGGATTTCTTAGAAATTGGGATGTATGTAATTCAAAAAACCTCTCCTTCACTTTTAATTGTATAGAACAGTTTGTTAAACATTCATTTAAAATCAATGACTTCCAGAAATATTTATTAAAATTATCTGGAGACATTTATTTTCTAAGTTAATTGACTTAAAAAGACTTAAGATTTGGGAAATAATACTCAAATTTTACTCTTATTTTTATTATTGTTCAACCATTCTGTTAAGGGTATTGGATCTCTTTTGTGATTTTAAAGTTTCAGTATTCAGAAACGCTTAGGTAAATGAGGTGAAAAGGAGGCTTTAACTATCCTGATCCCCTCTTCTAAGTGAATAAACTAGTGTTAAAACTCATACCGACTGCCCCATGAAAATGTTGGCACATAACATTAGTTTTGTGAAATCACATTTTCCAATGTAAGGTAGCACCTTATTTATAAAATTCCTAGAAGTTACTTTTTATGTTGCACCCCCAAAATATAAGGCCATTGGAAATCAATTGCAAGAAAAGGGGGAACCAGTTTTTCGACACTTACTGTCGATGCAAAGAATTAGTGTCCAGGAAGGGCGATATTCCTGCGTCGTGAGCGAGTAAAAAGTATCATTAATATGGCTCAAAACATCTTAAGTTTTGGGAGTTTTTCACTAAACTGTTTCACGTGCGTTGGACAGATTGCTAAATACCCAAAGGGTGTGTGTTGGTTGCTTTGAGGTTTTATGGCTCAAGGGCCATATTTGGGAAGACAAGACAAGACATACATTTAGTTATAGACAAACACACATGAAAATTTTTACTGACACATAAGAGAGAAATGCACCAGAGAGGAATAAAGGAGGTGGGAGAGCCATTTTTATGACCGTTTTAATTTCTAATAAGCTTGCCAAGTGATTAAAATTTGAAATCGCTAACCGAGTTATCACAGGGATATCATGCATAGATGTTTTCGTAAATGGTAAACACTCTTCATCTTTCAAGTATAGATTCTAAACATTGTATTGAAAAAAGATTGGATTTACTTTTTAAAAATAGTTTGAGGGTAGTGATAACACTGCGCAGCATAATCTTTGAAATTGTACTGATAATTTTGGCTAGCCGCTAATGGAAAGCAACTGTCTAAAATACCGGAATTAAGAAGTATAATTTCTGTAGAATGGAAAGCAATAATCCCTCAATAACTATAAATTCGTTGCGCCTATCGAAATGACCCTTTGTGTAATAAACATAAGTATCCGTTATTGTTTCATAACTTAATTTGAAACGTGTAAATTCTATGTTTATGCCTTTTGAAGTTGTATATAATTAACATGCAAGAATTCACCTTTGAGTTATTTATTAGTAGGAAATTTTATGTGACCACACATACGTTCCTTTTCAAAATTGTTTTGACATAAATTTTAGTACTTTGCTGTTCACATACATTAAAAATGCAACACCAAGAAAGAGTTGAATTGACTGAACATTTGGAACACGAAGGGTTTATCGTGGCAAATTGAAGTAATTGAAATCTAAGCTTAGAATACAAAAGGGAATACACACACGCAATACAGGGAATGCGACTCGGAATATATTAAAGACCCCCCAAAAACAACTCCCGAAATTTGTGTCGGTGAATTCGATTGATACTGTTCTGTTTGTGCGGGTGAATTCGATTGATACTGTTCTGTTTGTGTCGGTGAATTCGATTGATACTGTTCTGTTTGTGTCGGTAAATTCGATTGATATTGTTCTGTTAGTGCGAAAACATACCTCGTCGCCAAACGGGACAGCATTATGAACAGTTGACGGAGTTAGAGGAAGAATTATTGAGTTGAGAAAAAGTGATTAGGTTGTATCGTGATATTGCTGCGCGGGTTGGGCGAAACGCTAGTACAGTTATAAGTTCTGTCCATTGTGTCTTTTCTTGGAAACAATGGATAGAAGACTATGCAAAATCATAAGGGATCTGGATCATTTGTGTCTACGTCAGAAGTAGAGATGCACTTGCTACGCATGTCCGTGACGGATCGTACAGCTGTATCCAGAACGTTAACACTTGGAGGATGGTGACACATTAGAAGATATCTGTTAGCACTGTTCGTCGACGATTCCTTTAAGGTATCTGCATACGGTGAAAAGGCCAATTTTGACGAAAATGTGCGATTTTTTAAAATTCTACTAACAAATTCCCTGTTCTTTTGTGCTTCTAAAACAGTTTAAACTTTCAATGTGCGACTAATAGAAACAAAGTTAGGTCAATTTAAAATTTGAACGAAATCGTTAATTATACCGGAAGTAGGATAACGAGACCGGAACTAATAAGAGTATTTTATTTTTACTTTAATTTCTACCTTTTATTTGTTACAGTAAGTTAAAACATATAATAAATTATGTTTCTATAAATTGGCCACTACAATTTTTTAATAAAATTCACTTATTTGTTAAACGAATTTCGCATTATCTATACTCTTTTTGATTTTGTTTACAAGCATTTTCTCAGAAATATATTTTAGGCATAAACATTGAATTCCAGAAATGATAACTAAATAGTTATTTATGTATATTTATAAAAATTTTTATGCACATTCGAAATAGTGTTTGCTAGTGCATGCACTAGAATCAAATTGATATCTTTATTTTTTTTCTCATTTAAGAGCTTGCATTTGAATATCGATGTTGCAAAATGGTCAAAAATCCTTTAACAATTTTTCAGTGAGTCATAAAACCATTATTTTTTTAATATCTTTCTACTTCTAGTGGAAGCACTAGATAACATCAAGAATTTACTCTGATCATGTATTTTGCTGTTAATTTAAATTGTATGCCCTGTATCATTTTTCAAAATTTCGAAAAAAAAGCTTCAAATTTACACGCAAAATTTCATTTTTTGTTAATTATGTATTTTTAATTTTAATATTTTAATTTTTGATAGTGCAAAATTAATTTTGAACACAAATAATTATAAAAATAATATTAAATTGCTTCTGCATGACACTTTAAAAAAAAGTGCTCCGAACATATGCAGATACCTTAAACTTTAGACTACAGCCGTTACAGCAGTTGTACCATGGTCGTGCCAAGAAAGAATTTAGACAGCAGCCAGTAAATCAGCTATACCTTGTAAGTTACATGAATCACGCCAAGAAACAATTTAGACTACGGCCGGAACAGAGTTGTACCTTGAAAGTTATAAGAATTACGCCAAGTAAGAATCGCGCTTGTTATATGTATAGCCGTAGTCAAAATGTTAACCCTCTAGATTTCAGACCCCCTTTCTTTAACCCTATTAGATATCGGAGGCTTCAATGGAGCCAAGACACTGGAACGCTGGATGGGAGCGAATCGTGTTTTTGACGAGTCTAGATACTATCTCGTAACCTCCTGTCGGCCGGCTCCTTGCACATGGATACAATGTGGAACGGCACTGAAAGGATGCATTTCAGAACGTCGTATAGTATTCATACTCCAAACGTAATGATTTGCGTTGCTCTCGCCTCATACACGGATCACAGAATCTTTGAACATTCAGCGGTACATCAGAGTTCTTGGAACCAGATATCCTAACCCTCCTTATGAGTTATAAGCGGCGCATATTCGATTTCTGTAACTTACAGTTGGTGCATTTCTATCTTCTGGATCAGTAAACTTTCCTTGTATGTATGTATATTACTTGACGTCTTTTGCCTTGTTATTTGTGAAATATGACCCTTGATCCAAAAAAACCCCAACCAACCCCTCTTACAGACCCTCCTTGGAGCAATCTTTAAACAGGACAGTTCACGTCCCCATGTCTCCCCAATTTTTCAACGTTTCTTCTGTTACCAACAAGTATCACTTCCTTGCCCTGATCTGTCGACCGATTGGTCCTCCATCTAACACTTGTGAGATGATTACTCGGAAATTGCTCCGTTTGTCGTCACAATTCGCAAATTGTGGTTGAGTGTTGAATCTGAAACGATATTTCATAGACGATTTCCAGGATCTTTTGACTTATAGTTCTGTAATATCAATTATTTATACATTGTATCACATGTCATCTCTCAAATTAATTGTATTGCTGTAACTCGAGTATTTGTTGCATTTTCAATTAGCAGCAGTTTATTACGGTTTTGAGCACCATTGTTTATCTTCTGAAAATTTTTGTAGATTTATAGCGATTTGTTAGTTTAAATAACCGATTTGTTGATTGATAAGTCGCTTAACCCATTAAAGCCCAGCGTCCTCATTTGAGGACAGTTGATAAAAGAGCGTGTAGAATCTTTATATTTTCCGGTAACGATTGTTTGTTCTGCACGACGGTAAATGGTATTACCAGAAAGAATCCCACAAATTACCAAGTATATGTGGTTGTTTAGAACTCCGTGATATGGATCGCCATTTCATGTTTTTTCATGTCTCACACTTGCATTTGCTTTCTGTCTAGCTACATCGCCTAAATTCTAGGCAAAACATTTTATTTTTACTAGTATTTCAAATTAGAATACTATATAAACATAATAGAAAATTAATTTCTTTTGAAAAAAATTTCGTTTTTAAAAATTACATCCAATTTTGCTGTCCTCAATTGAAAACGCTGGGCGTTACAGCCAACTTTTATACAAATTTCAAGTCATTATAATTTTTTATATTTTTTCGTGTAGTAATTGACTTAAAAATTATTTCGACTTTTATAAGGTAAATAGTCATTACTTTCCTAAAGCAAAACAAAGTATAAGTAATTATAATGGCTCGTAGGTTCTTAACGATTGCAGAAGCTCATGAATATTTAATTTCCGAACAAATTGAAACTGACATAATCGGAGTAATAACAGTTTAAAATTAATCTTATCTTAAAATTTAATAGAATACTGTAACTAGTCCGTTTTTACATGTATTACATAAATTTGAGATAATCATGAAAATATTTTGAGCAGAAATAATTCGGGCGTTAATGGGTTAATAACCTTAGTTTACGATGGTCAGTAAATATTTATACCATTTGTAAAGCTTAAATTAATTAAATTATGTATCTTTTTAACACAATATATTCACTTTAGAAGTTAAACTACAATGATTCATACTGTTTTGCATTTTTGCCACTGTAAACTTGCAGATACACCGTTATATTTATGTTTAAAAATCTTGATATTTTAATGATTTTAAAATATTTAAGCTAAATTGAATGTAAAATAACACCAGCTTTTAACGAAATCGGATAATTTGACCCAATCCCTGTAAATGTTAAAAGTTCATTATTTGGAGAAGTTTAAGCGTTCGTACTCACATTCAATAATAAACTTTCTTTCTCTTACACACTATCTCTCAATCCGAATATCTTATAATTGAGTAGCTATCTAACTTAAAGTTTTATACATTCTTTATAACTTAGAATTTAGCGTGTCGAAAGTTATGCATTAAATTATTAATAAGAATACATGCATTGGTCACTTAATTGAAAACTTCATAGGGATACGCAGGGTTCGAGACAAATATGAAGGAGTGAACTTTCAGTAGTTCAATATTTAACTTTCTACTACTTGTCAACCTAGCTCATCTTACAAGTTATATCCTATATTACGCTCTGATATTCGGAGACTCTACCTGAATCAATTGTGTTTACTTAACATTTTTCTACTTGAGAAAATGAATCGTAACTTCCGTGTATGTTTGAAATTAATCCTTTTTTGCGAAAGGTCAATTCCGAAAGCAACCGAAGGCTCTCCCTGTTTTGTATCTGTGTGGGCACTATTCCAAAATCTGTGCAGCCAAGTAACTGCTGCTTTACGCTGCGAACTCTCTTGAGCAACTGAAATGCTTTATCCCGCGCTGTCTCTTGTCGTTTACTTTATTTTCCGTCACTCCTTTAAATTTTGTTTTTTCCTCTCCCTTTGTAACTTCCATTACACATTTCGAAGAGCTTTTTGAAGGGGAAATGTCATTCCCGAAGAAAAAAAAAACCTCGCTTGCTTTCGAAATTGGATTTTATCGTCTATTTCTTTCTCTCATGTTTTATACTTTTCTCCACTCGGGGTTTGTTGCATTCGTCTTAAATTTCAATATCTTGGGCGAAAGTGAATCTTAAATAGTAGGTAGAGGAAGCGAGATTCTAATTTTCCTCTTCGATGACCACTAATGAAATTAGGCCACTGCTTACTAATTACTTAGACTCGGAGGCAGGTGTCATTGGAAAACTAATTCCAAAACTGTACAACGCTTTGTTGGACTCGTCCTCTGGAACATCTCAACCCGAATGAGAAAGAAATTGTGAAATCGTACTATGAATGAGCTTTCCTTTATTCCCTTCGATAATATTCTCGTTCTATAGACTGTCAGATATGACTTGGTATCGATAGGCATGTTGGATAAGTAGTATTACAGTGTTCATTTCTCGTGTTTATAAATGGAATCTGGGTTCTATCTCATCACGTTTCTAGTAATTCAATTCATTGCGTTACATTTTCAAATCGAATTCAGCATTTTTACAAAGAACCTGCTTCTACCAACAAAACCAATCATTACTTTGGTACTCACCGCAGAATGTTATTAACACATACAAAGATAACATGTATTATACTTTGTGTATACCTGAAACTTAAAGAACTAGAGCTGAAAACATACTTTCATATGGCTAAAATTTAATTTAAACTTCATGTTTATTTTTAATACCTTGACCAGAATATAAATTCTTTCTAAAATGACGTACCGTGAATGAGTAAAAAACGTGATAAACCAAGGTCAGATTATTATATTTTTATAAAATATGCTATTGAAATTCCTACTGTAAAATTAATTTTGGATCAATCTTATTAGAAAGCTATTCACTTTATAGGTAAATCATGACAGATGCACTTGAATAAACAAATATTTAATTGCCCTAATTAATGGAAAATCAATTTTTTTAAAAATACTTTTTACAATGGTTTATATTTCGAAGAGACCACATTAGTGTTGGGCAAGTAAAACATTTCTCCGTCATAGTTATAAAAATATTTTGTGCTAGTTCTTTTAATAGTGTGAATATATTATTTTCTTTCCGATTCAGTCTTTGGGATAAGTATAACAGGCAAATGTTTTAAGAAAATATTTACATCTTAATGTTTTTAATTTACATTTCACGAATAAATTATTATGTATGAAAAATGCCTGTTACTTTTAAGGTTAAGCACCCGAAAAAAATTCAACAATAAATTCTAGGGGTTTCTCAAATGTGCTGAGAAATTTATATTTATGTTTTCCCTAACTCCTAACTGCCAGTTTCGGGATGTCAATATTTGTCGCATTTGCCCGAAAAATAACCCGACGGAAATTTGAACCGGGTCAACTATTTCAATTTGTAACGATGCTACTGACGTTGGAACGGCTAGGTTTAACTCTTGCCGTGGAAATTTCTACCCCTCTAGTTTATTGCCCCTCAATGGGGAAATTCCGAGATAATTTATTTGGTCAGCTTAAAATAGTTACCAAATCTAGTAAGCAAGTGCATTGCGTGACGAACTTCTAATTCATTTTACTCCGGGAAAAAGTGCGAATTTTTGTGAAATGTATCGGTACCTCAGTGCGTGCATTTGTTTGAATGATTTTACAGGAAATTAGGATTTATTCCGCGATGTACTTTCTCAAGTTGGATTTCTCACACTGGAACAATACTTCATTTAACAAACGAAATGGATTTGTTTTCAAATTTACATTTTCCATTTCACAAGAAAATGTTCAATTCAAAATTGCTTTATGTGCTCTTGATTTAAAAGACTGTTGATGTATATTTTTTATCAATGTAGGAAAGAAGCAACGATTGCTTAAAGAGACTAAAGTCCTTGTCTTTTTTACAGTTTTATTTTCCATGTTTCAATTTTATTAATATTTCTTGCTTTTGTTAATATTGAACGACACTGAGGAGACTTTTTACTGAGGTTTTCAGTGTAACTGCCGCAAAAAATGCCTACATAATTTCACTTGTGGACTTTGGTGCCTTTTATCTGCTCTTTATAATCTGAATTTAATGAAAAGACCGCCCCGATTTTTAATATTAGTGTTTAGCTCAGAAAAGTTTAATTCAAATTTTTTTTTTATGAATTTTCTCTGAACTTTATTTCAAAAGAAAGTTAACTAAATAGTTCGTATCTTGTTGCAAAGTTAGATAATGGTTGACTTAGATAAAGACTCGAATCGAAGATGAAAAATCTGAAGAAATGAAGCTTTGAATGTTAGGGACTTCATTGATCAAATGATGTGTTGTGAATCCCTTCCAACTTTTTTAGTGAATTTTCTGCTTTCTGTCCTTTTCTTTGAGTACATAGTGTCGTGCCTTTTGGTATTGGAATTCCATTGCGGTAATACTTGTATATAAAAAATATCCCATAATTTTCCCGATTATTTTCTTCTATCTCTTACAGATGAATATTTGGAAACTATTCTTTCCTTTCAACAGCATGGAGCTTGTATTTTTATCTACAAAAGTAACGATGTATTGTACAATCATTAAGTGAAAATCATCTTTGTTTTGTTATTTACATGAAACATTCAAAAGTGAAGTAGGTTTCTAATTATAAGTATGCGATCATCTATAATTTATTAGCTGGTTTAACTTTTTTTTTGTTGCTTTTAGCACTTTCTTAGAGATCTTGTATAGTTTAGAGTTGAAAACTACGTGAGGTAACGCGGAGAATAAAATCACAGCAAAAAAGTCGATTTTGACACTATTTGTTTGTAATTAAGTAGTTTTCAAGCCTTGTGATTTTTTTATTTGTAGCTGTTTAAAAGTATTTTTTTAAAAATATTTTTAAGATTTCCATCTAGAGCCTTTCAAATGCCCTTTACTGGTTGTTTACTGGTTACTTTTGCTACACAATGTACAAAAACTACGGTAAATATTTGACATTTTTATGTAGACTCTCTAATATATGTTTTAACCAGAGCTTTTATGGGTGTTCAACTACATAGATAAAATAATAAAACAAACTGTGAAAATTTCGCTTTTTCAAAACTTTTGGCAGTGTATCACACATTTTAATCCTATCAGCAGTAAAAAGTTTACTACAAAGTAACTAATGGATATGTGATAAAAAAGATAATGTATGCATTCGTTTTCGAAAAAATGAAGTATTACTAGTTTTAACGTGGGAAGCAATGGGGATTCCAGGTTACCTTAATTAAAATCGAAAAGTCTCAAAATTGGTTTTTTAATTATTTTATTCTGTATCTTACCTGCAAACCCAAAGACGAAATTTCTGAATCAAAACTGCTGTTTTTGTTGTAGCTTATTCATAATAGAGCACTTTTGTCCCAAAACGATTTGTGTGTTTATTTGCTAAGATAAAGGAATAACGGGTGGTAAAGTTTAGTAACAGCGTTGGCTGTTTTGAAAAAAAAAATTGCAGAGTTAAGATGTGTTTTTACCGTACAAATATTTGTTCTACTCTAAATATTTCCGCGTTTCATGCTTTTTTACCTTTTACTGGGAATTGAAGTTTCAAATGAAATAATTAAGTGACACCCTCATAAAATTTTACTCATACATTAACACAGTTGACTTGATGAGGCAGAAATGATTCAAGTACTAGTTTATATTTACGAATTCTTTATTATTGGAATTACCCCATATCACTGCTTGGGTTGGCCAGCCCAAACTATACATATGTAAGCATATATTGAACTAGCCCTTTTGCAAAAAAATTGGCTTCAACTGCTAAGGTCCTTGCTGGTACACGATTTTTATTTCTGCATAAATTATACAAAAACCGTTTTAATTTTGAAATCTAATCAAAATTTTGGTCGTAATTTATCAGATGCACTCACCACTTTTGAAATAAATTAATTAACATTTCTCCACTTTGAAATACGTGTACAAGACTTTATGATTTATGGTGACGTCGCTTATATGTCTTGTTCGGAGCAGCTTGACCAAATCTGGCCCTTGCGCCAAAATAAAACCCCAACCAACCAAATCTGGCATCGGTTTGCAACTTTTATCATTTAAATAACACGAATTCTCCCGAAAAGTTCGATTATAAACTATGTCAATGTGTTTCAATATTTTGGACGATGAGTGCCTTGGACCAATCAGAAATGCACTTACTAATCCTTGAATCTGCTTAAGCTCCTTTATCAACAGCTTTAAATCACTAGCAAATCAGCAACTTTAAATCGGGATTTTAGCAAATTTCTTTCTATTCTTAAAAAGTCCGATATTGAAACTACTTTTCTTGATTACTTTCTTGATGGGAGATGTACTCACTCGGGTTTAATTAAGTTTCATGCACATGAAGTAGCCTTTATTCTGCCCTGCCCTGATAATATTTTATAAGATTTCTCTCATCTATAGTACTTATAAAAAAATTAGACTTGTGTTTTTATAAGAGGTTTAATTTGTATCGAGAAAAGTAATATTGCTTTGAATGATACACTTAGTAATTATCAGGACCCGGATTTTGTTGACTTACTGAATGCAAAAATAACTACGTAAATGCAATCGATGTACTTTAGATTAGCGGTATATTTCTATACCTAGTCTAGTGAAAATGTTTTTTCTCACACTTATAAATTTAGTCATTAAAATCGTATTCTTATAACGAAATAAAAAATAAAAGTGTTTCTCACATAGGTTTGGATATTTGACATCTGAGCCAAAATTTGTGTGAAAACAATGTTAGAAAGAGGAATTGTTGCACGAAATGTGAGCATCCAAACAAGAAGATCCTTCATTAAATAAATACGATGCATTGCCGGTGCAATGAATGACATTGATATCAATCTGTTTGGACACTTTGAATAACAGCTCGAAGATCCCAAAGAGAAATTTAATCTTTTTTTTTTTTTTTCTGTCACGACTAGACATTTTTTCTGGTGTCGATGATCCACTCACGAATACCCAAGTGTAGAACGGTTTTGTTTTGCGTTAGATTGTAATTGTTTGAAGCTTGCAAACAAGTCATTTGTAGTGTACTTGTGCAGTGGAAACGAAACCGAGGATGAAAGATAGTGACTTCAGAATGTTTCAACCAAAAGTTGATTGAAACCCCGAACACACACACACAACCGCAAAATTCTCGAAAAATGACCTAAAACACAAGAAATCAAGAATTTATACTAGCATTGCCTACGAAGTGCTAACTAAATCCGTGCCCTGATAATTCTACTCGATCAATGTTTTTGTTTTCCTAGGTTCTAGTTAACAGGATTCAGAAACCTTTCCTTTTAGCCAACTTAAAACGAATGTTTTCTTAATTTCGGTTCTGTTCGTGCTTTTTCATCGATTTTTCAGTTTGTGGATTATTGCTGTTTCATAAAACTCCCAACGACTAAACAGTTGAATGTTCTTGTTAGACTCAAACTGTCCTTTAAAAAGAACTTAATGAACGTTAGCGGTTTGGAATATCATCTGTTTATAGTAATCTTACTCCTTTTTCCCAAAGAGGCCTCAAACAGATGAAATTGGTAGGTATTAAAAATGGGAATGTTGCCATTGGACATTTCCAATATTTTATGTTGAATATTTTACGTGAGGTTGATATTTTAGAAATAGTTTCTAATTAATAGATGGTGGGTAAATGTTCATAGGTTTCGCTGTTCCGATTTTTTGTTTTATACACTCAAAATGCTTTAATATTTGTACAAAAATTTATTGAAAATCCTTAGCTTTTAAATCTACACATTTTACTTTCACCTACTTCAAAAACTAAGATCACGAATGTTTAAAACATCAAGGGCGTAAAGGGAAAGTAAAAGTTTATATTTTAAATACAAGGCCCAAACCTAACATTGGAAAGTTTGTTTCTCTGCAGCTCTCATGATTTAATCTGTTGCGTGAAATATACCCTTACAGATTTCTTTAAATTGATAAAATAGTTTTATCTTTGATTATTTTGGTCTCTCATGCAAATGAAACACGTTATCCAAACAGAGTCCATCTGATTCACTACAAGAATGCTTCCTGATGTATCTTCATTATCGCCCCATACATGATACGATGTATGCTGCGATATGTAGTCTAAAAGGATTGAGATGTTCCGCGTTGTGGATGTTAGCTCACTAAACTGCAACAGGACGTTAATCCAATCTGTGTCGTAAAGTACGAAGCGAAAAAGAAGTGTTGTGCCCACTTAGGAAGTGGAAAGCTGCCTTCCATTAACCCTGAATATCTCGGTTTTCTCCTCCTTTTTATTTTTTATCTCTTTCTTCTGCTCTTTTATTTTTTTTTCTTTGAACATTCTTCGGGAAATGTTTTTTATATCTATCGAAAAGTTGACGAAAATGTCACACCTTTTGCAAATTTAATTATGAAGCTTTGTTTTAAAAGGAAATTCGCGTGCTGTCGAGAATTGCTGTGGATAAGAACGTTAAGGGGAACTCAGCAAGAGTGATCGAATTTCTGGCGTTTTGCTTTCAGAAATTTGTTACTCTTGTTCTTTTTCGAACTTCGGTTCTTTGAGTAGTAAAGCATCACTGTTATTGAATGTTAGTACGGAAAGCAAATCTGTACTTTGGACTGTTCAGAGTGCTTTGTATCTGGTAGCACACTTTGAGTAGTTACAATTATTATATAATTTTTTTTTTTTTTCAAAACCGCTAGCGCATGTTAGCACAAAATGCGCTCTTCTACTCTGCCAGTAGTTTCAATTTGAGTATTGCCTACCTTTATATATACCTCTTGTTCTAACTTGTGAATCAGTGTTATCTACCACGAGGAGGTGATTGATGTTTAATATCTAATTGTGTTTATTTTTAATTTATAACCTTTGAGTCCACCTTCCTGGCTTGTTCATTTCTGTTCAACTGAGCCCCTTAATTGATGCTGCAAAAAACCTAAATACGAATTTTAGAGCTTGAAAATCAGAAATGAAATCCTATTTCGAAAACGATACTTCCCGCGAACTTTGAATCTCACACTAGAGGATGCCTATGTTTACAATAATTGTAATTTTCTGAGTTTATGTGTTTCTATAAATCAGCTGCTTTTTTTTGGTGCATCAGATATGACAGGTCCCACATTTTGATGAGCATTTGGTGCACGTTAAATATGAGGCCTCGAATGTCCTTACGTTAGCGTAGTGGGGAAGTTTGGAGAGTGGGGTGTCATCACAGGTGTGACCTCGTCATCTGACCGTGGTTGTAAATTACATCTTCGGATTTTTCCAGTCGGGTTTGATCTCGGACCATCGCCAATAGCCCGTTGTTTTGCTCCACTGCGACGGTAATTGAAATACCTACCCGAAAACATGTGTCTTTCACAAATCTGCTAAACAGCAGAGGCCAAGTTTTATTTATGTGAGGTCAGTCCACATCGCACAAAGGGTATTGATTTAATTTTGAAGTACTCTTCCCTCATGGAAAGGTTGTATCATCTTGAACTGATGCTCTTTTAGGGACTTCCTATTTCTGATAAAGAAATATGTTTAAAATTTATTTCCAGTATGTTACAACCGAGTATTAGCTTATTTAATACACCATCGGAAAGAAAGTTAAAATAGAAATAACCTCGTTTTTCCGCAAAAGCAAAATATTCATTAAATCTGTAATGATAAAAATTCAAGAGGAAGCAGATTATGATTTCCTTTGCGAAAGCATGGTATTCCAGATATCTTCTTTAGGATGGAGGAAACTCATTTACATTTTAGTGTTTGTGTTGAAAGCCATTCATGAAGCTCCATCTCACCTCCCTGTATTTGCAGAAAGAATATTTTTAACTTAACAGTTTAACCCAACTAACAGAAAACACTCGCACTTGATACAAGTTATGTAACAAAAGGGCCGAAACGTTAAAATTTATTTATAAAATTTATGAAAATTTTTAATTAAATTTTTCTTTTATTAAAATGCTTGTTTTTAATGTAGAATTTTAAGTATTATGGATTTGTCACAAAATAGAACTCAAATGAAAGATCAAAAGCAGAAATAAGGCCCATGTATAATTTTAATTGTTTTCATCGTACAAACATTTGAGGCTATCACAGCAAGAGTGACCTAACCCAATGATCCTTTTTATAGACATGATCGTATTGGTTCGGAATCCACTTTTAAGCCGCAGGTCCTGGTTTGCTTTGCCATCTTGTAGCAAAAAATGACCGCAGAACGACAAATCAAACCGAAGGCAGCAATCAAAGTATTTCAAACATTATGAAATTGCACATTACTTTTGACAATGGGGTGTATACGTTAAAATTTCCTCTCAACCCACACATTTCCGCACCTGTTAGGCAGGTAGTTGAATTAACGTTGCACTGGAGCAACGCTATGTGTTGGTCTACACCTGTTGGGAAGGAACTGTTTGGCCTTGAGGTATTGTAACGTGTTGCGTATTTCTTTGAGAAGTTTGTCGAATAGGTTGTTTTACACACGCCACTAGGAAAATGCTACATGTTCAAAGAGGTCCTGTACAAACAGTTAAACTGACTGCAATAGATAGGTGGTATGTGGCGAGTCATTTCAAGAGTAAGCGATTTAAAAGTTTGAACAAAACCGGTGCTTGGCTTTTGCTTCGTTTAGGAAAAACGGAGCTGAACAGTACTTGGAATTTGTGAGGTCCTATCTGAGAGAATGCGTCCGTTTATTTCGTTTATTGTCGCTTTTGGGATATTAAAAGGGAACTTTTGTGGATGGAAGAGTAAATGAGTCAACAAAAACTTAAGCTGATGAAATGAAAAGCCGCCTATAGAGTAGTGATGCGACATCGACAGCAAAACATCGATGTTCAAAATTAAAACATCGATGTTGATAATACATCGTACCAAAACCATCAATGTTTTTAAAATTCAGTGTATTTAAACTTTTTTCCCCATTTCTTAATTGCTTTAGCACCTAGTGATGCGACATCGACAGCAAAATATGGATGTTCAAAATTAAAACATCGATATTGATAATGCATCGTCCAAAAACTATCGATTTTTTTAAAATTCAGTGTATTTAAACTTTTTTTCCCATTTCTTAGAATTGGTTTAGAAACTATTGATGCGACATCGGCGGCAAAACATCGATGTTTTTATAATTCAGTGTATGTAAACTTTTTTCCCCATTTTTTAAAACTGGTTTAGCAACTAGTAATTCGACAGCGGCTCCAATACATCAATGTTTTTTTTTATAAAACATCAATGTTTTGAAAACATCGATGTCGCATCCCTACTTTTAAGACCCTTCACCATTGGCCACTTTGGTCTAAAAGTACAAGTATGTTCAATTAGCTGATTATGAAAATTATGCTACTTGGTTATTTTTAAAAATTTTATAACGGTACTTTTTCATTTAAAAATAAAACATTGCCAACTTAAAATCAGCGACAAGTATAAACATCGATGTTGCAAAAACATCAAATCCAATACATCGATGTTTTTTTAAAAAAAACATCGACATCGATGTCGCATCCCTGGTATATAGCTTTTGACAGAATTAAGTTTGCAACAGATAAAACGAATTCATTTGCACTTTTACGACTTTTATTATATCAAATTGGAAATATTTGGTAGGGCACACTTATTCAACTGTTCCGTGATATGTTTTCGGGAGTTGATCAAAAGGACCCAAAATCGGGTACCACTGTGTCGATACCCAATAGTAAGGCTTTGTACTGAATCTGAAGCTGCTCCCACAATTACAAATCTTTCCTGTGGATTTATAAGTACGCCATGAAAAATAATATGAAACATTATACACTTAAACGTTAAATATCGAGTGTTTAAAAACAACTTCGTTTCTTCTAACCTGTGCCGAAAGTGAAGATGTGAGTTCCCAAATCGAATCGAATTATCGCACTAGTTTCCGATGGACCTGAAAAGACCGGATTTTTCCTTTTAGTTTTTAAGAGCCCTTAAAAGGTCTCTTAAGTTCTTACAATGCTTTTAAAAGCCTTAGATTTTACACTACATATCTTATTTCAACTGCATTCGAAAACGAAGATACTCGTCCAAGGTCGAATATCATCTAAAATCGATGATATTTTTATAGCTTAAGAAAAAGTTGATGTTTTTATAATTGGGTACGTGAGACACAAACACACGCGTAAAATCTATTGTCATCATACATGAAATGTTTTTTTTTTTTTAATAAAAAAATAAAATTAGCCTTAATTTCTCTTTTTCTTGGAAAACTTGTCCTATATGAAGTGCCGAATTAAAATTTTACGGCTAAACAACTGCACCAACAATGAAATATTTCCTTTTTCAAGGGCAATAGCATTCGCTAACCTTTAAAGAGCAAGAAGCTAATTCCTCATTCATGATACGCCCACTACAACGGGAACTTGTACGCTAAAATATCGATTGAGACTTTACGTAGGAAGTCACTAAAAAAACAATTAAAAGGGTTTTTATTTTAGAGTAGTCAAATATTATTAAGGCTTAGTTTTCATTTGACAGTTATGAAATGCTTTTTTATCAAATGCGAATAATATTTGTTCACAAACTTCTGTATATTGATTTGAATAATTATTCAGCAAAAATTCTATATCACTTTTGATGTTTCACTGAAGGTGCTGAAAACAGATATGCATTTATGACTTCGTTAGTGGAAATAAACCGCCTCTGCTCAATTATTTCTTCTGGCAGTGCATTTTTGATAATTTCTTCGATTCTGATCTTCTGAAATAATTTTTGATACTGTGAGATTCAGTTCACCGAGTTGTAATAAAGTAGAATTCATGTTCGAACCACGAATATCAGAAACATTCTTTTTTTTCTGTAAGGGCCACTCCATGTCAAACAGCACAGAAATAATTCCTTTTCGACCCGACCAATCCTATTTTTTTTAACTTGGTCAGTTTGTTGACCAGCCACAATTAAGGAATTCTGGAAATTTATCTTCCTACTTGCAATAGTTGGTTCATTTATAGTAACTGTAAGTTTGGAAATGCCCTATGGAACTTGCAGAAAGCAAAGATAAATAGTTCACCTTTAACGTGTATTTTTTTTTTAGAAAAAAAATGAAAAGTACTCTTTATAATTGTAGGTCAAAGGTCAATTTGAATTAACTTGTAATATTAAAAGGACCATGTGGTACTTTACTGGAGAGGTCGTACTTTTTCTACAAAATATACTTTAATTCAATCTGATTGGACAATTCGGTCCAGAGGTTCAACAACGTATATGTGAGTAAAGTCATGAAAATTTGCTCAATTTTGCAAACTTAAAATTAATCTAAATAATGAAAACTATTGCAAGTAGAAATCTAAAAATTTCCAGAATTCCTTATACGTGGCTGAGCTTTAAATTACCCAAGGTTAAAAGATTAGTGGAGTCTGATTGTCGACAGAAATGACCCTTAAAGCTTTATTCTATAACCCCCTTTTTACCACTCTTCTGCTATTTCAGCGAGGAAAAGATTATCCAATATTGACAAGCATTCTTGCATCTAGACTTGACCATCTAGGCTAATATCACACGAGACAGATTTCTTGTCACATTGAAAGCACATTCCCACCTCAGGTTTTTGCAAAATCTCCACTTAACAGTATCTTCGTATACCTACTGAACTTTTAAAACTGTTTGTTCAAATTATACTTTTCTCATATTCTGCGTCTACATCTAATTCCACTGACCTGCATATTAATGCCGAAGTTTGGTTACTACTTGTTTCTTGAGGTATTCGTGTGCTGCTTTCAGAAATGTAAACAGATTTTCTTCTATCGCGTGTACTTGTTTTATTGCTGGTGTTAACTTTATCCTGAATTTCCGTCTCTGAATGAGACAGCGTGTTTAGCTGCATGTCTCTCAACGTTGACGTATTGCAGAAAGTGATCTGCAGAGTGGTTGATTTAAATTAGTTTAAAGGATTTTAATTCGAGTACTAGATGCCGTTCGTATCGATTCTGAGTCGAAAGTGGATGGTTTGCTAATGGTTTGTCTGAAACTCTCTTTATGACAGCTACTTTTTCATAACACCTATTAGTAGTTCATCCGAGGCGAGTAGTTCGAGGCATCGTATATCCCAACATACCATTAGTATTGAGGCCTCAAACGAATCCTTAGCTTCCTTCTGCTCTGGCGAGAGCAGCCATTTTGGAAGGTTATACAGATGTAGGAGTAGTTCGTAAAGAATGGATGTGGAGATAGATTTGTGTAAAAGTTTATTACTCGGGCATACGTGTTGACACATGAAATTTCACGTTTTGTTATTGTTAGACAAGACTAATTATAATAAAGTAAAGGTGGACAAATTCAACGAACTGTGCATTCTGCAGTTTTTCCAATCTGATCAACATGTTTTCAAAATTTTTCAATATATATATTTTTTTATATATATTTCATTGAAAGGCTTGGTGGATAACAGCTTTTAGTCCGTCTCTTAAGTAACGAAGTTTCATTTTATAAACATTCAAAGTTTCATCTTTTCTGGAAGGATGACACTTTGTCACTAACTACTTTAGTGCATGAACTCGTTCAATAAATTCTCAAATAATTAAGTGCAAATATGGGTTCGTACGTGATTTGTAATATTTCAGGATGCGATTTGCTGTTGTCAGCCATCGAGCATGTGATAATGCTCCAGGATGATAATTAGTTGAAATTTTAGGACGTTGTACAGACTTTGCAAATGGATAAATAATATTGATCTTAACTTAAATTCCGCCGGTGGTAAAAAAAATAAATAAAAAAAGCTCTGGTAAATCGCAATAAATTGTCACAATTTTTTTTTGCATTTGGTTCTTGTTTTCCCGATTACTCCAAAATATTCTTTAGATCTTGCAGAGGCTCCATCTGAGTGTTGAGATCAGTGCTTCACAGAAGCGATCCATTGCATGCATTTGGCATATGAACCATAGGAGAGAACGGTTTAATTTCTTTTCAAGACATAACTCCTTTTTCGAAGCCAGTAGTAATAGTCGTAGCCATTACAAACTATTGTCTTAAGCTGGTATCGTCATAAGTTGTGTTAGCTGAAGAAGTATGCTTTCTGCGAATAGTTTCAGATGAATTTGCAGGGGGAGATGTGTGTGTCTTCAATAAGAACCTGGCTCCTCTAATAGGGAAGTATGATTTTCACTAACTTTTCTCTCTGCAATGAAGTCGTTCTTTTTCTTGATATAACGTTTTATATCTTCTCCCTTTAAGTACAAACTTGTTATCCTAGACGATACTGTTGTCTAGCTCGAAGTAATTTGTTTTTATTGATAATCGTCTTGTAATACTGACGATGCTTAAGCTGCAGCAGCAGACTGAAACACTTGTAAGTGTTTTAAGGGGTTTAACTGTTATCTCATTTGCAACTTCATTTATGGTATCATATTTTTACTAGTTGCTATTTTATTTACTGTAAACTTATTTGAACTAGGATCTTAAAGAATTTTACTGTTTTCGATGTCAAAGGTTTTGTTTGTCTAGTCGGTACTATTGTTTATCCGCATCGCGCGCGCGTCCTTTTATCACACCGAGAATACGTTTTAAAGCTACAGACTTTGTACTTCTTCACAACCTTTCTTCCTTTTTGAAATTTTATTCTTTTCAACAGCGTCGATTGAAACCATAGCCATGTTTCGTAATGTTCTCTGGTCAGTTCTGGTGCTTTAAGTGGCACCTTTTGAACCATATCTATCAAAAGCATGTAGAAAATAGGACATTTATATGATGCAATGTAAATTATGTATCTAAGATATCATAGTTATTGTTACATTTAACTTTAGGGTATCTTAAAAGAACTATTTGTCATTCTACCTATATGTATCACTTGCAACGCTCTTCTTTTTGTTTTCGGTTTTCTGCTACAACTTCCGATACTTCATGAATTTTAAGTTGTGACAGTCTATTTGTACAACATTGATTAAGTTGGCATGTGTGGTGATGAATTTGTTTCGCCAAATCGAAATCGCTGCTATCTCTTTTGGCACCGCACGATCAATTCCGAGCCAGAAAAGACGCCAATTTTGTGGGAACGCATTGCTTGTGTTAACCACGTGACCCCCTGTCTCGGACTATATTCCCGATATGCAATCCAATTCCAGAGTCTACATAAGCATAAAGAAATTGGTGGTAACAGCTGAAGAATTGTGAAAAATACGATGTATGAATAAACAAGATATATTGTGTATTGTTTTCATATCAATCAAGTTCTGGTAACATTAGAAGAGATTGAAAAAAAAAATTAAGAATGATAAATTCTTACATTCCATGTCCGTGCCTGTGCGCATCTTTTCATGTCACGATGAACCTGCGCTATTTTATTCATTGTTAGTTTCGCATTTAGCATTTTCTTCAGAAACTTTAGTTTAATACTTGACAAGTTTTTTATTTTTTAACTTTCATTTTTACTTTTATGGAAAACTAAAGTGTCCTTATACTAATAGGTCAACTCAATTTTCTTATCAAGCTGGAGGGGGCATAAGATTTGTGTGTGGCCTACTTTGCATTTGCTCTAACTTGATTCCTCAAAGTTTACGTTCACTAGTTTCTGGAATTGAATGGGAAGCTCCACAATTTAATTATATTATATATTAAGGTCTTCCAGACCAAAACACATCGAAGGGGTTTCCACATCTTGCCCAACACAGGAAACCAAAACTTCCTACGCTTTTCATGAGATAGATATGCGTTGGACAGCTTAGCTTCTGGATTGATGCCTGCTTTTGAAAGGCTTCATAAAATGATTCTTGGAGTCTCCAATTGTTTGGAGAACTGTCCCTTTGTCAGGAATCGAAAAGCGATTTATTCTACCAATCATTTCACTTCTGAGGTGATTGAATCCGTTATTTGAAAGCGATCTCGAACATAGTCCAGATTATTTCCAAGTGGGGTCGACGCCGTTTGATGGCTTCTTAATATAAATTGGATTGCACGCTAACCGGATTCTATATATTCAGGAGTTCTATGCAGATATATTCAATTTTGTCTGGTCTTTTGGTGTGGAAACTTCATGTCCCGACGACTGTAATTTTCCTGTTGGCTATGGGTTCTTACAATGGAAGTAAGGATATTTATTCTAATTGTTAGTTGCATGGTTGTTAACTTACGTTGAAACACAATTTACTTATCGAACTTCTATAGGAAAAAGGATATTTTTGGAACAATATCAAAAATGGAATTTTTGTTCATTACTGTTTCCATAAATTATGTTGTATGTCTTTGTAAAAAAGGTCATGTCCATTGGCTTAGAAAAATCAAATGTAAACGTGATATTTTCATTTTGGGTTATTGTTACAAAATGAAAATGTTTTTCATTGTGTAGGAAACAACAATGTGAAACAATTGCATTTTCCATTTTTTCTAATAGTGATGTGTTGTATATTCTCCATCCTATCAACTATTAATATAATTAACTATGAAATCTCTGGTGCTGCCATCTATCGAGAATTGACCTATAATTTTCTTTTTGCTCCGAATCTGTTCTGGTTAATATAAAATGGCTTTTCAGTAGCGCAATTGATTTATCTCGAAAAGTAGTCCGTGTGTGGAGGCAAGTGGTACTGAAGAAGGCTAAGATGTGAAAGCTTGTACTAATTGAATTCGTATCATATCTACTTAGCTTTTAAAGAACTCACAGATTCGGTATAATACGTCGACGAAATTATCTAGAATTGGTAGTATGTGTAACTATATATATATGTCATAAAACGTATTTTTAAACCCTACCTTTGCCAATGAACAAAATTATCAATGTTTGTTTACGAATTATTTGAAAGCATTTGGTTGGTTCCTTTTTAAATCTTGTTCTTTTAGAAATTCACAAAATCTGACAATTGCGATAGTAAACTATTATCTTGTCTGTCATTTGTTTCAATTGAAATAAAGTGAATAAAATTTGAATCATAAGTTTCTGTGATTTCCTAATTTTTCTACGCCAGATGATTTAGTAAGATTGCGGATTTGGTGAATTTTTAAAAAACAAACGACTGAAATCTAATTTTTAAATGTAATGTGTTCACTTGTACTTAATTCTTCCTGTGAGTTTGCAAATGGAAAACTTTTTCAAATGTAGATATCGTTTGTTCTACTTAAAATGGAATATCCTGCATACAAAATGACTTACTGTTCGAGTAGCAACCGGAGGAGAGTTCTAAACTCGAACCAACCAAAGACCGTCGTGTTTTTGTGGCCTGGTGCAAATCTGCCTTGGCGTGAAATGTAATCACGTTGGCGTGGTGTGGAAGTTTGGAGAGTGGGGTGCCAGATCAGGTGGCCTCGCCATGTGACCGTTGCTCAAAATAACTAGGTGTTGTCCTTGCATCTTTTTTCCATTCGGGATCGAACCCGGAGCGTCGCCAATAGCCCTTTGTGTTGGTTCAGAGCTACATCAATTCAATTACTTACCTATCTCAACATTTCGACAAGACCAGTCTTTTGAATTGTTTGCCTTACAAGAAAACTCTTTGTTTGCAAGTTTGTAACTTTAGGATGTTACTATTCAAAGAAACGGCCATGTTCGCAATCGATGTTTTGCTATCTATGAAAGAAACTAAAACAGAAACTTCAGATTTTTTTGATTTGAGAGACTCATTACGATTGATAACATTGTAAAATAACAGTATCGAGTTCATAAAATGCTTGTCCTAGTGTTTATACAATGAGAAGATATGGAGAAATAGATGCATATATGAAACTAGAACTCCACTTACGACATTGCTGAGACGATTCATGTAGCTAGAAATTCGTTTGTTCCAATGGAAAGTATACTAGCAATCCTCATTTGAACAAGACAGCTTGAATTAATGCTTTAAAAATCTTTGTGTAATTTGAATTCGTTAATAACTCTGAGTTGTACAACAATTGAAAGATTTGTTTCATTAGTATTGTTTTCTATTGAGTGTTTGTGCACCTGATAGGCATTCACGACCTCTGACATCGCAAGGTCGGCCACAAACAAGTGCCTGAAATGCTCTCTTGAAGAGGTTGTGTGACGGGACAGTGGTTCCTTGTTGCTTTTGCGGGGGAGGTCCGAAAACTGTAGGAGGAACGGCTTCGTGACGTAATCGCTGCGTCGAGTTTGCCTTCTTTCCAAAAAGAGTAGATCCATATGTGCAGCAGTTGTATTATGTTGTATCCGTTTCACTCGCCATCCGTAATTTCCAGTAAGTTTCTTTATTTGTTTTGCCATCTACTTCGGTAGGCAAGTTAACTCATCTCGCTGTCCTTTGAAACGGGAACTTAATGTTGAGAAGCCTTCTTTCAAATTTTGAGCTCTACTGGTTTGTTTCGTGATTATTTTTTCAAACTTGTAAAAATCTAAAAGAGTTCATGTCCAAATTTACTATTGCCCGAGTCAGCATTTCAAGAACGCATCGTGTGAAAGTTAAAATTCAAAATTGATGTCAAATGAAAGATTTTATTTTCAATTAATCTACAGACTCGTTTCTTCTGAAACACGTTTAACATTTCTTACGAAATTCAACTATTTCTATTTAAGATAAATACAGAGATTGAGTTTTCTTTAATATACATAATTTATAACATATTGTAATCTTAATGTATTCAATATATGTGTATTAGATGACATGCTGTTCTTATCAATTAAATATTGAGTGAAATATCATCACAAAATGATGCTTTCCTTTTTCATATTTTATCCTCTAAACACAATGAATTAGATGACTTTTTGGGTCCCTTAAAAGGAGGTAGATAGGTAGCAGAATTAATGTTACTTTGGAACAACCCAACGAGCGACGTTACCAATCCCGAAGGGAAAGATTCAAAGGCAACACCTCATAATTTTGAACCAAGGTCATGACGATGGTCTTAAAAGGAAGACAATGAAAATTAAATCCTTTATTTTAAACTTGGACAGGGTTTACTTTAAAATGGAGAAAATTGAGTGCCCGCAAAAAATAAATTCCGCAATTCGTGTTATTTTTTAATATTCCTGCATATGCGTGTTGAATTTATTCGCATAACTTTGCCTATTAACAGTTATAAAAATCACACAAGATTCTGAGTTAAAATGTAAAGGTTTCGTCTTTTATACCTGCCACTTCTCTGTTTAATTGAGTAATTTTATTTGAACCACTAGTAAAATGAAGTAGTTTCCTCTTTGAACCACACAAGTTTCTATTCTACCGGATTGTCCTACACGCTAACATAGGATTGTCCTCCTGTGTTGAAACCACGTCGATTTGTTTCTAGTTGAACACTTAGATTCCCCATGAAAGAGGCACAACTGGTGGATAAACAACACCGACTGGCTTCGAATTTATTCCTAAATTCTAATTTTTGAGGATCTTTTTCTTATGCTAGTAATTTTCTCGTGAATTTCTGTTTTCATACACATTGGCAAGACAACCCGCAACAGCACACTTGTCTTTCTTGATTAGCAAACAGACTTATACTTTGCCTAAATTGCATACCATTCACACATCACCAATGCAAAATGGAAAGAAACCCCCCCCCCCCCAAAAAAATGGTAAAAATGGGGTTGTATGTTACTCTTATATTTAATTCACTCCTTCATCTGAAACATCATTTGTAAGCTGTTTTCATGCAGGGAATTCTATAACATTAGTTGAATACCGTTACCAGTTTCCTCTTACTACTTTCAAGAAAAGGTGCAGTTTTGTATGAATTACGATTCTGTTTATGAGCCGAGAATTTTAAACTGGTCGATTAAGCAGTTATTTTGTTTCTGTTTAATTTTTAGGGTACTAATTAAGAGGATGATTGAAGACTTTTCTTGTTTATTTTCTTAAGTTCAAATTAGAACTCATTTCACTTCTACATCTAATATTTTAATACAATATTATTTATGTCCAAGTACGAAATCCTAAAAATTAGCTGCAACTGTTTGCAATTATTTGCGGTATTGTACAATGTGTAATGAGTTCTCTGCAATAAGCTGTCTCACGTTTATTAAGACTTTAAAAGGATTTAATTTATTCCTATACCTGCAATCACATTCTGTAAATCAACAATTGAGATGATAAAAAAGTTGTTAGAAATGTTCTCGTCTCTTTTAAAATCAAAGTCAGCGATCACTCTGAATCGAAATGTCGTCACAGCACACGAGATTCTGAAAGCAGTTATATAAAATGTCGTAAAACGATTTTTCAACTGCTTCCTCATCACTCGCCAATGAAACAGAAATATTATAAAACACCAAATATTTTCGTGAAATTTACGAAGTGTACGACACATTTTGATTAAGAGATTTCAATACTATCCATAAGCATCCAAGGTGCCCAACAACAAAACATCATCCAGCATTATACACTTCTTCATTCTTGAAACCACTAAAAATTAGATTGCGTTCTATAACAAGACATTTAACGCAAATGGACGTTTCTAAAAACTTAAGGCGGAAAGACTTCAATGTACACAGCAAAATTGTTTTATTCAAGCTTATGAAATTGGATTCCCTAAATACCCCGATTATAATAGCTTTTTGTAAGCAACTATTAATTGCCATTTTTCCTATAAACATATATATTTATTTGCAAATTAATTCAAAATTTCATTTTTTATTTATCGATTGGTGTTTGATAAAAGTTTGGATGAGCATAGTATAAAATATCTCCGAAAGTACTTGAATGCTTTAGGCGACCATGTTCAATAGGGGTGAATGTTTTGTTTTATAAATGCTTTTGTTTTTCACAAACGACAGTGCAATTAGAAATAATGCATTCATAACTTATTTCGTGATGCACGTTGAATCTGTCATGACCTCAAATGGCGTGGAAGTTTAGAGTTGGACGCCAACGGCAGGTATTGACTTTGTCATCTGACCGTGGTACAAAATGAGATGTCCTCGGATCTTTACCTTCGGGATAGATCCCGAAACGTCGCCAATAGCCCGTTGTGTTACTCGAGTGCGACATTACTTAAATTCAACTACCAACCCACCTACCATAACTATTTTACTATGTATGCATTAAAATGTGCCTTTTAACCCCCTCCAAGTGGTTTAGACGAGTTATATCGTCCATTAAGATATCGTCAATGTTCCTAATGACAAGATATATCTTCCATCAAGACCTGATCAATGTTTATAATGACGAGATATCTCGTAATAAGGACATTGCCGTAGATTTTGGTGACGGGATGAAGATCTGGTTAGTTTTCTTCTAATGACGAGATATCTCGTAATAAGGACATTGCCGTAGATTTTGGTGACGGGATGAAGATCTGGTTGGTTTTCTTCTAATGACGAGATATCTCGTCCATCAAAAGAACTGGTCAGTATTACTAATGACGAGACACCTCGTCTAGACAACCGCCAGGAGGGATTAAAGTATTGTTTTAAAAATAGTGGTTATATGTTGGTTTTAATAGTAACAGCTACATATATATCACGTGCCCAGCTATGGTTTTTGCCTTCTTGCCAGATTTGATATTTCCCCTTTGAATTCACACGTAGGAAGAACCAGTTTCTATGTGTTCGTAAGCGATATGTTTCAGTCGAACCACACGACACAGTAGGTCAATTTTCTCTTTTCGCCTCGGTTTTCGCTTTATTCACTTGGAAGAGCCCTAGTTTCTCGATATTTTTGTACGCTTTGATCTATATTTTCTGTAGCTATTATGAGTTCAAGTGCTTCCACTTCAGATATCTCTCTTTTTAGCGTTTTAATGCATAAACTGCAAATATTCTGTTTAATTATAGTGATTGTAAATCATTAAAGTTTCTAAGCAATAAAAGTTTATAAGCTTTTCTATCCATCTAGTTTAAAAAGAAGTTATTTTAGATGCTTATTTGACTATTACATATAATTTGAAATATAACGATTCGTCAACGTGAGTATTTGTTAGTACTATAACTATTTCGTCTGGTGTGTTTTTTTGTTGTATAAATCGTGTGATTGAATAAAATTCCTAAGCGTGTACAGCAAAAAATGAAAGTCCACACAATTGCGTAGCCCTCATCTATAAGTGTATACGGGTATCACAACCCCCAAGTGATCTATCATCCCTTTTACTTTAACCTCCTTTCACTTTAAATCCCCTCTCCTACCCTTCTGCTTTTTCTATATCGATGGGTTTTATGTCTTGTGTTTGGCGCAGCTTGGCCAAATATGCGTCATAAAACATGAAAAACAATCCAAATAGCTTAGCCGAATTTTTCAAATTTCGTTCAGTGCTGTCTTTAAGTGCGAAGTTCGGGAGATCGATATTTTCGCGCTTTTGCGTAGGGGAGCTACAGGTGGGTGAACAACTTTGTGGGCAGCAGAGTTAAAAATATTTTTTATCAAGTTATCATCAAAAACGGAAGTAGATGACTTATCGTATGATTCGTGTTTGATTCATAACAAAAATCAAATTAGCTTCAACTAAGTCGTGGAATCGAATTTCGAAAGAAAAATCTAGATTCACAGGTATGCAAATCGAGATGTTTTCTTGGGCTGAAATTCGATTATTCGCACAAACGCAGGATTCTGTTGAAAGCAAGTAAAAGGTCGCAATACCAACGAAAACAATTACGAACGATGGTAAAAATAGTTTTAAAAAATTAAACTGTATAATACTATAACAAAACCTTGAAACTAAGAAATTACATGGAAATAATGTCGAAAATGCTGTTTCAGCTGTGGGAGAGTACCCATAACAAACTCCAGGTGTGATTTCGGGTATTTAAAAAATATTACTTGCAAAATGCTGTATATTTCGAATTATGAAACTTGATCCTGATCATTCTGCTAATCGGGATCTTTCCCTTTGGGATTGATTGACATTGGGTTGGTGTGGAAGTTTGGAGAGTGGGGTGCCAGCTCAGGTGTTGCTTCGTCATCTGACCGTGGTTCAAAATTACGAGGTGTTGTCCTCGTATCTTTCCCTTAGGGGATTGATCCCGGACCGTCGCCAATAGCCCGTTGTGTTGCTCTAGTACGATGTTAACTCAAATTACCATTACCCTTTGGGGCCGACCAACCGGTATAGTGGTTAAGGTGTTAGCCTCTAGATCGGAAGGTTCCTGGTTCGAATGACGGGTCCGGGCATGGATGTTTGTAAACGTATGGTGTAGAGGCGGCTGGTGCACCTTAAATCTGTCGTGGCCGAAAGTCCTCACGTTGGGTTGGCGTGGAAGTTTGGAGAGTGGGGTGCCAGCTCAGGTGTTGCTTCGTCATCTGACCGTGGTTCAAAATTACGAGGTGTTGTCCTCGAATCTTTCCCTTAAGGGACTGATTCCGGACCGTCGTCAATAGCCCGTTGTGTTGCTCTAGTACGACGTTAACTAAAATTACCATTACCCTTTGGGATTGATCTCGCACCGTCGTCAATAGCCCGTTCTGTTGTATACTTACCAACCTACCTCTGCTAATCAGGATCTTTACACGAGCAGGGAGAGGAAATTGTTGTCCATACTAATAATTTGGAATTTGTGAAAGTTTGTAGGTAGGTATTTAATTAACGTCACACTAGAGCAATACAACGGGCTATTGGCGACGGTCCGGAATCAACCTGGAAGGAGGGCAACACCACGTAATTTTGAACCACGGTCAGATAACAAGGTCACATGAGTTGGCAATCTACTCCAAACTTCCATCCCACGCCAACGTGTGGACATTTGAGGCACGACAGTTTAACGTGCACGACACCCCTACGTACACGACGATCTTTGGTTGCATTCGAACTCGCAACCCTCCGGTTGCTAGTCCGTTACTCTTCCAACCGGACTACCGCGACCTGATGAAAAGGGGGTAATAGTAATTTTAGTTAACGTCGTACCATGTATATGTCGCCCATTTTGCCAGTCTAGGATTACATCAGTCGGCGACTGGCTCGTCTGGCAGAGTACGGCTAAACTTTGGCATCAGGTAGAGACTAGGGATGCTACATCGACAGCAAAACATCGATGTTTTGAAACATCAATGTTCAAAATTAAAACATCGATGTTTTTAAAATTCAGTGTATTTAAACTTTTTTCCCCATTTCCCTAAATTGGTTTAGCAACTAGTGATGCTACACTGACAGCAAAACATCGATGTTTTTAAAATTCAGTGTATTTAAACTTTTTTCCCCATTTCTTAAAACTGGTTTAGCAACTAGTGATGCGACATCGGCTCCAATACATCGATGTTTTTTTTTAAAACATCAATGTTTTGAAAACATTGACATCGATGTCGCATCCCTACTTTTCAGACCCTTCACCTTTGGCCACTTTGGTCTAAAAGTATGTTCAATTTGGTCATTATGAAAATTATGCTACTTGGTTATTTGTTAAATTTTTATAACGATACTTTTATCATTTAAAAATAAAACATCGACAACGTAAAAACATCGACAAGAAAAACATCGATGTTACAAAAACATCGACCCCAATACATCGATGTTAAATACATCGATGTTTTGAAAACATCGACATCGATGTCGCATCCCTAGTAGAGACCATCTGGAATGCCATTCCTCAACATGACATTCAGAATCTATGATTTGATGCCACGACGTGTACAGGCTCAGATGCATCCCGTTACGCGTGACGATTGCACAAGATATTGATTTTCGTCATTATTTTTGTTTTATTGTTCTCTAAATTTGTTTATTTAAACCACTATAAGTTACTTCCAATGGCGGGCACTAAGGACTCGTCCTTGGCCACTAGAAGGCCAGGAAGTAATGGTCACTTGTGAAGGGGCACCCAGTGGGTGGACCATCATTGCCCCTAACAAAGGACAGCACAATTTACATCCATGCTCTGACCCCGGATTCGAACTAGGAACCTTCCGATCCAGAAGCCATCGCCTTGACCACTAGACCGGTTGGTCGGCTAACCACTATAAGTAATACGTGGAGTAAATTTAATTTATTTCTTTTGATTCTTTCATTGTGTTGCAATTTTCTCAAACAGTAGTATATAGTTCGAAGTGTTAGTTACTAATTTTTCTGCATTTACTAATACAATTACGCCTTCCAAATTTTAATCTCCCCAATAGCTCATCTACTTTAGGTGTGTACGGGCTTCACGGATCCGAGGTACCTGAGTGATCTTTTCTTTTCCCATGGGGCTTACAGGCCATAGAGGCTCAGTGGGTATGTCCACTGGGCTAGCAACTTTCGAGTTGTAGTCGACGCAGATTCGATTCCTGTCAAATACATTCATCCCTGGGCTTATTTCTCTCTTCTGTATCAGAAAAAATTTCATTGTACTATATGTGTATTTCTTGATGTTGTATGTGTCTTGTGTAGCATGGGGCCCAATATGGCCCTTTCGCCATAAAACCCCCAAAACAACCAACCCCTGGGTTTTTTCTGTCTCTATTAAACACTGATACCCAAGTGATCTTTTTTAGGGTACCCACGAGTCAGGGAAAAGTCAGAAAAAATGACACATTTTTGTCTAAAACTTGGGAAATTGCCTCAATGACCTGGAAAATGATTGATCATGGCATCACAGACGCTTTAGAGAAAAGTAGCCAATAAGATTCGTACAGTTTCGTATCACTTTATTTTATAAATACAATTTTTCAACCGGCTTTAAAAGAAACAGCTAATATTTAACATGTAATGAATTTTTTTTTCCCTCCAAAGGCTTAAATTGACGAATTTAATGCCTTATGATGCATTAAATAACAAATTGATTTAAGTCAAATATGTTGAATTATTTGAATAAGTTATTTTAATGCAAAATTACTTGGGTTTTGTGTATTAATTCTTACAATGTATTGTATTGTAAAATGTATTTGAAATTGTTTTTTAACTATTGGCTATTGAATGCTGAATTATTTCTTGGTTTTTCACCTTAAAAATGTCGTGAATTGCTTAAGTAGGACCTGGAATTTTGTAAAAATTTGTCTGGAAAACCTGGAAATTTTATTTCTGTAATAAAATTGGAACCCTGCTTTTTCTGCTTTCAACCCCCCCCCCTCCCCCTTCTACTATATTTCCAGTTATTCTTTATTTTTCCTTTCATGACTTGACGTTATCATGTGTTTGGCGCAGCTTGGCCAAAAATGGTCTATGCGCCATAAAACCCTAAAATAACCAACCAAATTTAAGTCTTTCTTTTTTGCAACTTCTGGCAAAGTATTGAGCATCTCTTGTATGCCAAATTCGTTGATTTGTGTCCGTCGATAGTAAATTGCTACAAACGTTTGATAAAGGGCTGAATCACAAATCTTATGGTAACGGTACCATGCAATGTTCGTGATTTTTATCTTCAAATTGACACGCAGGATAGACACTTTACGCCATGTTATTACACACGGGTGCTTTCCTATCTAAGAGTAAATTAACGGACTTCCATCGCATTTGAAGCCTTGTGTTAAAACTTTACATTAAAATTTCTACGTACATCTGAATTGATTTTATCCATTGTTTATTTGCAATAGATTATTCCTTTCAGCCCTTTTCGTGCTGACCCACTTTCAGATATGCCGTGTTGGATCAGCTTAGATGAGGATAAAATAGAATTTTATTCAAATGTTTTTTCTAACACAACCGTCAAATACTGTCATTCATATTCATCTTTAAACTAATTTAAAGAGTTTATAGTCGAATGTTTTGAACGTCACTGCTTTTGGGCATTCTAATTTGCGTAATTTTTATGCTTGAAGGGTATAATTTCAATATATTAATTGTAATTGAGTGATTCTGTACGGATAAAAGTGGCGTGTGAAAGTAGCGTATTAGATGTGACTTTGAAATGTGGTTTTCTGCTTCAAACTATTTTTTGAGTTGAAGCTCCATAGAAATGAATTCAATTCTAGGTATTCGATGGAATGAAATTCTCTTCTCCAGACTGCTTTTTATGTAAAAAATATCTTTGGTGTAGATGCCCTTTTTCGGTTCATTCTTTGTTATTTAGTGCAAATCCATGGTGGTGTGCTCTATATCACTTTGAAGAGCTTTAAAAATTTTCTTTTTCCTTGCATGAACCATGATTAACTTCGCTCCATAGAAGCCAAATGGTAAGCTAAATACAAATCAATCGAGTCGTTTCGAAAGTCTAGAAATATGTTTAAATATTTGAGGAAGTTAGAACCTCCAATTTTCGATAACGCAAATGTATGTTTTACTTTTTGCTATGGACTCAAAATGGAATGAATTTTTAACCACCACACCAACAGAAAAAGTGACGTATGTCAAAATCTACTTTTGCCTTACATTATTTATTTTCCTGTTTTCGTGAACTTAAAGTGACTAAATCACATGAGTAGCTTAATCGATGTGACATGTTAAGCTGAGCTTAACGGTGGTGACCAGATTTTAAATTCGAATCGAATGGATATCTGAAAAACCCATGGACTACCATCTGAATTGGAGTCTCTTCTCGCTAACTGACCGTTCTACAAGTAATTGTGACTTCTCCCTCACGACTGGACTTAATTGCAATCAGATCTGCGTTACTTATTACGCTTTAGTATTTGATGTTCTGGTATTCGTGCCGTGTTTCTACCATTTATTCCCTCATAAATTATTTGAAATAATTGCAATATCATTTTTAGAATTTCTAATCAACTTTTCAATACTACTAAAACAATAATGGGAACTTCTTGTCTTTAAAATAGGCTAAAATTGTTAGAAATGAACTGTAAACTTTTTACCACGCAGATTGAAAATGTAGTGCGATACTACAGTTTAAATATTTAAAAATTTTGATATCTGTGACGTTAGCTCGAGTGGTACTGATGCTGGGAAAAAAGATTAATCTGCAGTTGGCAAAGCGTGTGTGGGGGGAGTTAAACCTGTCAATTCTTATTCTAACATGTTCGAACCAGGAAACTATCGGACCTTGCTAAGCTCTGTAGCACTGAGATTATTCGTGGTAATGTGGACCGTGGCCACCTCGGATAATCAAGTTTGAACTTGAATAATTCGTACACGAAAAACGTAAAATTATTGCACTACATGTTACTACTACTCGCAGTATGTATTGTGATAATTAGACAATAAATCTGGACGTGAGATCGTACGTTTTCACACACACCCACACAACTCTCTTGTGAAAGGTCCTTAAGGGTCTCCTCTTTCACACCTGCAAACTGTATCATTTGATCTTTCACATCAATGCATTTTGAGTTATAATTTTCTTTTCAATGTTGATATGGCTTTTATATTTACCTTTTTTATAGTTTTGAAGTGTTAATTTTGTTTACATGTTATGTGTGTGTTAAAAATGCTTATTATGCTCTTAGTGTTGGTCTGTCTGTTAATTTTATCTTTTTCAATCTATTTATATTTAATTTTATTTTGTACTGCGTTTGACGCAACTTAACTAAGTTTGGATCTTTTGCCATGAAACCCAAACCAACCATCTGCCCGCCAGACCAGTCAAACGCAAAACGCGCACATACGTGCTCGAAGCTTTATTTAATGTTGAAACAATTCGGTATCGAATTTGGCTCGGATAACAAGAACACTCGGTAAATCGGAACTTCGGGTAATCAAGGTTCTACTGTAGATCTAATTAAATGATACCTATTGAGACATGTTATAATCACTCGCATATAGCTATTTTGTAGGAATTTAACATTGAAGAAATGCAAGCGTGTTCTATTTTTTTTTTAAATTTTATTTACATTAGTTGGCCAATTGGTTTAGAGGTCTAAATGCTAGCTTCTGGATTGATAGGTTCCTAGTTCGATTCCGGGGTTAGACATATGAAAAAAATGCAACATAAGGGTAATGATATTCGTTATTCGTAGAAAATGGTTGAAAGAAAAACGATCACAGTACGAGTGTCAACTTTAGGGAAACGGAATGCTTAAAACAATGTGATGATCAAGTTTAATACGATGTGCGGGAATCTCTGGTACCCACGCATGCTGCACAACGATTTCTCATACTTTCGATGAGGGCATGGATGCGTTGTGCTCAGAGTTCCAATCCTCACGGAGAGTAGTTTTCAATTTCGGAATGGAGCTTGGTGGGTGGCGGAGAGCTGCCATGTCTCCGATCATGTCCCGCACGTGCTCTATAGGATTTAGATCAGGAGAGTTGGCAGGCCTCTGCATGCGCTGGATATCTTCACTTTGAAGGAAGGCGTCGTTCAGGGCTGCACGGTGAGGAGGCGCGTCATCATCCAATCTTTGACCGGTAACAGACCCTGTGTCAAAGATGGGAGGTCTGTGTTGCCGTCCAGCATACCTGCCCAAACCATGACTCCCCTGAAGGAAAACTATGTCTTTCTCATTTCTTGATGTTTTCCCGGGTGAAAACGCGTTCCACGTTCTCTCCAGGTCGTGGTACGACGAGAATCAGTTTGCAGACTAAATATGGACACCTCACTGAACATGACATTGCTCCACGTTTGTCGACTCCACTGCCGATGTTCCACACTCTACTGTAAAAGCGCGCGTTTCTGTGCAGACGTCAGAGCATGTTAAACTACTGGTCGTCTGACAGACCAACGTGTACGAGTTAGGGATGCGATATCGATGTCGATGTTTTCAAAACATCGATGTTTTTAACATCGATGTATTGGGGTCGATGTTTTTGTAACATCGATGTTTATACTTGTCGATGTTTTTACGTTGTCGATGTTTCATTTTTAAATGAAAAAAGTAACTTTATAAAAATTAAAAAATAACGAAGTAGCATAAATTTTATAATCAGCAAATTGAACATACTCTTAGACCAAAGTGACCAAGGATGAATGTCTGAACAGTAGGAATGCGACATCGATGTCGATGTTTTCTAAACATTAATGTTTTAGAAAAAACATCGACGCATTAGAGCCGATGTCGCATTGTTACTAGTTGCTAAACCAGTTTTAAGAAATGGGGAAACAAGTTTAAATACACTGAATTTTAAAAACATCGATGGTTTGGGGGCGATGTATTTATCAACATCGATGTTTTAATTTTGAACATCGATGTTTTGCTGTCGATGTAGCATCACATGTTGCTAAACCAATTTTAAAAAAATGGGGGAAATAGTTTAAATGCACTGAATTTTAAAAACATCGATGTTTAAAGACATCGATGTTTTTGGGTCGATGTATTATTAACATCGATGTTTTAATTTTGAACATCGATGTTTTACTATCGATGTCGCATCCCTGAGTCTATAGAGTTATCGCCAAATATCGGGTCTTGCCGAGCGGTTGTTGCCCTTGTCCGACCTGAAACTGGTCGTCGTGTAACATCTCCATTGGTTTGAAGCCCCTATCACAGCTGGGCACATTAGGAATTCGAGAAGCTTCGGCTTGGGATCGACTGGATTCCAGCATTCCAATAATTCGTTCCTTCACAAACATGTCCAGTTGGCATCTTTGTGACATCTTTCATCCTTATTGATTGTTAACAACGCTCCGTATCACAGTTATTGCGAAATTTATGTCTAAACTGTCCATGCCGCTCGAAGCCGTTTAAAAGTCGTTCCGACGTGCGTCGGTGCTTAGCTCGTGACGTTGACTGAACTGTTTTGCATATACACAATGTTTTGCCTACGTCCCAAGATTCTCCACAAGTGATTTTGAACCATAGTATCCATATTTACTCTGGTTTTTTCGCATTTTGCGAATTATACTTAACTTTTGGGCATGAGTGCATTTATTGATATTATTCTTCGCAGTAATAATTAGAATATTTTGATTTCAATCACGAGAATAGTGATTTTGTAAACATTCTTTATTGCGTAAGTATTGCGTCATTGGTAGGACTGACAAAAATCTAAGACAGATGACCGAATTTACTTGATTTCGAAATGTACGTTTAGCTTTAGATATTGGTTGCTGAAGTAAATGCTGCAACTAATTGCTCAGACAGTATAGTAAATTTTCTAGTTCTGTGCAAAGAGATACTATTTGTATGAACGGATTGAAATGTATCTGTCGAGAATCCACGCTCGCGTACACACACTCAAGTTTCTTTGAGTGTGTGAAAAAGAAGGAATTTTGGATTCCTTCTTTTTTTTAAATGTTAATTCGATAAAATTTGTCTCTTCCATTAATGTTTGTTTAAACTACATCAGTTTGTTTGAAACTTCAATCTGTCTGTAGTTTTTGTCAGTTCTTCCCTCTCCCCTTGAGGCTATGCCGAAGGAAAGCTAGTCTTCGGAAATGGCGATATGTTCTAAGAACTTCCTACAACTCGCTTAGAGAGAATAAATATGTGGCTCACGTGGAGCTCTATTGCTGTTTCTGAATGTGTTCATAATGCTAGCATATATGAATGCGTGGAGTTACTTACGTTTCCTAGCAACTGTTGCAAAAAATTTCTGTAACCATGGAAACATCTTTGGCATAAATCTTGTTGGAAACAATCAGCGCACGCCCCTGTACCTAGTGCGGGTTGATATGAACGAGTTCGTCGACATCAATATAGAAAATGATTGAGTAGATAGAGTTTATTCTTCACACCATCATAGAGGCATTCCTCAATAATATTTATTTGCATTCTATAAACCATTCTCTACGCGTATAAAATCTGAACTTGCCGGGGCTTAGTGATAATAATTTATACAATTGCACTGCTTTTTCATTTTGTATGAATGTATTTTACTAATTATTTCCCAGATACATAAAAAAAAAGGTGTTCCCGATACAAATTTCAGGCTCGGAGTTTGGCAAATTTTGACATGTTGCTTGGCAGGTACTTTTTTTTTGTCATACTCATGTTCTGGCTTAACGTTTTAATATTTGGTTGCTCACAAAGAGTTGACTCATGACTAACTGGGAATCACCAATAGCCCGTTGAATTGCTCCAGTTGATTAAGAATGCCTACTTACCTCACACGTGAAATAAGGTTTTCATGGTTGTATCTTTTAATTGAAAGTCGCATATTTTTCTGATTTATCAAATATTTACACGGCCGCAGTAGCCCTGTTGGGAGAGTAGCGGAATAGCAACCGGAGAGTTGTGAGTTCGACGCTAGATCCAACCAAAGAGCGCCGTGTACGTGTGTGTAGGTGCACTTTAAATCTGTCGTGAACTCCACTGACCTCACGCTGGTGTGATGTGGAAGTTTGGAAAGTGGGGTGCCACTCAGGTGTTGACCTCGTCATCTGACCGTGGTTCGAAATTACGTGGTGTTGTCATCGGATCTTTCCCTTCGTGTTTTGATCACGGACCGTCGCCAATAGCCCGTTGTGTTGCTCCAGTGCAACGTTGATGAAAAAAAAACGACCTACCTTCTGTAAAACGTATTTTTCTGGAGAAAGTTGATGCAGCAGTAAAAATGGTGTTCATTGAAAATGTAACACCCAGGATTGGCCGGAAATGTGTAGGGTGGCAAATGCAAATGATTAAAATCTCAGCTGAGTATTCAAATAGGGTTCAAGACGGGTTGAAATGACACTCTGAAGATATCAAAAAGCCAATCCCAACCATTGTGTCATTGAGTTGGATTGGTGTTGCTGTACTAGTGCCAAGAGCGAAGACAGCGGTAGGCTGAATAGGAACTAATGATGTTTTCTAACGAGTCTGGATACAATCTCGTGATAGCTGGATCGCAGAAACAGTGGGGAAGGGTGCATTGCAGTCGTAATATTGGTGCTATTCCAGGCGTTAGCGGTGCAATTTCATTCACTTTCTCGATTTATACGGATCTCGGGCACTGCAGTGGCACATCACAGATCTTCGAAATAAAAAGTCCCATCCCTGGTGCTATCTTTCAACAGGACAATGCTCGTCCCCATCACTCGAATTGTTCAACGTCTTCTAATGGTAGATACAAATTACTGATTTTAACACTTTCCTTTTGACCTACGACTCTAGTTTCAATTGTTTATTGTACCACGTGTCGTCACTCGAATGAATTTCATTGCTGTAACTGTTGGTGTTGCTTTCTCTATGGGCAGCAGTGTAAACGAACTTCATTTTGTGATCTACTTATTGGTAGCTTTTATTAATAGGTCGGGGCTCAGAATTGCCCACTGCCCTAGCAGCCTGTGATCTGTAGGTGTCGCAAGAACTATTCCTGTGACTACCCTGGGTGTATTTCTATGCCAATAAAACTTCCTTTTGTGGTGTATGTCGTCCATTTACTTGGGGGAAAATCCATTGTTAGGCTAGATTGCGTCATAAAAACCAATCAATTATTAATTGGTCAATATTAAGGTTATGCGGCTATTTTATCTTGCATTCTATTTCGTACTTTCTTGAGCGCCTATTGTCTTGATGATCCTTTGGTTCGCAGTTTCATTGATCACTTCATTCGTTAACTTTTTGACCTCGTAACGATGGCACTTCCTTTAAAGCGAATACGCCCTTTGAGCAGAGTTTGCACTAATAAATCTTTTAGTGTTCTTAATTTTAATTTCTCATAAGTTTTGTTCATATTACTCAAAGTTATGTATAAGAATATGGAATTGTAGTATCTTATTTTTATGTCTACACTGAATTAATGAACATTGGATTTCTTTACTGTTCAGAACACCCGAGTTTTTGAGTAAAAAAATTTTTTTTGGCTATATTAAACGAACCAAAACAAACCAGCTAATCAAGTAGAAAGAGTATTCTGTGTAGGTTTCCTTCTGTGTAGGTTTCCAAGGTAGAGGAACCACTTTTCTTTTTATCATTATTATAAAATAGTGAACTTGGTACAGGTTTTAATATCGGTTACATCTAGAAACATGATTTACTGCATTAGGAAAGCCGTTGAAACTAACTGTTTTACAAGGCTCAGTGTAACATCTTTTTCCTAAACGTCTAAAATAAGAGATTTAGGAAAAAGTGGGATTTAAAGAAATTTTGTCCTGAATTGAAAACTTTAAATAAAATATTTTTAACCCAAAATGGTATGGCAAGAACCTTTATTTTCATTTCACATTACGACTATGCCATTACGTACAATCAATCTTTAATGTGTGAAAACCGACTGAATTCTTCACTAGAATGTCCAGAAGGATCCCAATCACTGAATGGATCACCCATTTCTGAGCTTAAGTGATTTACAGACTTCTAACCAACCTACGGAATTTACATGCACATGCTTTAGTGTAATCCAAAGCTCTTGGTCTAATCACTTGTACCAAGCGAAAAATATCGTTGAGTCTCAAACTTTTGGTTGTAGCAAAAAGTACAATAGTTGGCTCATTAAAAGACTACAAATCCGTGTAACAAACCAACCAGAAAACTAAAAGCCTCAGTTGGCACTTTTGGTGGGATTTCGTTTAAATAATTTTTCCGTGTGTTATGATGGAGCATATTTTGTCTATAACATAGATGACCAATTTTACTTTAGTCGATCAAAGGGTTATGATTATTTTAAATAAAACGGATATTCGACCCTATGAAGTGTCAGTTTAAAAAAACAAAATTTTAAAATAAGATTTCAAAGAATCTATGGATATTAATTGCAATTTGCTGATTTTTTCCCTGTAAGCTCGAACTCGTGTTATAGAGAGCACTGTTCGGCAGCATTTGATAATAAATCGTAATTAAGCCGATTAATCCTGCATTGATTTCTTCCTCGTCGCGACTTCAAGAGTCCGCAAAAGACCAGGAATTTTTGAAAATGCGTCGACGCCATTTCTTGGTTTCAGCTCTCACACGTTATGCTCGCCACTTCGAACACCTAAAGTGAAATGTACAACTAAATTATGGCTAATAAAAACGTTGATATGCTTCCTATTCTCCATTTAATAGCACATACGGGTGGTGCTTAAAACGGTTTTATTTTAATGTTTGAAGCATCCTGTGTATATCAGGGTGTTGATATCCAACTATGAATTCTTTGTCTTCCAAAAGTAGCTATCGCTGGAACTGTTGTTATCGCCATTGTCTTTCGAAATGCTGTTTACTTTCGACTCCCCAGATGGAGCTCATTGCGTAGGTGTCACCCAGGTGTTCGTCGAGGCGCACCCACACGAACCCGACTACTAATATGACCCCGTTCACGTACACTGCGAGATGGCTGCATTGTTTGTGCTCCCAAAACACTGTCTAGTTTGTAATAATTCTATTTTGAAACACATGAAAGACAAACTGCTAGTCATTGGGTCCTTTATTTTGATGACAAACTTTGTCTCGATTTTCGCTGAACTTTCTCTATCATTTGACCACTCCTAGAATCGAATCTTTCATGTTCTGCAATGATTGAATAAGGACACCATTCTCAGGCTCCCCTCTTTTTGTAGACTTTCCTGTTTTCCATTCCTTCCACAGTCGCTGCCGAGTAAACATTTTTATTGTCAGCAAGATTGACGGTTTCATTTTTCTGTTGCATGTCGTACACTATTTGAGTGAGTGGAAAGTAGAAATCAAAAATAAATCGAAAGATATATTAAGATCAAAACGTATTAACTAATCTTTGTGTCGTCTTCATTTTCCTTCTGATTAAACCTCACCAGAACTTAATCTTTCAAACCGCATACTTTGACACAAACCCTTTCCCAGTACGAAGATTACAATATTGACATACCTTTTTTCTTTGATCTGTGTATCTAGATGAGCAAATCATTTTCTTGGAAACGGTACTTATCGATTCAAATTTTCAATTACAAGGCTAATTATAGTATTTGCTTAGCCTCCTGTGAAAACTAGTATGGTTTCGATCCAAAGGTTTCATTTTCTTGGTTGTTAATTTTTTTTCAATTTAAATGTCTGCAGGGAATTACTGCAGGAACTGCCTTCACTCTGTTCCTTAAAAGTGCCATTTGGGTAATCTACACCAAATGGTGTGAAGGAAAATATCTGATTTGACCGAAAAGGGGAATCGTTAGTTTGCCTGAGAGTTAAACGATGATTCAATGTTAGACACTTGCGCAATCAATGGCGGATCAAGTAAAGTAGGGGCCCCAAGCGGTAAAATTAAAAAATTGGGACCCTCAAACTCAAGTCTGAAAAAAAGATTCAAGAAAACTTCATTAAGTTATCAACAAAAAAGAAAAGTATTCAAAAATTTCATACCATAACACAAAAAATAAATTTATTTAAAAAAATATATATATATAAAAAAATATATAAATAAAAAAACATTTTTTACATGAATTTTTGTTTTGTTTTATTTCTTGCAACTTCGTCAATTATTTTGATCACAGAGAAATAAGACTTGCTTCTCTGTGATTTTGGCAGTGTCAATTTGGTTTAAAATATTTTGCTCTATGTACTGAATGGTCATATTAATTAATCTGTCTTCTCCCATAGTACTCCTTAAATTATTTTTTACAAGCCTTAAAACAGAAAACGATATTTCTCCTGACATATTAGATAAGGGAATTGTTTAAAAAAAATTTCAATCCTATTTCAACATTCAGAAATGTACAAGACATTTTTTTGGCAATTCGATAGATGTCTGGTGTGCTTATTATGGTGTCCTCGATATCCCTCCCCCCTTTTAGAAATATTAAAAAATTGTCAAATTCATCTTCAAAAGTACAAACTAGGGATGCGACATCGACAGCAAAACATCGATGTTGATAAAACATCGTTCCAAAAACATCGATGTTTTTAAAATTCAGTGTATTTAAACTTTTTTTCCCCATTTCTTAAAATTGGTTTAGCAACTAAGGATGCAACATCGACAGCAAAACATCGATGTTGAAAATGCATCGCCCCCTAACTTTCGATGTTTTTAAAATTCAGTCCATTTACACTTTTTACCTAATTTCTTATAACTGTTTTAGCAACTAGTGATGTGACATCAGCTCCAATACATCGATGTTTTTTATAAAGCATCAATGTTTTGAAAACATCGATGTCGTATCCCTACTTTTCAGACTCTTCACTTTTGGTCTAAAAGTATGTTCAATTTGCTGATTATGAAAATTATACTACTCGGTTATTTTTAAAAATTTTGTAACTGTACTTTTTTTCATATAAAAATAAAACATCGACAACGTAAAAACATCGACAAGTATAAACATCGATGTTACAAAAACATCGACCCCAATACATCGATGTTTTGAAAACATCGACATCGATGTCGCATCCCTAGTATAAACATCAATTTCATTTTTATAAACATCCTTCAACTTTTTTTTCATCGTTGTTTTTTTCTTCTATTGATCAGAAAATATTCGAAAAAATACCCTCCAAAAAAAAAATATTTGAAAAACATTTTTTTCTTTTGTTGTCTGCGAGTTTGTCCATCTTCTACATTAAATGATAGCCTTTGGCCCTTTGGTATTCTGGAGCCCTACGCGGTCGCTTAGTCCGTTTACCGCTTAATCCGCCACTGTGCGCAATTGAAATCCTTGCAACTCTTATAAAAAAAGTGGCATACATTTTCTGTTCATCTTCCATAATATATTCCTACAATTTCATGAAACATCACTTCCCTGTTCGAAGTCCCATCGAGACCTAAACTTTCTCGCCCACCTTATTAGCGTTTTGACCCTCGGTTCAACAGACAATCCGGAAAGGGCATGGATGTTCGCCGAGGGGTTCGAAATTCATTTCAAGCAGTATGACTCAGCCTAACTAGCCCTCATGCAGTAACATTGACCGTATAGCGACAAACAAACCTAAAATTTCAATGTCAGAAAAATTACTAAATGTGAACAGAGCTCCATTGTGAGCAACAATTGTGTTTTAGTTAGTGTTCATATTTTTAGAAAATATGAAATCAAATTCAGAACTGAAGTCAAATTTGCGAAAAATCTTTGGTATCATTAAAAGTAGTTTTTGATATCACGTTAAGTTAGCTTAGTTGTAACCTCAGGTGAGCTTAGCATTAAACAAGTGCTTGTATGTAACTATTATAGATGCTTTCGATCGAAAATCAAAGGATTTTTGAAGATTTATCTCCTTTGTTGTTTGAGAAGGCCTCTATCTCTCTCTCTCTCTCTCTCTCTCTCTCTCTCTCTCTCTCTCTCTCTCTCTCTCTCTCTCTCTCTCTCTCTCTCTCGACCTCTCCATAAAAAAATTAAAAATGTATCACCTAAAGTTATGTAAAAAAAACTTTGTGTGCCATCTTTATTTTTATATCTTTTCTTGTTTTGTAAAAATATTCTTGGCAATTAACCATTAAACAGGAAAATCTGCAAACACGTTTCATGTGATTTTATACATATCTAGAAGCATTTAGACTTTGAATGTATTTGTTATGTAAACACTGGACGAATGATGGAAAAAAAGTCGTTTCAAATTTATTTATAGAAATAAAGCACTAATATATATTTGTCACAATAGGCCCTAAAATATCCGTGCGTTAAGATTACTTATATGGACAATTGGAAACATTCATTTGATCTTCTGTGTTACTTTAATAGTATCTTGTATAACTTCCCAGAAAGGTGAAATTTGTGTCATTTGCAAAAATCTGTCTATCCCATTCCATCCCACTTTGTGTGTTTCTGCTCCAGTTCTGAATTTCGAGAACAACGAAGAAACCCAAACCAACATTAAGACTAACAAAATTGCATAAACATCTAGGTAATGAAAACTAGTTACATGCGAGTTAGTCACGTTCAAATAAGTAATTCTTTGTGACTTATTTTCTGATTTCAAAAGACAAGATTTTAAGGGAGGCGTTTGGAATAAAGCTTATTGGAGGGAGCTTAAAATTGGAATTTCTACTCCTTTCTTGTTTTCCTCGGTGTACTATGATGTTATTGGGTTTATTTGATATTTCTATTACATTTTAGATGCTTGTACTCGTATAACTAAATAATAAATTTGTAATATCCTGTAATAAAAAAATGTACTTCAATAACTGTTTTTTCTGTTTTGATGCAGCAACCTTTGAATCACTAACATGGAATTGTAAGCTTTTAATCGATTAATTCATCTCGGGCGATAGTTTGGTTCAAAATGAACTAATGGAAATCTCGTGGGAGAAGTTTCGTGCTTTATTTGGTTTTTTCAGGACGTCTTGTCTTCGTACGAAATCGTTGCTCGATCCGCCCACATGCACTGCATAGAAAATATTTTTATTTTAAGTACCCTTTTATGTAAATAAGAATAAATATCGGAAAATGTATTATCGTAAGTGGTTTAAAGTCCTTTATTTTCTCCCTGCTTATACGCACACTTGTAATTTACATACAAAGTGATCAGAGTAAATAATGCGTCGTAATTGAAACGTCCAACAGTTGTTAACGCATCAGAATTATGAAACCCTTTGGTGATGGCAGTAGAATAGTGCACCCAAAATATAACAATCAAGTATTCGGTTAGGGATTATAAGTAACCGGTTACCCGATGCATTCTTGCGACATTGGTGTCAAGATACCTTGGGGTTACGAGCTTTACCCATCAATATGTTAAGAATTCTAAAATTTATCCTCTAGGATTTTTATGTAAGAATAGTTAAATTCCCATTAACAAATTGACTCGAGTCAAATTTTAAAATTAAAAATACGGTACTATATCAGAGTTGCCAAGTGCTCCAGAGTTTCTCCGCTAAAGCATCGAAAATCTGCAACTCCGCGTAATCTTTGGTTCACTCCGCATATCGCGTCAATGCAGGGAAAAGGAAAATTTCCCCTATTAAACGGCAAAATTTTTTCCATTTTCGGAGAAATTGTGTATTTTAATTTTGTTTCTATAATTTAAGGATAAAACCTTTTATGTATAAAAGTAATTTTTTATCCTTAAAACAGTACAAAGTCCAAAATACTGAATCCTCCTGTCCTCGGCCATTCCGGTTTTCGGATTATTTGCATTTTTTGTCAAAAAAAAACTTTAATCTAACCTCCCCTGCGCGACTTTTGCGTTTGCAATACTAAAATAGTAGATATATAAATAGGAATTCTTTTAAAAACAATGCAAGAAATTTTACTTGCAAATCGTCTAATTTTTCTGTGTGGTATTTACTCTGAACATGTCCGTTATTTTGCGTTGTTTCATCAATTAGATCCAGGTTTACCTCCTTGTTCTTTGAAAATTGTCAAAAAGATGCAAAAAAGTGAAAAAAACTCTGGTTAGCAAAACATCTGGATTTTGGACGTCCGTATTTGGGATTTAAAAGAAATTATTTGTGCTAATAAGGAATTTTATGATTGTTTTAAAAGAAAAATATGCAGATATTTTATTTTAGTCCTTATTTTCGCGTTGCTCCTGAAGCAGCCTCGAAACTCCTGAAACTTTATGAGAATGCTCCTGAAGCTACTCAGATAAGGTTGGCAACCCTGCTATATATCAAAGTGCGCAGAAAGTTCGTGTTTTGTTGTTATTTGTCGCTGATAACAAATGTTTGTAACGAACAATAAGAATGGTTTTGTAGTTCATTCAGTCTCGCTTGAAGAAATGTATCAGTATAAAAATTTTCTCGTTGCATCGGTATTCGTAGGCCACTGTCCCAACTCGCTTAAGAGTATAAATATACTAGCCACTGCATGACCAGCACGGCGTTTCTTGTGACAGTTCTTTTCGTGGAGTCAGGTGTGAACCACTGCTCGCTAACCCCCAGTGATTGCTACGAATTCCTATTGGATAACAACCATACCGGCGTTGCCCGTGGTGTTGGTTTGCTTCGCAAACCAAATGGGAATTCGTAACCTATCACTGGTAGGAACAGCCATCACGGGCAACGCTCATTGTCAAATGCGGCCAAATTCGAATTGCGAAGAGATCCAATCGGCGTGACGATCGCTGAGATAAAAAAGAAAAAACAATAACGCTCGAAAACCCCCGGTGATTGCTACGCTATTCCAAAAACGATCGCTATAGCCCATTGTGTTGGTTCGGTGCGACGTTAATTAAAAAACTACCAAAAACAAACGTGACGTCACTGTCTAATGCGCCTATATTCGTATTGCAAAAATAAAAAAGTTACAATTTAAAAAGCAGGAAATGGAATCTGATCTCGATAGCGAAGATCAAATTCGTATTGAAAAAAATATAAAAGTTACTATTTTAAAATTATTTATTTAAAGAAAATCATATTTCTACGTATCGATCTAATGTGAAATTTTTTTCAAAGCTTTTGAAATTTTTACTCTATCTGTAACGGTCTAGAAGATAGAAAAAAAGAACTGTATATCTCCAGTTAAAACTTTGTTTTTTATCGTCCACTGAAAAATCATTCCTCCGCAAAATTAAGCAGAAGCGGAAAAAAATAAATTTAAAATCCGTGATCTTTTATGCTGTTGCTATTCTAAAAAAAACAATAATAATTAAATTTCATTAAATTCATTCTAAAATGTTCTAGATTGAATTTTAAAATTCGGCGTGACCCAAAAATTGCAAAAAATTCAGACTACCTGTGAGCCAAATTCCATTACTGTAAGTGCCATAGATTCGTCAGGACTTTGATCACAGACAAACACTTTCGTTCATAATAGTCGAGATAAGTGATCATAAATGCCGGTCTTTCAAGGGAATGTGGCTATTTAGCTATAACCCCTATTTGGGTGAAATATTAATCATTTATCAAGATATACTGCTATTGCAAAGAGTTTTATGTTTGAAAGAGAAAGTTACAATTTTTTTCAGGAGTAGAACTTGTTTTTGTCAAGGAATCCCCTTTCTTGGAAATGTCCTTTTAACGAATTTTCTTAGTGTGCAAGATGAACGATGGATTGTGCAGGAGCAAGATTTAGAGTATTTCTATTTGTTTCGTGTTTTTACTGCATTTTGCTACATGAGGGCTCAATACTTTTATTTTGCTCTGAAATGTCCTCGTGTTTACTCCGTCTTGTGCACGTTAAATCCGCATGTCTCTGTGTCCTAGTGACCGATAGGAGGTTGGCATGTATTTTGGGTCACGAATAGAAATTAGCGTGTGTTTGTGGGTTGTATTTTTTACGGATTCAAGTTATCTTTCTTTTAAAACAGTTTTTAAAAAGTGAATTGTACATCTTTCTGAATTAAAAATTTAGAATTTATCAAATACTTTGTCCATTGAGTTCGTCTTATATTTTAATAAAAGAAAATGTGAACGATAGCATATATCGTGTATATATACAGGGTGTTTCAGTGAACCGTTTCAGAACTTCTAAGAGGGGTAGGGTACATCCTGACGAACCAAAATCATATTCCAATGGGCAGTCAGAAATGCTTTCCTGACGCGGTAGATGGCGTTGTGCGAAAATCCCGAGCTTTCGTGTAGGGAATCTTCATTTCGCACAATAACACCAAGTTAGTAGGATGGATGATTACACGATCGCAGAGTTAGCCGATATGCATTTGGCGTACGGGGCTGCAAATTGTAGTGGGCCAGCCGCACAGCGTTTGTACGCGGAACGATATCCGACGAGGCGTATCCCCAGTCATAATTTCTTTGCAAGACTGCACCAGAGGTTAGCTGAGACAGGTTCATTAGAAAGAGCTGACAGGGACAGGGTAAGAACAGCACGGACTGCAGACGCCGAACAGAATGTGCTGCAGCATGTACAGGGGAATCCAAGAACGAGTACACGAAGTGTAGCAAACGCAGTCGGGGTTTCCCATTGCAGCGTCTGGAGGATTCTCCGAGAAGAAGACATGCATCCGTTTCACGTGCAGCGTGTCCAGACACAGCAACCGGAGGATTATGCACCTCGTATTGCTTTCGCTCAGTGGTACCTTGGAAAATGTGCTACAAATCCCCTTTTTCCTGCTGAAGTGTTGTTTTCCGATGAGGCATCCTTCACAAGGGAAGGAATTTTCAACACGCATAACGACCATATCTGGGCGGTCGAGAACCCGCATGCAATACGACGTCGTGCAGCACAGATTCGATTTTCGGTCAATGTATGGGCCGGTATTATGGGAGATCACCTCATCGGACCTTAACTGTTACCGTCTCGTCTAACCGGACCTAACTACTTGCTCTTTCTGCAGCAAATATTGCCACAACTTTTGAGAGATGAACAGATTTCTGCATCGACGCAACAAACAATGTGGTTCCAACACGATGGAGCCCCTGCCCATTATAGCGGAGATGTTCGTAACTACCTGGATGTCACATTTGGTCAGCAGTGGATCGGACGTGGTGGTCCCGTGCGTTGGCCTGCTCGGTCACCCGACCTATCATGTCTTGATTTTTATTTCTGGGGTCATCTGAAATCGCTAGTTTATGACACCCCTGTTGACAATGTTGAGGAGCTGGTTGCAAGAATTGCAGTAGCCGCCGGAGAAATTCGAGATATGCCTGGAGTATTCCAGAATGTTCGGATGTCCATGCGTCGGAGATATGAGGCGTGCATTGTAGCCCGTGGAAGAAACTTCGAACACTTACTTTATCCATATACCTTTTGCTTCTTTTCATGTATTATTAAAACGATTTCTCACTTACGGTCTCTTTTCTTTACGGTGCTTCTGTGTACAACACCGCTTCAGGAAAGCATTTCCGACCCCACATTGCTATACGATTTCGAGTTGTCAGGATGTACCCTACCCCTCTTAGAAGTTCTGAAACGGTTCACTGAAACACCCTGTATACACTACCCTACAATAATGGACAGGACGCCAGCGGATTTGCATAAAATCCGACTACTTGTTTGGGGTTGTTTTTCGTGGTGTATGGCCTGGGACCTTTGCATGTTGTCCCTGGTTAATTGAACGCCGAAGCCTACATGAACATTTTGAACAATCGGGTTCTTCCTACGCTCTGGCAGTTTTATGGAATGGACGAATGTCATGTTGCAGCCTTTGTCAAGCAGTGATGTCATGATATGAATGTTAAACGTCTTCCCTGTCCTGCTCAGAGTCACGACCTAAACCCCATAGAACATTTGAATCGGTTGTTTGAGAAACCCCATAAGTCAGGTGAGAGCAACTTTTGGGAAATCGAGAAAAATCTGTTTCTGCGTTTACCGGCAACTTCTATATTATTATTTGAAATAAAATGTGTATTGTTTGGAGCTAAATACAATCTTTGTGCTCAATGGAAGTCTCAAAAGATAAATAATTAAATTATTGTGGATTTTCAGTTGACTTATGGGGTTTCTCAAATACATATACTTTTGGCAAAAAGTAATTGCTTTCTAAACTGTATAAAATAAAAAGTACACTTAGTACACCTCAAAAATGTTTTCTAAAAAAAGTAGAAACATTAACTAAATATGAAACACAAATAAGATTATTTAGTTCTATGAATTAGCGTAGTTGTCTGGCAACTCAGAATCAGATGTAGGTCACTGGTGAGTTATCTCTGTAGAATGCTTGATTGTTTTCTTCATCTGGGATGTATTTCATCATTTTATTTATATCTTCAATTTTTTACTTTATTGATGGGGATTTTCCCACTTGGATATACTGGTTCATTTGGGAGCGATAGAGGCAGCTTTTTATTGTTGTTTAACCGAAAAGTGATTGCACAACCCATTAATAAAAGGTTTGGCGATTACAACATCCTTATGTTTGGAAGAGTGTGAAAACTGCATGAAATGCGAGATTTTAAAAGCGACTTTCTCATCCTTTGAAACTTTACACTATTTCACTCAATGGAAAGCATTGTTTTTTTATAATGTGTGGGCCACCACGCTTTGAAGTTAATAAAATCTTTTGCTTCTGCTGTTATCACCTCAAACCGATCGTTCTTGGTAGAAGACTTAATCAGAGTGGCATATTCTTCGATAGTGCGATCTCAACGATTTTTATTTTTATAGCTGCAAAATCCGGGGTCACAGGGTAAAAATGAATTGCCCTCGGATTGGGAAATATTGTTCAACTGTTTCAAATTTTCTCGGGGAAACTGAAGCAGAACAAATTCTTACAAGGGTGTGATTCTTATTTTTGGCCCCACAACCATCTGAGAAAATGTGCAAGTGGTTGATCAATCCCGTTTTCGAATTAATATAATGCAGATGAAATTAACACTTCGTTAGGTCCTTTCGTTCCATTCCCTTCATGTTACATACATTGTTAGTGCAAAACACACTAACAGTTAACTGGCGAAGGTAAAGGTAGGTATTTGAGGAAGCTGAAGGTTTTGCATGAATTATAGACAGCGATGGCACCGATACAGTCATCTGTTTTTATTTTCTCGGAAATTTCTTTCATGAGAGATGGAAATATTTTCGAACGACACAAATGAATCACTTTTTCAGCTGTAACAATTCGTTTGGCAATATCGTTCAAAAATGAACTCTTGATTTTGACAGAAGTTCACACAAGCAACAGGTGTCCACTTGTGGTCTACCGAAAGACAACGTGAAATTGCAGTCGTTATTAACTCCTCAGGGTATGGATCCGACGCTTTTGTCCTTTCCAGTTTGTATACGCTGAGCCTTTAACCCTAGCTCACTTGATAATATTGCACTTGTAAGCAAAGTGTCTTTTAAGCCCTTTCTTTCGTTTCTTGAGTGTTTCATTATCACTTATTTCGAAACTAGAATCCACTACCAAACGCCGAACTATGCGATAAAATGAACTATTATCAAGACGTACTAAGTTAGAGGAACAAACACCGCTAATAACAAAAGACGTGTTATAAATTTACACCTGCGCTGATAGTGAAAGCGAACTTTTCAAACCTGCTCGGCGCAAGTGATGCGGGCGTGTATTCAAGAAACCCCATACGTCACTGACTTATGGGCTTGCTCGAATAAACGAAAACTTTCTCACGGGCCAACTCCGTGTCGAATGACCTAACTCGTGGGGTCTCGCTTCTAAAAGATGCGTCTACCTCTGAAGAATAGATTTTGACCGAAAACTCAATTTCAACTAAAAGTGACTTAAGGGATTTCTCAAACAACCGATTCATTTGTGGAACGAGTTAGAGCAACGCAGCTGAACTGGCGACGTTCTTAAAGTAGGAATGAACACAAATACCCATAGCTGTGTATGAAAACCTTGTTGAAAGTATGCCCAGAAGGGTTGCTAGTGTAATTGTAGCACGTGGGGGACCATCCCCTTATTAAATCATGTATTCTTTCCCTTATACCATCACATCTTGCTGTCCGGTCCTTTACTCTAGTGTAGTATATATAATATTCAGAATTGCTAACTACTAGAAAACGATAGTTTTATTTATCTCACTATAGCTTATTTTCTAATGAAAACTTTTTGTCTACATGGTCTGTATGACAGCAGTTTGAAATATTCTCTATTTATAAGTTACTAGCCACTGCATGGCCAGCACGACGTTGCCCGTGACAGTATTTTTCGTGGGGTCGGGTGTAATCACTGCTCACTAACCCCCGGTGGTTGCTACAAATACCCATTTGGTTTGCGATGCAAACCAAATGGGTATTCATAGCCTATTGGATAACAGCGTTGCCCGTGGTGTTGGTTTGCTTCGTAAACCTCGCAAGCCAAATGGGAATTCGTAGCCTATTGTATAACAGCCATCACGGCGTTGCCATACGCGGCCAAATTCGAATTGCGAAAATATCTAATGACGGCACAATCTCTTGCAAAAATATAAATATTCAATTGAAAAATTATTTATTAAAAGGAAATAAAATGTATAAGGTATCTATCTGGTGTAAAATTTTCCGCAGATTTCAAATCCGTTGAAATTTTTACTCTATCTTTAACGATCTAGGAGATAGAAAAAAGAACTAAACTTTTTATATGTTTTGTTCTGCTGAAAGCGTTGCTCGGAAAATCAAACGAAAACACGGAAAAAATAAATATAGAATCTGTCATATCTTTATGCTGTTGCCATTAAAAAGAAGACAATAATAATTAAATTCCTTTAAAAATGTTCTAGATTGAATTTTAAAAATGGGGTTTCGCACAAAAATTGCAAACAATTCGGACTAACTGCCAAATCCCACTACTGTAAGTGTCGTAGATTCGTCAGGAGCATATACACATTCAAACACTTCCTTTTATAATAATAGAGATAAAAAATGTTGTACAAGTTTCTCTTTTCTTTCCTCGATAATTCTACTAGAAGAAAGCGCGCCCAATTCCAACTCATACTCTACTACTTTTTCTGTTTATCCTATTTTCGCTTTCCTGTTTTTAATCCTCAGCGTCTCAAATTTTCAAGTACAATTCTCTATCTGTGATATTTGATTGGGAAAAAATACCCATTCAAACCTTTGCGCTATTTTACATTCAGTTTGTTTTAAAATCTCATCTATCTTTTTCAAAATTTAACATCACTCAAATCTATTTTTATCAAATTTTATAATTCAATCCTTAAAATTCCATGCCCTCAATATTTTATGCATGTTAGTTAAATTCTTCAATTTCATTAGTTATTCTGTACACGATGATGGTCTTGGTTAATAGATGGTTTTTATTTTTTATGTCTGCAAATATTTTTATTTTCATCTGTACATTTTTCTTGTCTTGAATCAACCTTTTATCTTCGTCTTAGTACTATTAATTTTTTAATATTTTATAATTTTATTGTGGGTTACATTCAGTTTTGTGTTTGGCGCAGCTTGTCCGCTTTTGGACCTTGCGCCGAAAAACCCTAATATCCAATTCTTGATAATTCATCTGAAAATTTTCTTTTCTCTAGGCTATCTTAAATCCTTATCTGTATTGTGTCAAGCTATATCTAAGCATTGAATTAAAATCCAAACCTAGTGTATGAAATTTATTCTTTTAATCCTCTTTTCAGAACTTCAAGCTATTGAAGCCTGCAGTTGGCTACGTGCTGCTGGATTTCCTCAATATGCTCAGATGTATGAAGGTATGTATCTACCTTTAAGTGTGATTTTCTCAAAACTGATTATTGTTATGGTTTCAGTGCATTTGAAAAGTACCATAAATCAGTAAAATCGCACACAATGGGAAGAATAGTATTATTTACTTTTATGCGAGCAACCATTACTATATTTTTATAAGTGATCACATGAGATAATTGAGCAAGCAGGTTTAATTATGAAGCCAGTTTTACACCGACTGTTGCAAACATTTATCTACAATTTTTCTGTCATAGACGTTTGTCGACGACTTTTGGTTGCAGATAAAATACTAGTGGGATCTTGCAACTTTTTTCGACAGCACAAAGGGGTGAGCACTCTTCTCACTTCATTCGTCGAGTGTGGAGGATGCGTCATAAATTCATCTATTGTCTGGTGACAATGCTGATGCAATCAATGGAGTTATTGACTACTGAATGAACGTGGGGCAGAAGGGGTTGCGAGGGATTTCTGCAACCCCAAAAAAAGCACCAACTTTTGTCAACGACTAATGTCGTCAGCAACTGTCCTTTGATCGTTACCAACTCCAGGTGTGGACTGTGGAGTTGTTGACTACTGAATGAACGTATGGAGTGGAGTTATTGACTACTGAATGAACGTGGGGCAGAGGGGGTTCTGCAACCCCAAAAAAAGCACCAACTTTTGTCAACGACTAATGTCGTCAGCAACTGTCCTTTGATCGTTACCAACTCCAGGTGGAAAAACAAAATTTGTGTTGCTGACACGCCAAATCTGTCGACGACACGAGATGTTCACCGAATCATGCGACGACGAAATTAGTGCCGTTTTTCGGAGAGTCGACGTTGTCGTCAACACGAGTCTATAACTCTGGTGTAAACGGGGCTTTACTTGAGATAATGGAAAAAGTTTGTTACCATAGAGGAGTTCATACTGGAGTTGTAGACACGTGGTGACGACAAATGTCGACGCCTTTTGAAAACGGCACTAATTTGGTCGTCGACAGATTTGGCATGTCTACAACACAAATTTTGTGTTCCACCGGGAGTCGGTAAAGATCAAATGACTTCGACATTTGTTAGCGGCATTTGTCGTCGACAAAAGTTGCAGTGCTTTATCGGTGTTGCAGACATTCCCCTGCTATCCCATTGCCGCCACGCTCATCAATAAATAATCAACAACACTCATTTGTTGCTTTTGCATTGCCACCAGACGATGGATGGATGTTGGAGTTATATGGTGCAAGGTCCAAAAGCGGACAAGCTGCGCCAAGCGCAAAATGAAACATTAAAAATGATATATTAAAAGTTTTAATTAAGGAATTCATGAAGAAATCTAGTGCAAACATTTTTATCTGAATAAAAGCCATGTTCAAACATTGGTATTAAAATGAATGTACAAAAGTGATGCTTTAAAACATGTTGACTATACAGGGTGACCTGTAAAGTCCTTTTAATCCCTTTAATTGTAAGACCGCGTCTCGTAGAGTCAAGGTAGTAGCATGTACCTACAGTAAAGTGATCATGCTGAATTTATTGAGACAGCTTACAGTGCCCCTAGCGGTGAAATATGGAAATTAAAAAATAACTCGAAAACTAAATGAGATAGACCAAAGAGTTCAATTAGAAAAATGTAAGCAATAAAATCATAAAGACACAGAAAAAAAGATTTAATGGAGTTATCTGTAAAATTGGCGGAGATATTCGAGATTGAAATTTGAACTTTTCCATACCTTGAAAAAGGGGCCGTAGTGAAATTGAAAAACGTGTTTTCCGGTGTTATCATTCAGTTTTTCTGAGTTAAGCAGCGACAAATTTCAATTCAAACAAAGAAAGTAAAAAAAAAATAAGATAAATAAAAAAAACGTCTGAAAAACGTACTCCGGAAAATAAAAAAACAGACAATCCGAAATCACAATTTTCGTGCGACAACTAAAATATACAAATGAAAACCTCTGGACCATGCAGCCAGAACGAAGATTTACTATTTAATAATTTTATTCTGATAAATTTTGGGAGGCATGGTAGCCTGATTGGTAAAGTGACGGACTGCCAACCAGAGGGTTGTGAGTTCGATCATCGTCTGTGCCATCCAAATACCGACGGGTAAAAAAGGGACATGGTGCACGCAAAATCCGTCGTGGCCTCTTAAGTCCACGCGTTGGTGTAATGCGGGGATTGTGGGGCCATCTCAGGCGTTACTGCGCCACCTGACCGTGGTTCCAACATGATGGCGCCCCGCCGTACAAACCTCACCATCCCCACGCAGTGCGCAAGTTTCTTAAGAACAGATGTGGCCAACAGGCAATCGGCTACGGTGGCTGTGTTGAATAGAGTGCCTATATAATAAGAGTGGCGACATACGGGAAACACTTTCTGATTGGCTTAGAGACCTTTTCTACCGCCCGAGGCGGTCTTTTCCTAGCTCCCGTAGACTTAACATGGGAACGTTTTGTGTGTCCGAGAAAAACGTGTGTACATTAAATAAAAAGGAAAATATAGCTTATTCATGTTCCATTTCGTGTTCTGGAATGTTTATTTATTATTATTTTAGTGTTTTGTCAGTATATATTTGAAGACTTATTAAATAAATAGCTTTTTTTGAACAACATGGTGTTTCCCACAGTCTAAGTTAGCGCGTTGTGCAATCCATCTCATCAATTACTCATGTAATTAAGCGTTTATATGATTCATTTATACCGAATGTATCCATATTATAACAATCATATTCTTTTTGTTCTCCTTGAAATGATATATTAATTCGCCCAGCAACCTTCTTTGAGACGATTCTGGTAGAAAAATGGCTGCCGCGCATGCGCATTGGGCCAAATTTCGTCCCTTGTCGTCACTCTTATTATATAGGCACTCTAGTGTTGAATGGTCTCCACGATCACCAGATCTTACAACCCCACTCGATTTCTTCCTCTGGGGTTACATCAACGATAGAGTGTATGAAACTCCGTTGACACGTTTGCTGGATCTCCGGCAGCGTATCATCGATAGCTGCGCTACTGTCACATCACTGAGGATAAGGAATGTGCATGCCGGCGTGCTTGATCGAATACAAATGTGTATTGTAACCGATGGTGACCTTTTAGAACACACTCGCCATGGTTTTGTTTAGCAATAAATTTCTTGCTGTTGCTGATCTGTGTCTTTTACTTTTCTAATGTGCCACACTGAATAACGCGCATTTGTTTCTGACATATTTGCATCTCACTCAAATTTTATTAGGATAAAATGATTAAATAGTAAATCTTCGTTCGTGGTTGTATAGCAGAGAGGTTTTTAATCGTGTATTTTAGTTGTTGCACTAAAATTATGATTTGGGATCGTCTGTTTTTTTTTTTTTCCGGAGTACATTTTTCAATTTATTTATTATTATTTTTTTTTTTTGTAGTTTGATTTTAAATTAGTTGTTTTAACTCGGAAAAACTGAATGATTACACCGGAGAACACGTTTTTCAATTTCAGGACGGCCCCTTTTTCAAGGCAAGGAAAAGTTTAAATTTCAATCTCGAATATCTCCACCTGTTTTACAGATAACTCCATGAAATTTTTTTCTGTGTCTTTATTATTGTATTGCGTACATTTTTCTAATTGAACTTTTGGGCCTATCTCCTTTAGTTTTCGAGTTCTTTTTTTTTTAATTTCCTTATTTCATCGCTAGGGGCGCTGTAAGCTGTCTCAATAAATTCAGCATTGTCACTTTACTGTAGGTACACGTTACTACCTTGACTCTACGAGACGCGGTCTTAAAATTAAAGGACTTTACAGGTCACCCTGTATAGCAACATGATGTATAGTATAAAAGGAACATTTTGAATTTTTTAAGAAAACTTGGATGAGGATGTAAAAAAAATCAACTGAACGTTAAAATGCGAAAAGATTTGAATGGGGATTTTCCCCAACCAAATCTGGTAATTGTCACCAGATGAAAATCCACTTGAACATTCCGTTTCAATCCTAAATAGAATTTGTATACGGTCAACAGACTTTTGCTATAGGCCTACTGAGGACGACAATAATTCATGTGACGTTTCTAATGAGGACAATGATTGTACCATCCTCTAGTTAGAATTTTTACCTTTTTTCCAGTAATGTTCAAACTGTAACGTTAAATAATGTAACTACTAAGGAAAAGTAAAATCCGATTTTCTTAGCCTTATTCGAGATAATATATTACTTTATATATGTTATATTTTTTTTATGTAATCTGATGTGTTAACTAACTGATGTAAGGAAAAATAAACTTATTTAAATGTACCTACCATTATAGATTTACTTCCATCCTCAAAAATACTTAAGCAGGTAATAATATTCTAAAATAATTTTCAAATGTACTGTTCACCATTTCAATAATATTTAGAAGTTGATTAGTTGAAGTATTTTCATTTATGCAGAAAAAAATATTTTCTATAGACAATATAAACATGACCGTACTATTTTAAACTTTTCTAAATTATACTCTATTATTTTACTGTTTTTTTTTCATGAGATTATTGAATCCAATGTGTGGAGATTTTGTTAAAAGAGTGTATTGTTGAGACCTAACCTTATAGAACACGAATCATACTTTTTTAAGTGCTAGAAAGCATTCTCATTTGAAACTTACTTTCACGTCTTTGAGCAGTTCTATCAAAGCCGCACAAACAATGATATTGCTTTTCTAGATATTTTGAACAAATAACTGAGACTAGTGTGTGAATCTGCACTTGCTAAAATGCGCAATGTAACTGCAAGTTTTTCTTTAACCGGAACTGCTCTAGAATTGGTGTACTGTTTCAAAATCGCAGCTGGTCATTCATAAAAAATTCTTAAAACTTCCATCCAATTTTAAGTTACCTGAGAAAGGGTCAAAATTATCTTTATTAAAATATTTTAACAGCTCATTTCCACTGTACCGAGCTCTCACTTTTAACGATGGTCTCACCCAGTGCCTCCGGGGTGCCCGTTGTTTCGACAAAATTACACAGGCTGCTACTGCAAGCACAACATCCTACACACGACATCTTGAATGAAGTGAGAAGAGTGATCATCCCTTTGTGTTGTTGAAGAACAGTTGAAGAATAGTTGCAAGAACCCACTAGTATTTGGTGTGCAACAGAAGTCTTCCATACAAAAACTGCAGACAAATGTCTGAAACATTTGTTGTAAACTCGGCTTTACATGCAGTAAAAATGACAAAATGAGGTCGGGCACAGAGTAACTTTGAAATAAAGCCCGCCACCTTGCCTTATGGTAATACCAAAAAAGAATATCCAAAAAGGAATTTGCATTCAACAAGTCGGAGAGAAATTTCAAATAAAATCATAGACAATTGATTGCTCTCCTAAGTTGTAAATACTCTAAATATATTACTTGAAAGATCAATCCCCCCTCTTCTACTAATGTTCAGTAAAATCAAAGTGTAATTTTACACTCTTGTCTTGTTCCAAGAATGTTCCTTGATAAGTAAAACATTTTTACTATATTTTTTTCATTGTTATTTCCTTTCATTTATTTCTGAGGTTGCGGTATCCCAGTCAGAAGAACAAGAGATTAGTAATCTGAGGGTTGTGAGTTTGAATCCAACCAAAGACCACCATGTGCAAAGTGGGGCTGGTGCATGTTAAATCTGTCGTGACCTCAAATGTCCTCATGTTGGCGTGGTGTGGAAGCTTGGAGAGTGGGGTGCCAGCTCAGATGTGACCACACCTAACCGTGGTTTAAAATTAAAATACCTGCCTTTGTTTCTTGAAATGTTTTCATTGAATAAGTGTTGTGGTTTTAAAGGAAGTAGTATTTTGGGAAGGAAAATATCTATTGCAAACTTTATAACAAAATTGTTTGTGGCGTAAACCTCTTATCCTTCTCTACATGTGGTTCTTTGTTTTCTGTTTTTTAATCTCTTGAACTAAAAATGAGTATTAAAAATAAAGCTTGATTTATCAGATTATGAGTGAAATTAATGTTTTTAATTTCAGATAATCAGTTTCCTATCGATATCTGCATGGTACAGAAAGATCATGCATTTCTCCATCCAGACTCTATACAGTCCCTATTCAGGTTAGTTTCATCTCTTTGGATGACTGACAATTAATGGATGTGAACTGTTACTTTCTTTTATGTATGCAAGAAGAATGGTATTTTTGGAAGTGATCCTGACCCAATAACTGGCATGCTACAGACCACCTGTGGCCTCACTAGATGAACTTGTGCAACTTGTGGAAGCAGCCTAGATTGACATGCACCAAATAAGCATCCAAAGTCTTTCAGTGTCGCAACGTGTAGCAGCAGTTATTACTATTCGAGATTTTTTTAAGTCTCACCCTTAATCCAGCACTAGCAAACAGTGATCTGTTCATCTCCTGTAATGTTATATTTGTAATTCTGCCTTCAATATTCTGAAGAATAGAATAAGAAAAATAAAATCATCCCATTACTGAGGGAATAATCTTTAAAAACTCAATTTTACAAATTAAAAGCAGCACGATGAATTGAACCCTACTTCTGTTCACACTTTGTGTGTTTTTTCAATTCATATGGGGAGGAATTTGTATGTTTATCATATAATTCGCCAATTGATAGTCACTGAAGTCTGAACCCCGTTCCAGTTAAACACATTACTTGCTTCATTTTACATGCTTTTATTTTAGATTGATCAACGATGTTCACTGATATATGATTAAAACTGATATATGATTTAAATATTCTGTATTCAGACAATATATATTGCAGTATTTAAGATACAAATTGGATTTTTAAATAGAAAAGGGGGTGGTTAAAAACCATTGCCTTAATGTTGGGAGCTATGTCTGATTTCAGAGAATAGGAACTAGCTCTTTTTATTTTAACCTTTACGCTGTGACAGGTAGACAATTGTTACCACTATAATTTCGTTTCCACCAGTGGCATGGTATAGATCTGTGTACGGTGGATGTTATCCCCTTTTAAGTGACCGCTGGTATCGATCCCCATTCACGAGCTGTCAGCGACTGACCTACATCTAGATGATCCCTCCTTTTGTTCGGTACCCTGACCTTGTCAACCGTGATGTGTGAACGCTTTAGGGGAAAGGCAGAAGGTCGCTCTGGTGATATCTCCAACCAACCTGGTGATTGGCCAAACGATACACAACACAATACTATGAATGGAAAGCATCAGTTGTAAATGCCACTCAAGGCTCTATCGCTCAGTTAGATAATTAGGTGGGGGGTTGTTGGACATGCAGGCGAAAGAGCCTTTCCTGGAGATGATTGAAAAAATCTAAGCGCAAAGGTTAAGAACAGTTTTATTCAGAGTTATTTATGTTCTTCATTTTTGCATTTATTTTTAAATAACTCCCTTCTAAATTTTAGAAACCCCTATTTTCAAAATTCCTTACATTTTCAAGCTAAATTTGCCATTTATAAAATTAACAAAAACAATCTATCAAAACAACAAAAAATAACTCTTGTTTAAATTGTCTTCACATTTTTAAAGGAAATATTAAGTTTTTCTGTCTTGCTTACAAATGTTCTTGCTTTTTAGGAGGTTGAACACTCTAAATCGTTGTGCTAAAATGAAATTCATGGATCATATTCATCGCAAATCAGTAAGTTTTCTGTAAAAATTATGCATGACTTGCAAAAAGATTTTATATGAATGTAGAATTTATATATATGTATATAGAGATGGTAGAATTATTTTCTAATAAATCGATGACTCGGGAATTATAATTGAAATTTTGGTTAACGAATTATTCTGAAATAATTTTTCTCAAATCAGGATGTTAAGTATTCATAAGTTTGATGCTTAAAAAATTTTGTTTGTAAGGAGAATGAGAAAAGCTAATTATACTGTTATTACCACCATATGTTCCATGTCTATATGTAGAAATATGCACTGGGTGGGTGGTAGTCATGAGCTTTCGCCAGCTAGAGTGACAGTTCTTTTGGTGGAATGAGGTGTGACCACTGCTCGCTAACGTTTGCTAACCCCCAGTGATTGCTACACATTCCTATTGAGTTTGCTTCGCAAACCAACACCACAGGCAATGCCATGATGGCCCCAAAGTGGCTAGCAATAAATAAATGCCAATAAATAACTTTAAAAAATATTTTAGAATAAATTTAAAAATTGGGGTGGACACATTAAATTTTACTGATACTGAAAACTTATAGATATAAATCAATAGTTTTAAGAATGAATCCCACCTCTACCTGACTTGACACGGGTTACAATTGAAAAATTATTTAAAGAAGATCCGATGTAAGGTATCGATTTGGTGCAAAATTTTCAACAGATTTCAAATCCATTGAAATTTTCTCTATCTTTAATACAATCGTGAAGATAGAAAACCTCAAATAGTCTTTCCCATCATAAAGTTAAAACGCTAACAAGAAAGTTATACTAATCAACAACGTAAATCAAAACACGCTAGAATCGAAAATGGTTCCAAAGATATTAGGATGAAAAACACAGAATCTGTCCTTTCTTCAATGTGACATCAGGTCCACCATAACTTCGGCACAGTTTCAAGGTCGAAAAACGTAAAATCCTTTCTTCAATCGTGGAAGCTATGACGTCACATTAATGAAAAGAAGAAAGAAGGTTTAAAAACTAACAAATTAATTTTAAAATGCTCTAGATTAAATTTTAAAATTCGGGCTAGACACAAAATTTGCAAAAAATTAGGACTACCTGTGTGCCATATTTCGAGTAAGAGATACGTCATCAAAATTGTAAAAGCAGATTTTAAGTGATTTGTGCTTACAGTTCCATTTCCCCTGCAGTGAAATCTCATCCTTTGTACAGTTTTAAAGGCTGAAAGTACCGAATTCCTTTTTATAGAAAATTGGCGCTCGCCTGGGAAAGATTCTTCTGGTCAAAAAACTTCTGTCTTGCATCCTGGAAATTACATATTTCATGTGGTTTAAGTCTAGGAAAATATATTCGCATCATCCACACTACTGGAATTCTTAGGGCAACCTGAAGGAGAAAATGTTAATTTAATTACGTATTTGGAACTCAATGGAAAGGACTTCATTCCATTATGACTAAAAATGGCCTTTGCACCATAAACACCAAAACAACCTTAGTCCAATTTCTCCTCATGAACTATATAGTATCAAATTATTTTCTAATATATCGATATGTTATCCAATAAATATTTATAACATATTCAAACAATTGTGCGTCAATGATCTGATTTTGATCATGTATTTGCGATGGTTCAGTAATCCATATTCTCATTCGTTGTGAGAAAGCATTAATAAGCAACAAATGACTACTTAGAATGAAACTAGCTACTAATTTGCCAAGAATGGTGATGGTCCCCACAATTCCCAGTATCAATCAACAGCAGTTGGTCCGTTTTTACTTTTAGCTAAATCATGTACAAAGCTTACTTTTTTGAAAATATAGATCAATGTCATTAAAAATTAACCTAGCAAGAGGATGGATATATTATCTATGGTTTTATGTTTTTAACTTAAGACTTCTAATACTTTTCTTTGACAAAGAAGACATTCCCTTTGAACTCAGCCATCCAAAAAGTAATTGTATTTAAAATACCAATAATATCCTTACACATAGTACCTAAAATCTATGTTTTTTTCCACTTACCTAGCACTTCAATTTTCTACTTTTCAAAAAACCTGTTTAAATTTGTTCCAATATTTAGCCACATTGTTTTCTAATACTCAGTGATATTCTTTTAATTCCCTTATATAAAACTTAATATTCTTCATTTCAAGTAGTGTTGGTCATTTTCTGCAATGTATAAAATCACTAGATTAACAAAATTATATCAGAAAACGATAAAAAATTGATGTAAACAGTACTCATTTTCTTACTTATATCCGGGAGATAGTACTAGTGTACACACAGACAGGTACAGTGGAAACACTGATTTTGCTTTCAACACCCACCATTTTTATTTTTTAGATTTTTCATAGAATTCAATAGTTTGTATCAAATTTATAATTTTCCTTTTGCTCCATTCTAGTTGCATATGGACGACAGTGATGATGAGGAGCAATATGCTTTAAGCGAAAATTGGGAATTCCAACGTTCAAGTAGACGATGGTCTCGGATTCCTTCACCATCTGATGTCGGAGAGTATGTGACAAGTAATCCTCAGACTGTTTCTAAGCCATCAGGACAACTTTTAACTACTCCTGGACGTAAATACTTAAGTCCTGAAGAAGCATATTGTAGTAGTCATGATAGTGTTTTTATTGATGATCAGCACAGCAGTCCAGATAGTATTAGGCGATCAATTGTACATAAAAATGAAAGAATGTCTTCATCTGGACTCATTGGGGACTGTAGTCCAGGTTCAAGTTCGGGATCAGGTGGCACTCTTAGCTTAGCATCTGAAGATACGCAAGAACGTCGAACTTTACGGAGAAGTGGTAGTGATAGAGTCAAAGAAGGTGCTAAAGCTTTATTGAGGAGAATGGAGAGTTTAAAGGGGAAAAAAAAGAAAAAGACATCAGATGCTAATAAATCTGAAAAAGTAAATTTTACTCACAATGGAACAGATGGAAGTTCATCTAGCAGTTTAACCTCATCACCCCAGTTCCCTAGGTCACACAAGCAAAACTTTCTTCCACCAGAAATGCAAATTGACAGTACTCTAATGGGAGACGATAACCATTCTAACAAAGATGGAGAAGACCCAAAAGTTCATAGTGATTCTGAATGTCGTTTATTTCTTGTTTCAAATCAATGGAAAGATTCTAACCGCAATAATAGAAAACATGATGAACGTTACAATATTTCTCAAACTTCAGTCACAGTAACTTCTCCTGAAGAGGAATTATCTTTTAAACCAAATCAAATGAGGGAAAAAGAACATCTTAAACCTGAATCTCTGAAAAAGAATTTGCTGCATCCAGATTCTACCCACAGCCAAAAGAGAGAAGAATCGAATAAGAGGGGAAGCTATTATGATAATGTTTGTGCACCACTTGTTGTGTTCAATGATTTGTTTACGGAAAGTACTGGTGAATGCCCCAGCAAACCCACTTGTAAGTATGAATAGTGTTCTCGCTATATGAAGGCAGTGTATGAAAAAATTACTCAAGAAAGGAAATTTCTTATGGAATAGAAAATATTTTAGTTCAAATTTGTGTCTATACAGACCGCTTCCCACATTCAAATCACAGTAAATATATAAATTAAAGCCGTATAAAATGCACGCTGTATGACTAACAGCGCATTATCAATTTTCCTGTTACTGGCGCAGACATAAGTTTCTCACTGATGTTGACCTTGGTGAATAAAGCATTACTGGTGAAGCTGTTTTACCTCAGCCAAGAATCGCCTGGTGAAGCTTTCAGACACAGAAAAGTGAAGTGAGTCCAATCACTCTGCTGGACTGCTCTCCCTCGGACGACGTTTCAAAGAAATGGGAAGTTTGTGTGATTGCCCTCGCATGGTGCTCTCACTTGTTTGCAAAGTGTAATTGCTTGTGCTGATGGACACGGAACAGTTATTGCTGCGATATGCTCATAAACATTTGCCTGAATCCAAATAAATATAGTTTTCCCATGGAATTCTGTGATTTGAACGTGTGAAGCGCCGTCTATGTCTATCGACAAGAATATGAACTAAAACCTTTTTCCAAAAAAACAATGCACCTAATGTTTACAATTTTAAAAAAAGCTGGTCACATGTAAATTTTAACTAAATTTATTAATATTAATTAACCTTAATATACCCCTTAAATCAGCTCTATTAATGACTTTGCTTTAGTTTCAAATGTAAAGAATTATAAAACCTGTTGATTCGAATTTTCTTTCATTGGGTTGATGCAAAAGTTGGTTTCCCGGTTGTTGTTTTTTTTTGACAAAAATGGAACAATTTTTTTTTTTACTATAATATATAATATATGCTGTTCTGTGCTATGACTTTCTTCATCTCTGGTAGCTTCCTAATCCCACACTCAGAGAAATTCTCAGGTTTCTAGTTGAAGAAATGATCCAGGTCACTAAACTTTCTGAACTACTTACGGCAAGTGGAATCGTCAATGGCACCCTACATAATACATATCTTCTTTTGCGTCTGTGAAGCATTCTTGTATCTTGTTTAAAAAAAGCATATGTCAAAAATGATCCTTATTTTCTGCTATTTTTAATACCTAACAAAATTTTAAAAATACAACCGAATAACAAATATTTCCCCAAGTATTTGCTGAAAATCCTTCCAAACAATATCAAACTTAACACATAGAAAGTAGATAGCATTGCATCTCAAAAACGAAGTGTTATCTAGCGCTAAAAACGGGATAAACTTTTGCATCAACCCAATACATCAGTGTAATCTAGGATACCTTATCTAAATAGCTGGTCTTTTCCGGATCCATTATCTATAATGAAAATCTAATAACTTCAATGAAAAAGGCTTTACGAATCCCCACAAAATTTATCTATTCAATGATAACAATCCATTTATCTATTCTGTTGGCAGCAAATTTTCCAAAAAAGCACAAGATTCATGAGCATTTCTTAAATGCCGGACATTAAAAATGGACATTAGTGTCCAGGGTTCAGCAGCTCCCCTTACCCCCTTAGCTATGTGTACCATTTGACACTCATGTTTTGTGTTCTATATTTTTCGTCCCTCAGATACCCCAAGATGATTTTTTAAGTGGAAAATATTTGTGACAAACACACATTTGCACTAATATACCAAGTATGTAATTTCGAACATTTGGCGTTTGCACTGCCAGCTGTGTGAAACCGGAACATTTTGCCCTCAGAGCGATGGATTGACTAACACTTTGGCCAGTGGTCGGCAAACCGCGGCTCGTGAGCCACTTGAGTGCAGTTCTGCCATGAATCGATTTCGGCTACGTAAAGGGTGTTAGTCGTGTTGACGTAAAGGAAACACAGTTTTTTCGATGTTGACGAAGTAATTTCATTCGAAAATAAATTATCACTTTTTGCTCAAAATTTTGAAAGATAAACATTAATTCTTAACAAACATTAATTCTTAACACTTAAACACCAAGCTTGCTGAAACATTGCCAAGAAAAAAAACTTGGTAATTGACATTTACTATTTCAAATATGAGGGAAGCTTTTCTACTGAGGTTTCAGGAATTCAGAAGTATCATAACGACGTTAGCCTTTGTTAAAAAACATCTTGGTGCTGTCGTAACAGAATTGAATTTTTCTCTTTAATATTTTGACATTTTGGTGCTTTTGAAATGCTATTACTGAGTTAAAAAACAAAGAATTATGGAGCTCAAAATTTGAACGCCTAATGCTGATATGGAAAAATTGGAAAAAATTAATGTGATCTTAGTTTACACAGAAAGAGAAGGAAGACATGATAATTTTCGACACCTGGAATAATATTCATGTCTTATATAATCAGTTAAAAAAACTAGCATTTGCTGCTCTTTCACTCTTTGGTTCTACATATTCATGTTCTGGTTGGGTGTCTAGGCGTGTTTGATGGATGAAGACTAAAGAATAACTCAGTTTCAATGCAATGCAATTATATTTTACGATTGAGTATACAGCTTTAGTCTCTTAAGCCTAACTAAAGGAGACATCAAAAACAAACGCGTCGATGAGCGCTTAGCAGCTGGTGACTTTGCTCTTCCTGTTGTGGCTTCGCTCTGTCTTTAGTACTCCTTGGCGCTGACATTGCCATGAGTGTCGCCACTGTACATGTAACTCGGTGGATGTGGGGGGCGAGTATAGGACACTCGTCCATTCTGACTGGTCGGTCTGCCGACCTTTGTTGTGATTTGAGGATCTGAAAATAATCAAAAGAAAATGACAGGAAAAGGAAAAACAAATATTTACAAATTTTCCATTGCAGGACACAAAACGTTTTCTTTAAAAGCTCATGCAGGAAAAGTTCACTTCAATTTGTTTATTTATTGTAATAAAGTGTGATGAGAGTTCATCTGGACAAGTTTGCACTTGAAGTGAGAGAAAGAAAAAAAAACACAAAAAGCAACTAAGTCTTCTCCCAAGGTTTCATAAAGTCTGCACTGGTTAAAGTAACACATGGACCTTCGTGGATTCCCACTTTTTCCACATCATACCTGTCATTAGGTTTAACTTTCACCACTTGGTATGGTTCGAAGAACCGTGGTCGAAGCTTTAGTCCGACACCAAATTGGGTTCGCTTGGTAGCAACCTTGTCGCCTACACAATATGTTTGTGCTGGTTTTCGTCGCTTCTATTGTTTGCTTTGTTGCTGGACTTTCAAAATTTTAGCCTTAGCTTCGTCATGTATTTGTTGGACATTTTGTAGTGATATTTGTATATATTCATCTAGCATCCAGTAAATTCAAATTGCAGATGTGCGAAGTATCAACTTCCTGTAAAGACGCAAGTTCGATATTAAATAAAAACAAATCATCGCCGGCGTCGAGAGATGTGTTTAGTCTACTGTTTTGTTGTTCTTTCCGCTGCGATTTCTCATTTTGCTTTTTTATAGCTTCTTTGTCAGCTGTGCTTTTGTGTATTTCAATTTCACACACAGGATTCTTTCGATTATATCTCGGATTATTATTTGGTCTTGGTGAGTTTTGGTGATTGTAAATCCTCGCGTTGGGTTGTTTTGTCTTCGAAACTGTTCATGTGACATTTGTCTATAAGGGATTTCGAATGTCGGCTGGCGTGTGTGAGCATTACTGAGTGATTTGCATTTTAAAGCGAAGTAGATGTCACATTCTTTTGCAAGTTGTGGTGGTCTAAACCAATTTTGGCCAGATTGAATTAAAATATGTGATTGTGTATCACTTTCTAAAGTACTATAAAGTTTGTCCGAAACCATTAGTTCACATACAGATTTAAAGTCATTGACATCTCGAAGTCTGCAGTAATATTCGAATGTGCTCTAGTTAATCTTGCTGCAAATTGAGTATGTGTTTCATTAGGAAATCTTTGACATCTACGGAAATTAGCAAGACATTCTTGTGGTGTTGGTTGGAATTCTTTTAATACGGTAGCTTTGACCTGTTCGTAGTTTTTCAATTCATGTCCTGGAATGTATAGGAGGATATTGGCAGCTTTTTTTTTGAAGAATGTTAATTAATATTTCTGATTTGTATTGCTGTGGCACGTTTTTTGTTTCAAAGGAACGTTCGAGCGAATGGAAAAATAAATAGTAATTTTCTGCTTTAGTTGGGACTGGTATACTTAGCGTTTTAACACTTTTTATATAACTTTCTATGTTTGGTGATGATGTGTCGTTTATTCTAGTATTGTTTCCGATAGGAGATTGGTTTGCTCCTGTATTATTTCTTATAGTAGCTAATTTGAGTTCTTGTTTTATTTGTGCTAACCTAAGTTTCCCGGTGTTTTCAAATTCTATAGCCTTTCTTTCTTCAACGATTGAACTTATTAAATCTTTTATATAAATTCTGGATCTTGTTTGAACGTATCCTTTTTCTCAATAATTTCTTTTAGTTTTATTACAGTGGCACCTTCCGGTACAATTTCGTCAATTTCTTGAACAACCTTTATGAGGTCTTCTTTCTTCGTATTTTTATACATGCGAATGAAGTATTCCTTCGTATTTTTATACATAAAATGGTTTGGGCCTACCTTAGATTCTTGTTTGGCTTCGTCGTCTGTTTGACCGTTGCACTGGACACGTTTGTTGAGGCGGGGAAATTGGCCTCTTCTGTTTTGATTGCGTCGTTGTCTGCTTGACTGTTGCAGTGGACACATTCGTTGAGGCGGGGAAATTGGCCTCTTGCTTCCCTTTTGGCTGCGTCATTATCTGCTTGACCATTGTACTTCTTCTTCTTCAAGTGGAAGCAGTCCCCTCCGTACCGAGTTCTCTAAAACCCACAGTGGATTAGCTGAAGCTAGGAAAAGCCTCCAAGTAGAAACTTGAGAAGTAAGTCATGTGATGCGCCTTCCGAAAAACCCTCGTCCACTTGGAATGGGTGCGACGGGGAGTAGACATGGTCGACCCGTGTGTGTGCACTGAAGATTATGTGTTCCAGCTCTTTATTATCAGTCAACCTTAGGTCCAAATTGAGCTGGAAAAGTTTTCTTCATAGATTCGTGTCGACGGGTGTTCAGAAGCGTACACCCAAGCATCTCCTAGGAACCTATCAACATTCCTGAGTAGCCCAGTGGAACAGCATGCTGTTCCGCTCGCAGGCGCTTCCGACCACAACCTCCCTATATATCCGGTGATGTGGGCAGTACCGGCATCATCATCTATGGAGTTTTACAGACCCTTGCCGTCCACCAGATAGCCTTCATTCATTAGCGCACAGGTATTAGCCTAGGGCAGCCGGGAGTTGTCCCGACACAGCTAGTTTCCATGTGGCCCCTAAGGAGGTTCCTGTCACTACTTGACCGCAGGAACGGCGGCATCACCCTGTGCCAGTTCCTACGACCCAAACTGACAGCCTGCTGGCTAGAGTGGTTTCGTCACGTTAGAGACTGACATATTCCTCCTACATGGATAGGCTCACGATCTGCGGAGTTATGGTGTCCCTTGGTAACTTCTAAAAGAGCCGTGGTCCGAGTGGAGGGGGCCGCCACTCTTCATTCCTTGGAACAATCTAATCCTCAACCTAGGGACCCCAAGCATTGTCGACGTAAACTGATAACATTATCGTTACTTGGTTCAGGATGCACACCGCCCCAAGTGCGCAGAGCCCTCCCTGGTCTTTTTTGCCCGGATCTTGGGTCTTAGCCCCATCATCTTACTATCATCCCTTCGGAAAGTCATCCCAGACATTAAAAGCCACCACCAGACTTCTGTCCAGGTGACCCACGTCTACTTCCCCAACAGACAGTAGAGTGTACATCTCCCCAAGATGTATTAGGCCTAGGTGGTATTTGGTACAAGTACCACACATAAAGTACAGTTTGGCTACATAAATAACAGATTGCCACATAGAGTTATGCATTTTCACTACTTCCAGTACAAGACTTTCATTTGTTGCTATAGACATGGAGTTATACAACACAGAGTATACATTTTTCTCAATTTCTAGTACAAGACTCATTAATTGCTTGGAAATAGTTATACATTTCCACAACTTCTAGCACGATACTTTCCTTAATTGCTTAGTCACATGCAATAGTAGGAAAATAGAAGTAATGAGAAGTCTCTAGCATTGCCAAGGGAGACCTCCGAGGATAGGGTTGCCACAGACTTCCAGCACAGGTGCCTTTGATTTATGCCCGTCCACCAAGGCAGTAAGAGAAACAGAGAATAATAAAGTGTATAGTACCTCTAGGTTGGGAGAGGGAACCTTCTATGGAAAAATTGAGGCGGCTTCCGTTTCTTCACATAGTTCCTCAAGCGGAAGAGCATTGGGAACCACTCTGGACGAGTAGTGAAGTCTTGGGGTCGGAAGTGCAACCAGCCTAGACCACGGTTGAGAGGTCTGACAAGTTCACAGTCCAGGAGGTAATGTGAGGCATCCCCTACCTCTCCACACTGACACAAGCCTGATCCTTATCGCAAGATACTTTGTAAGTACACTCATTGCCATACAAATTTGCGCACCAAGAAAAAGTCATCAAAATAAAACGAAATTTTACACATGTAAGTACTACTTTGATATAAGTGATTACAAAATCAAAGAAAAAGGATCATTTATTGCAGAAAAAAGTACAAATGAACGAAAGTTTTAGTATTCTGTTGGACCCTCTCTATCGAGAATGCACGATGCGATATGAGCGGTCATACAAGTTCCGTATGATGTCCTGAGAATCTCGTTCCACAGTTGCTGTAAACGCGCCTCTAGTTCGACAAAACTCGTAGGGTGTCCAATTTGCCATCCCAAATTTGCTCAATTGGTGACAAATCTGGGAATCGAGCTGGCCAGGGAAGGGTGGTAATGTGGCAGAGGCAATCTTGTTACATCCTTGCTGTATGTGGCCGAGCATTGTCTTGTTGAAAAATGGCTCCTGGGAGCCCTTCCATGAGTGGCATCACATGTGGCTGAAGAATGTCATGGACGTACCACTGGGCTCTCATTGTGGCATGGATCAATATTAGGGGTGACCGTGTATCGTAAGCAATGGCACCCCATACCATCACACCAGATGTGAGAGCGATGTGTCACTGTAAAGCGAAGGCAGGATTGAGGCATTCACCATGGTGACTCCACACACGAACACGATTGTCATCACTGCTCAAATTGAATCTAGATTCGTCGCTGGAGACGATCTGATTCCATTTTGTTGCAGTCCAATCCCGTCGTGCGCAACACCACTACAAACGAAGGCGTCGATGGGTGGGTGTCATTGGCAGCACACGTAATGGGCGCCGCGATACCAGATGTCCTTCAGCTAGGTGCCTTGCAATGGTTCGGGAAGACACAGGGGCCCATAGTGAAGGTGCTGCCTATGTCTGGATAGCGGCCAGTGAGGCAGATAGCTCTACTCATGCGTTTCGTATGATGTGACCGTCTTCACGACGACTGGTCTGTCGAGGGAGTCCTGAACCTGGTCACCGTGTAAATGATGTCTCTTCTGTCCACTGGTCCCAACACCTCCTCACAGTATAATCAGAACCGTCTACTTGACGAGCTACTCGCCGAGCTGACCACCCAGCTTCCATTATCTCGATGATTCTTCCCCTCTCGAACTCCGACAGCTGCTCGTATTGTTTTCGATAATGGCGTAATGGCATGTCTACCTCAGCGTTTCATTTGCAAAAGATTAAGTACACTAAAACAAGCTCTGCTTACCTGTTTTATACTCCAAGGAGAACGAAGTTCAACGCCCTCTAGTGGCATTACGCAATTTGCAATCACGAGTATAGGATATTCATGCGAACAATTTTTTTTCAAGCTTGAACCTTATAAAAAGTAAATTGAGAAATCGTCTTATTGATGAGAGCCTGGAATCCTGCTTGAAATTAAAACGATTTTCAAACCTGACATTCCAAACTTTCCAAGTTTAATGTAAAATTCCAACTTTAATGTAAAAAATATTTTTTTTCAATAAATAAGATTATTAATATGATATCTGGTTTTATTTAATGAAAGTAGCTAGTTTAAACCTACTCCTAAAAACATGGTTCTTAAAAAGAAATTTGTCTCTCAAAAGAAATCTTAATGGTTATACTGCTGATCTTTGACTCTTTTGGGGGGACTAATGAATTTCTGACTATTAACCTAGGCTATATGCAACGTCATGCATGCTTGTATGGGAATTTATCTCAGCTACTGGTAGAATGTTTTCCATTTCTGGAATCCTCGAACTTGGCCAGCACACATCATACCTGCTGAAATGTTTGACAGTTGTACATTCGCCTATTGGACACATTCATGGCATAATCTCTTTGAGCAGCTCTTCAACTTCCATTTGCAACTTCATACGTTTAATGCAGTTATAAATAAAGAACGATTTGCATTCACGTCATTCTAGAACCTACATGTAACAGTTGTGGACATGCATTCTTTGATTTTTAAATATATATATTTTTATACACCACAACCCTTTAAAATTTGTGCAGGGAATTCGAATCACCCTATATAAGCAAATGAAGGTTACTCTTTCTCTCATTTCCAACTATTGAACTTCCGTTTAAAAGACCTATTCCAAATTTTCCAATGACATAAAAATGCCTGCTTCTAAACTATTAATAATAGCAAAAATGCAAAGAACAATTTAATTTACATTAAAAGAACTTTGCTATTATTCTTAACTTAAACAATGGTATTCAATGTTTAATTACTTATCTGATAGACCCTCTTTCTACTTAGTCGCTATATTTAAGAAACTGGTGTTCACATTCCTTTTCTTATCAAAGTACTGTATATATTAATTAAAATTGCTGCATGGAATGAAACATTTTCATGTAATTTCACACATTATTCCTCTCACAAAAATTATTTTAAGTAAACATTTTTATGGAATTCGCTTACAATACTCACACAACAAATCCATTTTTTAATTTTATTATGTGGCTCAATACTTATGTTCTATTGTTTTTTTATTCATGTGTATCTTTTCCATTTCTACTATTTCTGATCTAAGATATCTTATATTTAACCTCTAATTTTTTCCTAGAATCCGATATTTAAGATTTGAAATGTGAAATAATTTTTTAGTGGAACAGTACAAAATGCTCCCAAAATATTTTAGTGTACTCTGCCAATTAATCATCAAAAAAGGTGTTCACAATGTATTTTAATAGTTAATCTTTTAATGTATTGAGAAAAAGTAATTTTTTCTATTATGACAAAGATCAATTTCATGGCAAATAGAAACTTCGATTAGTAATGCTTTGTCTTAACAAAACTATAATTATAAGAATACTCACTGCAGATGTGTGCTTGGAGCTTATGGTATTTTTTTCTTGACAAATTGTACAAAAGTACATATATTTAGTCGTCATTTTGTACAAAATTTCTATATTTGGTAAGAGATAATGAAATTTGTTAAGTTTAAATTTTAATTCGAAAAGCCTGCGTGTACTCTGTTCAACCTTTGTAGCTAAACATAAAATCTAGATTATTTTGTTTCAGCTAATACAGGAGGGTTTAATGCCCCTTTTTCTGATCAAGATTTGTTTCAAAATCAGGAAGATGGTGATATAATCATACTGAACAGTGAACGTCGTGATTCAGGTGTGGGATCTTCATTAACAAGGTAAAATATTTTGTACAGTATCAAGTTTAATGATCTTATAAGAATATTATTTTCCTATAAGAAATTTTGAAAAAAATCATGTATAAAATGTTTTTTAAGTGTTATAATTGATTCAACTACACTACTAGTTTGTGAAAAGTGCAACATCATGAAGGAATCATGCAAATTAAACAAAATTTGCAGGAAATGCAAAACAGGTTATGATATGCAAATGATTAGAATTACAAAGCGATAACGCATGTGTGGGCTGAGAAACACCCTCTGAACTTACAAGTGAGCAGTGTATAAAATGCATTGTAAGAGTGTGCCTAAATGTGTGTATTGTCGTTTGACTGCTGTAAATCATTGATTATAAGTTACTATACCATGCCAAAAATGCAAAGCGTCGTACGAGCAACTAACTCAGTTCGAAACGGTCTGCATGATCGGCCTCCATGATGTTGGATTTTCGTATCATAAAATTGCTACTTGCACAGGGTGTAATGCCGTAACAGTGATGCGTGTGTGTGGAAGAGATGGACCATGGAGAACTGAACTCTTCAAAACCCCGGCAGCGGGCCACACAATGTGACGTCACCTCGGTACGACTGACACCTCAGCGGCATAGTGGTGATGGACCATACAATGTATTCTCATGTATTGGCACAACATCGGAGCACGACTACAGGTGTGTCATTGTCTGCCCCCCACAGTTCGTTGACATCTGCTGCACCATGGGCTACGTGCAAGGATTCCTCTGCACTGGATTCCTTTGATGGCTGAACCACTAAACCCTCCAGCTACAATAGGCTCACCAACAATGGCATGCCAATTGAGAACAAGTCGTCTTCTCAGATGAGTACCACTATAACGATGGACACGTACACTTCAGGCATTACAGAGGTGAACGCCTTTTCCCATAGTGTCTTATTCAGTGTCATACTGAGCGAACGCCTGGCGTTATGGTCTGGTACACTATTGGATATCATGAACGATCCCACCTACTCCAAATTGTAGGGACCCTGAATAGCGGGCACTACATCAGGGAAGTTGTAGAGCCCGAGATCCTACCCCTCCTGCAATGCATTCCTGGAGCTGTATTTCAGAAAGGTAATGCCCAGTCACATGTTGCTCGGAATGTTCAGTGCACGACAGGTTCCACTTCCATGGCCTGCACGTTCTCCGGATGTGTCGCCCTGCTGATGTCTGGGATTACATTGGTCAGCAACTTGCTCGCCGGGCAGTGAGTACAGCTAAACTTTGGCATCGGATTGAGGCTATTTGCAGTGTCATTTTTCAGCATGACATTTGTAATCGGTATGATTCGATGCCACGAGGAGTACAGGCTCTCATCACTGTGCATGGTGGCTGAACAAGATATTGATTTTTGGCATTATTTTTTTTATTGCTCTGTGAATTTGATCGTTTATTCAAACCACTGTAAGCAATATGTGGAATAAATTTCATTTATTCCTGATAATTCTTTCAGTGTTGCAATTTTTACAAACAGTAGTGTGTATATACACTACCCTACAATAATGGACATGACACCAGCAAATTTGCATAACACTTGCACACTTGTTTGAAGGTGTTTTTCTTGGTATGACACAGAACCTTTGCATGTTGTTCCTGGTAAATTGAATGATGACGCCTACATGACCATTTTGGATAATCAGATTCTTCCTACGCTCTGGCAATTTTATGGAATGGATGAATGTTACTTCCAGGATGACAACGCTCCATGTCATGTTGCAGCCTCTGTCAAGCAGTGGTATCGAGATATGGATTTAAAACGTCTTCCCTGACCTGCTCAGAGTCCCAACCTAAACCTCATAGAACGATTACAGCATTCTTAATATTAATCTTTTAAGTTTTAATAATTTATCCAAGAAGTGTTCATATGTAGTGCCCAATACAGGTATCCTGAAAAACCTAAAAGTAATAAGACTCACATTTTGGTGTTGCTTTGTAAGTTTAAATGTTTTAGATGAAGAGGAAATTTCATTATGTTGAATTTCTCATTACTTTCATAATAAAATTATATGCAATGTGCACACACCACCATTTGTACCTACCACACTACAAATCTAAATGATTGAACTTTTATTTTAGAAGGCGAGCAGTATTTTGGTATTTTTCATTCAAAAAATTTCTTATTGCTTATTGTAAATGGGAGCTTGATTTTAAGACAGACATGTTTTCATTGCATAATTAAGACTACATTTTCTTGAATTTGTTTTGAAATTATGAGAATAAATTAAAGTAAATTTTTAGTTTTTAATTTTATACACGCTCATTTCTTTTGAATGAATGTTTGTACAGAGAAACCAACTCTCCCTTTTAAAACTAAAATTATTAATTAAATCCTTTTTTTTCAGAGGAATAAGCTGTCAGCAAACACCATGGCATTGTTTCCCACTTCATATGACACCTAATGTGAAGCCTTTTTCTAACCCTGTGCAAATAACAGACCTAACAGCTCCTCAAATTTTATTGTTGCGTAAATTATCACTTTTGAAACTTACAACAGTCATGGAGAAGTTTTCACCTTCAAGTCGAACTGGGTCAAACTGGGGACTTTCAAAGTTCATAGGCCTTATTCGAAACCATGATTATAAAGGTACTGAAAATACATCATTAATTCTTAGAGTGGAATTGCATAAACTGTTTTTTGTAGCTTTTCAAATTTGATCTTTTCAACTAGTTATTTTCTTACAGAATTATTTTCCTTCACTGCAAACTTTTTATCTATTTTAGTGTGCTGTCAACAAAAATACTTATAAAATTCAGCTGTTTTCGAAGTAGATAATTTTTTTTTACATTTTCTTTCTTTAGATGCAATCATTTCACAGATATTAATTTACTTTTAAACATTACAAATACAAATATTGACGACCAGCTACAGGCTCGAGCCCAACAAGGCTGGTCCTTTGTTTATGAATTCCCCAATTCCCACTGACTATCCAATTGTATCTTAAATTCGTACACTCCCTTTGAATTAACTCTATTTTCTGGCAACGCGTTCCAACTGTCTATTACCCTATTAAAATAGTAGTTTTTCCTTAAATCCCGATTAAAAAGTGTCTTATTCAATTTATACCCATGATCCCTTGTTCTGTTATCCCTATTGAAATTTAAGCCCTCTGTGTCCCCTTGTTTTACAAACTTGAAAAGCTGAATCAAATCCCCCTCCTTCTTCTTCTTTCCAGTGTATACATGTTTAGCTTTACTTTCTTATCATCCCTTGACTTTTACCATGAAGAGTGTTTTAAAATATGTTGCACTAGTTAATATTGTATGAAAGTTAAGCAAAATTATGTTACAAAAATCACTGAAATTCGACTATCTTAAATAAAAATGAATTTTCAGTGGATTCATAGTGTTTATAATTATTTCCATCACACATTATATATATATATATATATATATATATATATATTAGTAAGTGCTATAAACGCATCATTAGTACTTACATTAATAAAATTTGGCACACAGGTAGTCCTAAAGATGATTGAATAGACCTCAAAACCCGAATTTTAATATTCAATATAGAAAATATTTTAATTTAATTTATTAGTTTTTTCACCTAACCCGTTTCTTTTACGGAGCTGTTGGACATGCGCCAAGTTTCCAATGATGCCACTGACTGCTACTGGAGGGTTGCTGAAATCAGAATACTCTGCTGATTCTGCTTTGATTTCATTGGGTTTTTTTTAATGAGCGCCAAGTCACTGAATCTATGTTTGTTTTCTTACTTACCAGCACCTCAACTAATAGGCTATTGTACTGAGACCTGTGCTGATCCACTAAAGACGGATTGCTGAAATAAATTTCAGCAAGTACCTAATTGGAATGTTTGACAGTTTCCCCAGGAGTTCGATACAATGGTATCCAAGATATTCAAATCATTGTGCAGAGTAATAGTCACACTCACACAGAATGTGTATAGAACTCTCTTCTACCATCAGAGAGCCTCTACATAATGGGTCATTTATAACACCCATAATATTGAGGTGTCTATTTAGGGTACAGTGACCAGTTAGAAGGCTAATAGCTACCTTGATTTCTTTTCTGCTCAATTTCAGCAGTTTCCTCGATCTATCCCAGGGAGATTGTTGATTGAGCTCTTTGGTTCTTCTATCATTAGTTTCAAGCCATGTATGGTAGGACTCGGCAAGGAGTAAACCCTTGATAATCCCTCTTACCACATTGTGAGGTAGACCCAGAACAGGTACTAGTTCAATAAATGGTGTATTGTATCCATGTTTTGCTAATTGATATGCCATTTCACTACCCACAATGACCAGGGACCAAGACAAGAGACACTTGGGCAATGCCATGCTGGTACTGCTAGTATATTTATAAAATTAAATGTATTAGACCTTTAGCACTTTTTATAGATAGTTCTGAAATGTAATATTTAAAAAAGAAGTTCTGTTAGGAACAAGTCCATCTCATTTCAGTAGAAAAATAACCCTGCTTATTGTTCACGCGTATCACTTTTTTAACTTTCTTTTCTGCAATTTTTTAGGAAGTTTTCGTTTCATCAACTACATTTAATTTACATTGCTCTTATAGCTAAATATAAAATAGAAGTTCATTCATTCAAATATTTCAACTTGCTTTCAAATATTTCAACTTCTAAATTGAAAATGTGACACATAGCTGTGTCATCTATTCTAGTATTAATAGATCAAATCATTGTATATATGGAAATGAGGAGCCTAGTCTAATCCAGAAACATGAAAATCCAAATGATATATTCTTACTAAAAGGATTGAGAGACAAATTAGATGCAGAAAAGCTGAAATATATATTCGCTATTTATTGGGCACCAATAATGATTTTCCTTTTTCCTGAGGCCAGCCAAAAAGAAAATTATAAAGTATAACTGAGGCTCAATATAAAATTCTGTATTGAAGCTAGCCAGCACTATAAAATTAAACATGCTATATAGTATATATAACAGTGTAGCTTATCTCTGCCATAAAGTCCTTTTCACTTTCTCACTACTCAGCCTTCTCTTCACATGGTATCACACTATCAGCTTGAGAGCAATGATCATAGTAAATTCCTCGTTTCTATACTTGTAAGAATAGTTTGCAAAAACTGGTTTTGCTCAAATTATTTCTACATTTAATTTCACACTAACCAATATTTTGATTTTAAGGAAAGAACATTTTTATTCCCATTATTTTTGTCCTAAAAGGGGAGAAATTAGTAAATATATCAAGGGATCAATTGATACTGGTGGAAAAATCTATCCTCCCAAAAAATGACTGCATCACCCACACATGATGACTACTTTCTCAGCCCCTCATAATAATATTCCATGTCATGCAGTGGATTAGCCAATGCACTATCAACCTGTGTGTTTAGATTCCTTTAACTACCTCAAGTCATCTGCATCAGTGATACTTTACTTGTATGTGTATGTGAATACACTTAATGAGGCAAAAGCATTATTTGGCCCAATCTGGCCCTTGCTTCATAATAAAATCAGCCACACAAATTAATAAAATTCTTGGATACATGCTTGCTATGAACTACTGCAAAGTTGAAAAATAACGATGTTCAAGGAATATGTCTTCCCAGTTCGATATCCCTTGTCAATCCTTATTCAACAGGAATATGGGCAGATAATTTTATCTTCTCATTCTGTGACCAATCAGAACAGTTACAGTTCAAAAGTGTATGAATCATGTATACTGCATATTCAAATTCTGTTTTTTAAACATACACTCATTGCCATTAAAATTTGCGCACCAAGAAATAATTGTGTGATCGTAACGAAACTTGGCAAGAAGGTACATGTCAGCCAAATATGCAAATGATTAGAAATGCAGCATGATTGTGCATTTCGTAATACCACTAGAGGGCGTTGCATTTCGTTCTCCTTGGAGTATAAAACAAGTAAGCAGAGCTTGTTTGAGTGTACTTAATCTTTTGCAAAGGAAACGCTGAGGTAGACATGCCGTTACGCCACCATCGAAGATAATATGAGCAGCTGTCAGAGTTCGAGAGGGGAAGAATCATCGGGATAATGGAAGCTGGGTGGTCAGCTCGGCGAGTAGATCATCAAGTAGGCCATTCTGATTTTACTGTGAGGAGGTGTTGGGACCAGTGGACAAAAGAGACGTCATTTACACAGTGACCAGGTTCGGGACGCCCTCGACAGACCAGTCGTCAAGAAGACGGTCACATCATACGAAACACATGTGTAGAGCCAATTGCCTCATTGCCCGCTAACCAGACACAGGGAGCACCTTCACTAAGGGCCCCTGTGTCTTCCCGAACCATCGCAAGGCACCTGGCTGAAGGACATGTGGTATTGCGGCGGCCATTATGTGTGCTGCCAATGACACCCACCCACCGACGTCTCCGTTTGGAGTGGTGTTGCGCACGATGGGATTGGACTGCAACAGAATGGAACCAGGTCGTATTCAGCAACGAATCTAGATTCAATTTGAGCTGTGATGACAATCGTGTTCGTGTGTGGAGGCCCCGTGGTGAACGCCTCAACCCTGCCTTCGCTTTACAGCGACACACCGCTCCCACAGCTGGTGTGATGGTATGGGGTGCCATTGCTTATGATACACGGTCACCCCTAATATTGATCCATGGCACAATTACAGCTCAGCGGTACATCCATGACATCATTCAGCCACATGTGATGCCACTCACGGCAGGGCTCCCAGGAGCCATTTTTCAACAAGACAATGATCGGCCACACACAACAAGGATCTCAAATGACTGCCTGCGCCACATTACCATCCTTCCCTGGCCTGCTCGATTCCTAGATTTGTCACCAATCGAGCATATCTGGAATCATTTGGGATGGCAAGTTGGACACCCTATGAGTTTGGTCGAACTAGATTCGTGTTTACAGCAACTGTGGAACGAGATGTCTCAAAACATCATACGGAACTTGTATGCCTCAATGCCTGCTCGTATCGCATCGTGCATTCGCGCTAGAGGGGACCCAACAGAGTACTAAAACTTCCTTTCATTTGTACTTTTTTCTGCAATAAATGAGATCCTTTTTCTTTGATTTTCTAATCACTTACTTATATCAAAGTAGTACTTACATGTGTAAAATTTCGTTTCATTTAGACTTTTTCTTGGTGCACAAATTTTTATGGCAATGAGTGTATATTTAGTAATAAAAATGAAGCCTTTTATTGCTGCCTAATCGTTTCTTCATGTTAATGTGCATTATTTTTTCTAGACATGGACTTATTTTATTTTTTTATTCCCATAGATAAAGTAGTTTTTGGTGTTCCATTGTTGTTAATTCTTCAAAGAACAGGTCAACCTCTTCCTGTTTCAATTCAGGCCGCCATACATTACCTTAGGAAAACAGCATTAGATTCTACTGGTTTGTTTCGAAAGTCTGGTGTAAGATCCCGGATTCAAAAATTAAAGACTCTAAATGAAACATCTCCAGAAAAAATCAGTTATGAAGAACACCAAGCATATGATGTTGCAGACATGCTAAAACAGTATTTTAGAGAACTACCTGAAGCACTTTTAACTAACAAGCTGTCAGAAACATTTATAAGTATATTTCAGCGTAAGTGTACTTCAACAAAGCTTAATATATTCATTGTTTTCTTGTATAAATTCAATTTTAAATATCTATTGAGATTATTTATTTCAGAAAGGCTGTTACATTTAAAATGACAATTTTTTTTTCCTATTTATTATTAAACCTCTTAAAATGGGATCCTTTTTTAAGCATTTATTCCAATAACGAAAATTTTTAAAGTAGAATTTAATTTAAGATATGCAGTGGTATTCAATCATGTAACAGCTTCCCTGTTCGTAATTCTTTTCCACATAAAATTCTATTAAAGAATTATCTTTACTCCTCGATAAAGATCTGGAAAAAATGTTTCCTGCCTTACTTTTTATAATAACAAGCTGTTCATTAAAAATTTCTAAAATTTGGAGAATTTCTTGTAGTTTCACGAATCTGATAAAAAAAATTTTATAGAGTATAAAACAAAGTATGGATATGAACCATACTGAAATTAAATTTTAATTTAACTTGTTGCAGTGCATTGTAAAAACTGCATCATTAAATTATCAAAACATTAATTGTCTTGATCCAATTTAAATATAATTATTTTTATAATTTGCTTTTCATTCATATATGTATTTACAGATGTACCTGAAAATTTACGCCTTGAAGCTATTCAAGCTACCCTCATGTTAATGCCAGATGAGAATAGAGAAGTTCTTCAGTTCTTGTTAGAATTTTTGAATGAGGTCTGCCAGCACTCTGGGATAAATCAGGTATTGTTTGTTTTCAAATAAGATTCATACTTGTTATAAAATCAATTGGTACCATTGACACCATAGATGCCAATCTAAGAGATAAATAATACCCTAAGGAAATAAAAATCGAATGAATATGCTTAAATTTTCAAATAAGAAATCATTATTAATGCAATAAATTGTATTACAATCACGATCTGAGTTTATTAAATTGAAATTTTCCATGCTCAAATGTGATTAAATATTTCGTAACATATTGTCCCATTATAATTGGTTTGAGTATTTCAGCATTGTTTATAAAAATAATAAAAATGTCTTAATTTTCTGAGACAGTTCCTCTGTTCAAGTGTGCCTTGAATATGTGAATCTCATCTGTTGATCATTAGTAAATAGGCAATTTCTTTATCCTTGAACACCTCAATTTCTGCCCCTTCTTCAATTTAACTGATAATGCATTTCCAATAAATCAATATTACACTTTTGACCTTGATCCTGTTTCCTGTGTACTTAACATTATAAAAAATATTTCTGATTTTTATAATGGTGTTGATTTTACTAACCAATATTACAAGGACACTACATTGATTTTAATCAATTGTTTATTTGATTGCATCAAGGCTCATTTAATTAATGGTAGGCACTGTACTGATATTTTAAGTAAATGGTGCTTTATGTTTGCTTTTAAACTGAAGAAAGTTAAAAATAATGTCATTTAATGTTTATATTATCTTCAATATGAATACAACATTTTCCAACAGTTATTTAAAATAATGCGTACCTGCCAACAACTATGAAATGTTTATAAATTCCATACAGGGCTTATTAACACGTCACTTTTTCTTTTGTCACCTTTTTTACTTTCTGTCACTTTTCAAGTAAATATGTTATATTTACAGATAGATAATTTAAGAACTTAAACAGGTGTTTAAAAAAAGTCAAATGTCAATTAAATTTGAAAAATTGGAATTTTTTTTGTGCTTTTGTATTTTTTTTTTCATGAAAAAGGCAAAAAAAAAAGTAGATTTTTTAAAAATTTGCTTGCAATTTCTTTCGGTATTTCTATTTGCCCCACATGATGATAACCTGAGGCAAAGTTCCATTGTCTTTGAAAAGTACTTGAATTTTTTTTCGAACCCTTGAAAGTTTGTGAAAATTACGGAACTTGGTATGAATGTGTGTTATTAACTGGTGTGAGATATTGGTCAAATCGACAAGTTACAAGCGTTTGCGAACACTTAAAGACATTTTATATAGGATCTGAAATGACATATTTTTTGTGACCAGATTTTGCAATCTCTGAGTAAGTTATCCCTTCTACAATCTCATTGGCTCAGATGGGCCCAATTTCAAAAAGTCAATTTTTTAAAAGATTAATGACTCATTACTTTCTACCCCCCCCAAAAAAAAAAAAACTAATTAACATTGGGCCATGGAATATTCACACAATACATAATGCTTTTCTTAAAGGTCTAAAAGAGTTAGGGGAATATGTGTCTGAACTAATTTTTACTATTCACATATATTTTAATCAGTGGCCTAAGCGTTGATCAACATACAAACAAATTCATGGAGACTTGAAACTTCCCACTCACTATTTTATCAAGTATTGTTCAAGCAGGTGGCTAAACCTAAAGCCAGCTGCTGAAAGGTTGCTTGAACAGTGGTTTGCAGTGTGAAAGTATTTCCTTCACTACATTCCAACAAAGAAGCCAAACATGTTACAAAGACCACGCTATATGAAAATTATTCAATAACTTAGAAGAGAAACTGAAAGTTAAGGTGATATTTGTCATATCAAGTGCAAGTATATTTAATCGTGTCACCAAATTTCTGCAGAAACGGGAAACCCTAATACATAACCTTCATTCTCAACTTGAATTGTTGTAAAGAACAATTTTGGGTAGGATCTACAAAGAGGAATTCATTCGAGATTGGAAGATGGATGAAATGGAAAACATGTCCTCAGAAACTTGCCTCTGGCTGATATTGTGATTGGAGATCAAATTTCTAAAGCGATACAGAATGTGAAAGAAAAGGAAAGGAATTTCTTTTTTTAAGGGCTCAGAAGCTTTACATTACAAGTGTTAAATTTCTTCTGAAGAAGTCAGCTTCAGTTCATCTCTTAAAAGTTTATCCTGTGTTTGTGCTCTTGATACTCTGTGTTGAGAGTGTACAACAAGTATTAGAAGTTGCAAGAGAAATGCCATGGGAGGTCCCACCAGACATACTACTGGATGAGTGGAAATTACTCCAAAGAGGAAGAAGGATCTAGAATATATGAAACCTATTGATGTTTACTGGAACCAGTTCTTCAGACTATGAGATATTAATGGTGTAAATCCTAAAGGACCCAGTTATGTCAAAGCTGCTCTGTCACATTCTCATGATAGTGCTGACATTGAACTTGGCTTCTCAGCGGAAGAGCTTTGACAGGAGACAGAGCATCAATGTCATAAGGCACACTCAATGCATTGATGACGGTCAAAAGTAGCTTGGCAAATTTGGCAACCAACCTTTTTTAGTGCTCATCACATCAAAGCTAATGGATATAGGAAGGGTTGCATATAAAGCTTACAATGCCTTTTTAAAAGGTATAAAACGGAAGGTACAAGAAAAATTTGACGATAGAAAAGAAAAGAAAGACTGGAAGCAGAGAAAAAAAAATTTAAGCAGCTGGCAAAGAAAAGAAAGGTAATAGAAGAACAAAAGCTTAAAATTTTATGTAAGGGAGAGGATGAGGCGTTGGACAGTGCTTCAAAATTGTTAAAGGAAGCCAATAATGGACTCAAGAAGGCGATAAAAAATAAAGATTTTAAGGAAACAGCACTTGCAGGCAATGATTGAAGGGGCAACAAAAGTCTCAGTTGATGCTGGTCAGCAAAGACGGACTTTAAAAAATGCGTTTTCTTCTCTCTTCATACAGTCTTTCAAAGAAAAGGAAGAAATTATAGCTATGTCAAAAATGAACAACATATTTAAAAATCATTATTAAAAATTTTTTTTTGTTAATGCTGTTTCAAAATAATCTTTTTAAATGAAGAAAATAAATATCCTTCCAAAGAAAGAAAGGAAAAAGATAGGGGTGGCTGTGAAGGATCTTTTTCTTTTCTATCTTTATACTTGAATATATTTGGCATTATTGTCATTTGTCAATTTTTTTGTTTGATTAGTCACTATTGTCACTTTTTTACATCTTGAAACTTGTTATAACTACTGTCCATATAGTTGCCAATAACTGACTACAGAATTATGGATTGCACTGTTAATATTACGGAAATCACTATTGACACTTTTGATTCTGAAAACATTTCTTTGGTATAACAACGTTATTTTTTATCATTTTACTCTCTTATATGTTTGATTCAGTAATTTTTCCAGAAATTTGAATTTAGACATCCATTTTAGTCTTGCTTCCACGCTTGCTTTTATATACAGAAATTGGACCAAAATATGGAAACCCTTAAAAAAAACATGTAACCATGCCTAATATGGTGTAGGAAAACCGTTGGCATTCAAATCAGCTTGCAGTCGGTGGTAATTTCAGGTGACCATGATGGCGGTGGATAGCGACCACGCACTTTCCTCTCCAATGTAGACCACAAAGATTCAATAATATTGAGTTCTGGTGACTAGTGGCCTGGGGAGATGTGACAAATCATCCTCATGCTCAGAAAACCAGTCTTGGATGATGTGACCTGTGTGAACAGGGGCTTTGTGGTCTTGGGAGACATCATCACTATTGGGGAACAAAGTTTGTATGTACCATGGGATGGACTTGATCAGCCAAAATGTTCACATAGTCCTTGGCCTTAATGTGTCCTTGCAGAGTAATCATGGGGCTCACAGAAAACCATGATATAGCTGCCCAAACCAACACAGAACCTCTGCCATGTTTCACTCTAGGCAGCAAGCAGTCTGTATTATAGACGGGATGGTGTTTGCCAGTCATAAACTCAGCCAGAAGTGGGGAAATGGTGAAACAAGACTCATCCGACCAAATTACTGTCTTCCATAGTTCAGGCTTTATGACTTAAACACTACTTTTTCCTGTTACAGGCATTAGCATCACTGATGAATGGTTTTTGAATTGCAACTTGGCCCAAAATACTCTGCTTATGGAGCTCCCTTCTTATTGTTTTGGTACTCGCAGGGTTTATGAGCACGACATTCATTTCAGCAGTAACTTTTGCAGCTGTGGTCTTATTTTTAGTCACAATCCTCCTTAATGATCCGTCTGTCACGATCACTCAACACACACTTTTGTTCATTCTGTGATTTAGAGGACAATGTTTTTCGGCTTTTAAAATATGCTGAATAAATCTTGGATACAGTTCCTCTTGAAGCACTAAACATTTCAGCTACCTTGCATATGGAAGCACCCACTAGACGAGCTCCAACAATTTTCCCGCGATCGAAGTCTGTTAGCTCTGACATGATAAAATTACAACTTCACAGAACAGTGGCCTTACAATGATTGATCTGAGTAGCGTATTTACGACGTAATATAGGTAACATCAGTCGGCGAAAGCATCAGTGCCACCTACACATTTCACTAGAATAAACATTTCTTTTCAAGCATGCATTTCACAAGGTGTTTCCATATATTTGTCCAACCCCTGTATATGGCAATATACACACAATATTAAATGGGGAGGTCTTGTTGGCATTAATTATTTTTGTTTATTCAATGCTTTTTGCAAGGTAAAAATCGTACCTAGTTATTTTTAACGAGCTGTTTTGAAACAACTTTGGAATACTTCTTAAGATATTGCCAATAATTAATGTCACTAAATGCTGAACATTTCATTTTCAAGGTTTTTCGCACTCCACTAAATGAATTCTTCAACTAGTTCACATTCACACTTCAAAATGGTACTTTTTTTAGCTGTAGAATTCTCAGGTATTTTAACTTTGCTTTAAACCTAATCCTGAAACCTTGGTAAAATTATTTAGTCCCCTATGGTTTTTACTTCCACAAAGTTATAATTTATTATAAGGAAGCCTGGGAACAAGAATGAAACAGCTTTCTCTACCCTCTTTGGACACCTTGTATGTTTTCAAACTATTGTATACATTTTATTTTTAAAGCCTTTTAAAAAACATATTTTTTATTTCAGATGACTGCAACAAATCTTGCAGTCTGTTTTGCACCATCTTTGTTTCATTTATCTACTCCTCGTAGTGCAAGTTCTAGTCCACGTAGAAGAAAAACTGTTGGAGCGCCTGATCTTAGGGAATTGAATGAGAACAGAGCTGCTTATGAGTGTCTATCATGCATGATTACAAATTATAAGACTTTGTTTACAGTGAGTTTAATTTTGTAACATATCTTAAGTGCAGGTGTAATATAAAATATGTAGGATAGTGAAATTTTGTAACATTTATTTAAATTGTTAGTTCATTAGCCAAGGCGGCAAGATCCCTCTGGACCACTATTACTCTCTAAACCTAACAGTGAGTGGGTCCAGGGTGGGTCTACAAGGCGGCAAGGTTGCGTAATTTAGTATGTAGGGAATTTAGAGGCTTTAAATAATTAAATTGACTGAAACAATTATAAGCTTAACATTTATTACAATTAAATTAAATACACAAACTAAAGAAAAATCTATCAGCGTGCTAACATGTGATTATGAAACTGAAATCTCAAGAACAGCTTGAGGTTTTTAAAGCGCAAACACATGAACGAGCATGTGTGCGACAGAAGTCTGGAAGTGGAAATAGTCTCTACTTTGCATAACGCCACAGTTCTGTGGACCATTTCTATGAATTGGTCATAATGTCAACCTCTTAACTTTACATCTACTTTTACTGAGCTATTCAATATATTTTATGCAAGCTCAATGTGATTTTAAAATATTCTTTTGTATGGTATTAATTATTTTTATTGCTTATATCTTGTTCGGTAGGAATCTGGTAATTAAAAAATAACACTGTCATACATGAATTTAATATCTCTATTGAATTTTACTTCACAAAATGAGCATACCAAGTTTCCAATTTCTTTGTAAATTGCCTGCTTGTTTTGTGTGAGTTGCTCTCCTTATTCATACCATTATCTTTCAGGTCTCAGAAGAAGTTATATCACAAAGTCGTATTTCATCGTCTTCTAACTTTCAACCAGTTTCTTTAGAAGATTTATCTTCTTTCATTTGTAATGGTCAAAGTGGATGGAAGGGCTTCATTGATAATTGTATTCAGATGTTACTCAAGGCAATAAAGCTTTCCTATTCTTTCCACATATTTGTACTAATTCCCTCAATTGAAGCTATTTACATGAAATTTGAAATATAAGGGTGTTAAGATCTGTAAAATATCGTTGAAAACTGTCAGTACCAGCTAAAAATTTTGTAGCTTAATATCAGAGGTGTTAATTTGCACAGTCTGTTTTGTCTGGATGTAAAAAATTTAATTGTGTGTGCCATTATATACATATAAATATCCAAAAAAAATTTAAAATGGACCTTTTATCTTAAGCAACTTGATTAACCCTTTAGTTACTGACAGGACTTGTAGATCCCGTTAGTTTACTCATGGTACTGTATTAATTTAAACGCTTTGATACCCATTGGGACTTTGAAGTCCACTTCTTTGAATTTCGTTCTTCAATTGTTGGATAGCAGCACAAGCTTATTTCTCTTTGGAAGCTTGGTAGAGACAAGTATATAAGATGATGTAAGGCTATGATAGATGCCTAGAAGATTGAAAATTGTCCATGTATGTGTTTGCATATAAAATGCTTATTTGTTTTGCATTTTGCGAAGTTATAATTTTTAGTTATTAATTAATTATATAAATAATTAATTAAATAATTATATAATGTAAAATTATGTATATATAATCTTTCAAATTGCCATTAAAATTGCAAATATTACCAAATAACATTACAAAAATACTGTCAAGACTTCGAAGTCCCATGTTATTTTCCATGTAATTAATGACCTTGGTGATAACTTATAATGAAAATTGTGCTATATGGTGTTTACTTGCATCCAAATTAAGTATTTTAAAAAGTTAGCGCATATCCTAAAAACATTTAAGAAATTCAGTAAATAAAGAGTTAAATACCCATGATTGGCCACATGTTAAGAGTAAAAATTCTGTTATAATGTAGGTCTCTACAGATTTTTAAAATTTTAATTTACAGATATCTACAGGATTTTAGAATTTTGTAGTTAATCAGAACTTGCTAATATATGCTGTTGAGCCATATAATCTAACTGACAAACCATAGGTGTTACTAAAACTTGTAATGGAACAAGAGATACAAGCTTATTCAGCTTAACTTCCTTTTCATTAATAACATAACCACAACCTAAGTTATTCAACTTCCTTCTACCTCCACTCATTACCAACTATTTGAAGTTAGGCCAGAAGGTGAAAAACAATCTAACTATATTTTTATCTTAAAATATAAATATTGAAGCTGTAATGTTAGATAGGCTAGCTTTTATTTAATTGTTTCCTAATAGAACATCAGGATCGAAATAAAAATTGGCATAGACATTCATCAGTTTTCCTTAATACTTTTTAATATAAAATCACTTTTCAAATCAAAACATTTTCACATTCAAAATATAAAATAGTAACTTGAGAATATCCTAATTCTAATGACACTTGTTTTAGAATATAGACATATTGAATGAAATATTTTGACTACATGTTGAATTTAATTTTGGTGTTCCGTGTTCTTAAAAATTACATTGTTTTTTTTCTAGGAAGCTAAAGAAAAGTATAAAGGTTGGAAAACTATTTCACTGAGTGACCACACAGAATTATCTTACAAAAAATTATCTGATGAGCATCCTTTGAAATTATGGAAAGTGTCAACTGAAGTCGAAGCTCCCCCTGCTGATATTTTAAATAGAATTTTAAGAGAAAGGTAATTTATGATTATGCTAAACCTGTTGTATACCTATTCTTTTTTAATGGTTCTAGATTTCTACTATTAATTTTTATGCTTTTTGTTGTACTATTTCCTATACCATTTGAGTAAATTTTTAACATTACTTTTGACTAATTACTATAGCAATAAAATTCAGATACTTTTTGTTTAAATTTGATACTTAATCTTTTAGGCATATTTGGGATAATTCCTTCACTAAGTGGAAAGTTGTAAGCCGCTTGAACAAACATAGTGAGATTTATCAATATTTAAATACATGTTTGCCTCCACATCCACCTTGTGATTACTGCATATTAAGGTAGGTCAATTTCTGTGATTATGTGGTGACATTGTACTGACAATATATCTAATTTGCATGTGTGCATTGTTATCTTCCTTTTTTCAATTTATTTTATCTCTCTATTTGAATAGTAATTGGACAATTTACTATAAAAAATCATAAGATTTCAGTACACTGATGCAAATTTTTTTTTTTTTTTTTAGAACCTATCTCAAAGTAATACTAAAGGTATATAAACCTTTCTTAAATAACTTTATTCACACAGTAAATGCATCACATCTAGCTCATTGAACTGTGAACATTAACACATGACAAAATAAGGAATTAAAATGAACAAAATCCAGACTTATACATAAAAGTGGATTTTTATCCAATTACATTATGTGTTCAGATAAAAATCCATACTAATTTCATACTGTTACTCAAGAATAAAGGACTGCAAAAAAATTGTGGTATGAATTCTATATTTATAGATGGCATGAATGGCAATAATCTCACTTTATTCTTCTATCTATAACTAGAGTTCTGCGACAAACAATTTTAATGTGAAATAAAATTTTATTAACTTTGCTTGTTTTTTACATTTCCTCCCATTTTGTTTAATTAACTGGAATAGAAACTACAAGTGTGATTGAGTAAAAATCAGAGCTCAATAATGACTGACAAAGCTAGAACTGACTTCCGTGTTCAAATGGAAAATGTGTGCCAAAACTGTTTCACTTTTAATAAAAATTATTCATTCACAATCTTGTATGTTGTTAACATGCGCCATTTCGTGTATATATCGTTTTGCAAAATCATAATTTCTGTATTTCATTCCATGAAAATATGCATTCTCAAATTATAGTTTTGCGTACTTTTTGAAGTCAAATACAACCTTACAAAAAAACTATGTTACTTTAATTTTTGTACAGGAATAATTCATTCCTTTGTTTCATTCTTGAGTTCAAGCATGCAAGTCGATATAGTTTATTTCATTATTCTGTTAGTAATGTTGAGTTTCATTGCAGTTTGACAGTTTATACTGTCTTCTAGGTTTTGCTTTTTCTTTTACTTCAAGTGATGACCCTTTTATGTGAATCGGAATCCTTTTAGTCTTTCTTAAAAATTTTTTGTTTTTGAGGAGTAAGTCATTTATCTATTCCTTATTTCAGATTAGATTTTACAAAACTAATTTTAAACAAAACTTATCAAGATTTTGTTGATGAATTTATCTTCTCTTTGAAGCACATTAAGTGAATGTCAAATATGTATGATATCCATGCTTTGATTTAGTTATGATTTTAAATCATTTGGAATTAATTAATTATTTGGTCATATTTTATGTATTTTACATACAAGACAAATATCCTAATGAGGTTGAATTCAGAAACTGCAAGTACTTAACATCTTGCTGTTGATCAATAAAAAGTTAGTTTTATCCATTTCTATTTATGCATGTTGCGTCAATAATTGAAAACAATTAAAATTACTAGTGGTAAAAATTAGTTATCCAAATCACAAATTCAGCATCAATACTAGTGTTGCTTACTCCTTTCAACAATGTCATATCTCAAAAATCGACGTTGTTAGTTATGCCTGTTTTCAGAATGCCCTGAGAAAGTAGTATATCTCTACAAGATCGTCATATCTCACCGCTCAATATTTAGCCGTTAGAGAGCAGAAGTAATATTTATTTTTTATACATTTTATTCTACTTTTAAACTTTAAATCACTCCTGAAAAATCATCTTTATTGAGATATGACATTGAAAGGACTAAGCAATGTCTCTTAGGGACAGTACATGATTTTGTATTCCTCAAAATAATTTTCCAGTGATGTATTTTCCAATATTCATTGCAAAACATTTTATCTTCGATTTTAAATTCCCTTGTACAGGAAACAAAATCATTTTATGCAGTGTTCTATACAAAGATAAGTCGAATTTTATAGTACATATTTTTGAATTTTAATTCCTTAATTTTTTATTTGTTAATTATCCCTTCCAAATCGTACAATGAAGGCTACAAATATTTTACATGTAATCTTATGTAATAACACATTTTATTTTGTTATATAACAGGAATTCATTGTATTAAGATTTCATTGCTTGATGAATTTTATATAGGGTTTGTTTATTATAAGTAAATCTAATCCAATTTTGGGGGAAATGCTGCATGCTGACACCCTTGTCTAACTATATATCTTTAACTTCTTGTCTTAATATTTATTGTCTAACTATATATCTTTAATATTTATGTTAAGGGGAATTAAAATATTTAATAAAAACTGTTGTGTGTGTGTGTGTCAGTTTTGATTAACTAGCAAACTTGTGCTTGGCACAACTCCTTAAGTTTCTTAATTGCTTACATCTATTAATGGCCGTGATGTTACTCACTTTTGGATATAATATTTAAATCCTTTTATAATAGATATAAGCATCAATATGCACATGTTATATCAAATTAAGTAAAATTATCAAAAATATAAAGCACCACCACATGTACTCTTACTGGTGTTAATATAACCTCAATTAACTTTTTCTGAACATTTACCTTTCAATACTGATTTCTATTTTCCAGATTTACTCAATGCCTTCCGTAAACAGACTACATTTGTATTTCATTACAGTGGCAAGCTAATGAGCTCTTTTATGTCATTTGAGCAATATTATGCAGCTCCATGGCTCAAATCAAGCATAATTTAAATATTTTGTGGTTGATATATTGTTTGTATCCAATTGATGTAAGTTTAAGGTATATCATAGTTAAAGACGGCATGGCTAAATTTTAACAAAATAATTTTTTCTTCAAAATTAGTTTGCAGTTGCGAGTCCAATTGTGGGTCCACACCCCATTACAGTAGGTAGCTCAACTCTGAGCTCCTCACATGGTGGTGGTTATACCATATGTCTATGGGGCTGAGGGTGTAGTTGGAGAAAGTAGTTACCATTAATACCAAACAATATAATCAAGCAGTGTAAGGCAGTAAACATGTATGAGATGCAAAAATAGTATATCAAATTATTTAAGCTTAATAAAAAGAGATTCAATGCATAACCTGTATATATAGATTTTAACTCATTTTTAGGTCCTGGCGAACTGATTTGCCTAAAGGAACATGCATTCTTATCGAATCATCAATTGAAAATCGTGAAGCTGAAATCAATCAAGGCAGTGTCAGAGCTCTAGTATTAGCATCACAATATTTAATTGAACCATGTGGATCAGGGAAGTCTCGCATCACTTATATAAACAGAGTTGATACAAGGTAAGTTAAGCATATTTAAAGTGAAATTCGTTGGTCTAGTGTATTCTTGTCGTGAATCGTTAAATTGACTATGTAACTAGCTTCTGTTTTCCATTTTTCCATCTAACGAGTGACTTCTCAATTTTCAACAAATATCTACTGTAGGATTTTTCATCTGCTGTTGTGCTCCTGCTTGCATCAGTAGTTGCATTAAATTTTCCATTTGCAGCTTTAAGTGTTAAGAAAAAAAATCCATAGTCCCTTTCAGGTATAGAAAAACTCACTTGACTGCAGTCTAATGTATCTGTCTAGGATCTTGATTGTATTGAGACAATTTGCTTACAATACAAGCTTATATCTGGTCGAGTTCCAGTTGCCAAATACATTATGGAACCTATCGCTTCTTCATATTTTTGTGGTGAAAAATGTTCGTATTCTTTAAAATCATCCGATTCCTTGTCCCCTGCTATACTAGGAGTTTTCATTGGATTACAATCCAGCATTTTAAATTTCTCTAGAATTTTGATTATATAATTCTTTTGGGGATAAGGTTTATTCATTTCTTTCTTGCTTGATTTGTACTCCTATAAACTTATTTGAAAATGTTGTTTCCATAATTTCAATATTCTTTTCAATCATTTCTTACTTCATTGATAATTTCATTTGAGCTTGCTACAGTTAAAAAACGTAAATTTCACTGTGAATATATTCTTCCCCTTTCCTCTTAGTGTACACAGATGGATCTGTTTTCAATTTCTTCATGTCTGCTTGCTCTAATATTTCAAAAAATCTGTTGTACCAACATTTTCCTGACTGCGGTAATCCATAAATGCTGTGTTTGATCATATATACTTTATCGTTTAGTAATTGATAACCTTATGGAGGTTCCATGTATATTTTTGTTTAGATTTACTTAACTTGAATTATTATATCTTGAGTGGCAACACTAGACTGGTTTACATTCTGTGGTGTGTGCATGCTTGTCCAGTTGCTCGTTGGGTGATGTTTTTTGCTATTACTATGTTCGTATTTCAATAAACTTATTTAGCCAAGTAAAGCTGTGTTATCTCTGCTCTAAAATTCCACAGGTTATGGGCCCAGGTTATCATTTGGTGGCTAAATGAAACAAGTAGAAAATTCCAGGCAACGAAAAAAAATACTAAAAATGGCTAACGTAACTGAAGACTTGAGCAGTGTTGAAAAACTGAAAAACCAAAGAAATTTTCCATTGTGGAAGTTTTAAGTGAATATCCTTTTTAAATCCCATTCTTTATTTAATATCGTCTGCAGAACTAAATCCAAAGGCTTAGCTGATGCTGCATTTTATTCAAGGGTGAAAAGAGATGCACAAGCACAAAGAATAATTGTGACAACTTTTGATAAGAAAGTAATGATGCATATTTTAAATTGCGGAAACAGTTGTAATATGTACAAAAGAATAGCAAAAGAGTAGTTTGTTGCAAGAATTTTTCAATTACAATTTTGATTCTGAATCCAATATTTGCTACCCATATACGTTAACTAGAAAATATAGCATTCCGTTTAAAAGCTCTTGACAAGGACATAGACCATGAAATGATTATATTGAAAGTTCTCTCAACTCTTCGAAAAAGTAAAAACACTTTCAAAGTGCATGGGACTCCACAAACAAAGATGTGAAGACCTTAGAAAATATAACAGCTCAGTTACTAAATGAAGAAAACTCCAGTAAAATGTCTGAAATTCAAGAAGAAATTGTTGCTGTTAAAGAAATAAAATGTTATAAGTGTAACAGTTCTTTGCATTTTGCTAAAGATTGTAAGAACCAGAAAAATCATCTTCGTTGTAACATCTGTAAAAAACTAATCATGTGAAAAAGATTGCTATTTTAGAAATAGTGGAAGAAAACAAGTTTCCTTTCTTGCACCTAATGGAAATTCTTCTCGCAAATTGGTTGTGGAATCGGGATCTTCTAGTCGTATGGTAAATCGTGAAACATTGTTAGAAAATTATGTGAAAATCTCGACTAAAATTGGTCTTGCAAAGAATTGGGAAGTGATGGAAGTATCAAAACAGATAGTTGCATATTAAATCAAGTGTTATATGTTCCTGAACTATCCAAAAATTTACCGTCAGTAAATGCTATTACTAAAAACAATGGAGAAGCTAAGTATCTTCTTGAAAACTGATCCACCACTGTCATCATATATTTCTTTTTGCTTAAAGTTGCCCCTCTGAATGAATCACACAGATCTATATGTAAGGCTTTGAGGGGTGCTTTTGATACAAAGGGCGTTCCATAAAAACTGAGAGTAAAATCGTAAAAAACGAAGAAATATATTTCAGAAAAAAATACATCATTATCTTTCAAAATACCTTCCCTCAAATGATATGCAACGGTCCCATCATTCAACCCACTTTTCAAAACACATAGAGAAGCCTTTTTCTGGAAGCTGCTTAAAAGAACCCTGCACTGCTGAAATAACTTCAGAATCTGTATTAAATTTTCTCCGCAGAGCTTTTCCTTCAACATCTGGAACATCCAGAAATCACATGGTGCGAGATCTGGACTGTAAGGGGATGAATTGGTCCGATAACTCTAGTGAACTGTATTTGAATTAAATCAATTCATTGTAACAAAAACAACTTTTATTAGCAACACCTTAACAATGTTGTGGATGGACCACTCTCATTAAGGCTAAGGAAGCCTAGTACCAATTAGGGCTAAGGAAGCTGCGTTTTCATCAGGTCTAGAAGGGCACCTCTCTCCTCTGTGTCTCAAGCCTCAATGTCACCCACGCGCTCACACAGCGCCCTCTACAGTATGTGGGAGACAACACTCCCTGCGCTCACACAGCGCCCTTTACAATGTATGAGAGATTTAACAGGGATATGGCATGATTTTAATATTGCATTTACTAAGATATTGCTGAACACAAGTAGCGACAGGCAGGCGAGCATTATTGTGATGTAATATCAAATTCCCTACCAGTTTATGTCGCTTTCTCGATTTGTGTTGTAGCAAAATTTTCAAAACTGAAATATAATATTCACCATTCACAGTAGTTTTTGGAGGCACAGAATGCTGATTGATTACACCTTTATGATCAAAGAAAGTAATCATCATGACCTTTCCAGCAGATTTGGTTTGTCGGATTTTTTTCGGAGGCGGAGAATCAGTGTTTTCATGCACTTGTTGCTGACTTGGTAAGGGGATCAAAATGATGCACCCAAGTTTCATCACCTGTTATTACAGTCTTTAGGAAATTTTGAAGCATCTGTTTTCACTCAACATTGGTGAATTCTTGTTTGCATTTACTCTTTAGTAAGGTGACGAGGGACTCATCTGGAACAAGCATGGCAAAGCTGTAATATGTTGCGTAGAAAGCGAAATATCGAAGTTTTCGAAATGTTAGTTGATGCCGCTATCTCCTCACATGTCATTCGCCGATTTTCTTGCAAAATTGCCCACACATAGTGTTGACATTTTGATCATTCACAACACTTTCTTGTCGGCCAATCTTGGGAACCAGTTCTGCAGGCGAACATCCTTTTTTTAAATCACCATGCCATGTAAAAATCGTAGACTCGCCAAAACATTTGTCTTTGTAAGCTTCTTTCATTAACTTAACTGTTTTTGGAGCTGTTTTGCCCAAACGATAGCAAACTTTTATGGCAGAACGCATTTAATTTTTTAACTTTGAATCACTCACCTCCATTTCTGTAGGGCAAATAAAAACAATTCTTTAAACAAGCATGAAACTTTAAAAAAAAAATTGTCAGCTTCGTTTAGAATATTTATAATTGTACAGTTAACAGTTTGAAAAAATTGCCTGCACTTTTATTTTTTATTTTCGCGGTATTGCCTCTACGTAAAAAATTCACTCTCAGTTTTTATGGTATACTTTTTTGTATTTCTGAGTAAGTGGTGCGGTATGTACGTGTCATTTTTCCTCTTATCACAAGTTTTCACCTTGTCCTTTCCAAGAATCGCGAGTTTTGATTTCACCTTCCCGTTTTTCTAATCCTTGTACCATTTTGTTTGTCAACATTATTTTAAGGTATTCATGATATAGGTGACCAAGTCTCCTGTGCCACATTTCATAAGAATTTACTTGTGTTTGGAGACATGTTTCATCTGTTTTTGTCTTTCGAGATATCACTTTCACAGTAAAGTTATTGTCTTGAAATTTACCTTCACACACACCAATTGACTATTTTCATCATAAATGTATGCTTTTGCATTAAGTACTACTTCATTTCCATGCCTAACAATATTTGGAACAGATATTAAATTACCAGAGTTTTGGAGCACTTATGACTTTCTTTAATCTGATAGCTTTTGTATCTCCCTCAGTAGTATTTGCTCTAATCTCTCCTCAGTAGGTCAATTCAATGTTTCTACTTTCTTCTACAACACTGATAATTTTGTTCTCTTTTAAATTTTCCATCCAAGTATCATTTTGGGTTGTGTGATGTACAGGCAGTCCAAATGCCCTTCGGTGAGTCAGTTTCTTATTATTGGAAATCAAAATACACTCCTAACTGTAACGGCAAGTACAGAAGCTGCGCTATGAATGCTGCTGCATTTTTGATCTTGAACCCAATAAACTAACTGCCATACTGATAAATTGCTGCTTAAATTCATCAGGTTATGGGGCTCATCGCGCTGATAGATATTTCAAGCAAGCAGTTAGGCTTCGTTGTGTGATGTGAGTGGTTAGGCTTCGTTGTGAAGTGATCGGTTAGGCTTCGTTGTGTCAAGTTAGCGGTAAGGCTTTGTGAAGAAAAACTTGCTGCTAGGCTTCGCTCTTTACATCATCATCAGTTTGTGGCTAAGAACTCGTCTTGCATCGACTAAAGAATAAAGCATGGATTTCAAGGCCCATATTGAGAAACTGGACTGTGTTCGAAATTGGACGAAGTGGCGGAGGCAAGTGGAGTTGCTGTTGCGGCACCATGGCGTCTATGATATAACTACAGGTGAAAGACCTGCGCCAATACCTGACACAGAGGGAAGAAATGCTGATGCAGTTAAGGCATTTAAGAAAAGTGATGCCTTCGCTCAACTAATTCTAGTTGGAAGCATGGATGACGCCAACTGTGAACTGACGGCGACATGTGTCTCTGCAAGAGAGATCTGGGAGAAATTGACATCAATCTACGAACAAAGCTCGGGGCAACGTGTCGACCGTTTTATGGAGAAATTTTTCAGCAGTGAAAGAATTCCAACAGAAGATGTGGCTACGCACATAGCAAGGTTACAGAGGAATTTTTGTGAACTCAATGATGAGTTAAAGAGACTGGTAAAAACCGAACTTCCAGATCTGCTGCTGATGAGCAGGATAATGTCCACACTCCCTGCAGAGTATTTCGAATTTAAAAGTGTATGGGAATCAGTTCCTATAAAGGAACGGACTGTAAACAAGCTGACTGAGCGCCTGCGTTTAATAGAAATGAGGTTGCCAGGGAAGCAAAGTGAATGTACAGCTTTTGTGGCAAAAAGTTTCCCAAAATTTGGTGCTCGTCCTAAAAGTAACAAGCAACAAAGTGATAGGAAGTATTTTAAGTGTCAACAAAGTGGACATATTGCCAAAAACTGTATTAGAATGTCTCAAAACAAGGCATCTGGTTTTGCTAAACCAAAATACTCGTTTAAGCAAGGAGATGCCTTTATCTGCACTGTAGAGGGTGTTGATGAAACAGAAATATGGCTAGCAGATTCGGGTGCCTCTGCCCATATGACAAGGTTTGAAAAGTATTTTGCTAGTTATGAGTCATTCCCGACTCCCAAACAAGTACAAGTAGGAAATAATAGCACCATATTTGCCTATGGACAAGGAATTGTGAACGTTGAGATGCGAATTCAAGGAAAGTGGGAGAAGAATCATTTAACACATGTTTGGTATGTTCCCGAAGTTGGTCGCAACCTATTTTCTATTGGTCAGACTATTGACAAAGGGTACGATTTCCAGGCTGATAAAATAAAGTGTTTGTTTACACGAGACAAAGAGGTGAAAATGACTGGAAAAAGAACTCTGAAAGGTCTTTATGCATTGGAGATGCGTGTGTGTGTACCAGAAGTAGCTGCAGAAGTATTCATTGCCACAAAAGATGATACTTTACAACTTTGGCATGAAAGGCTTTGCCATCAAATTAAGAAACATGTACAGAATATCCTTAAGAAATACGGTATTAGTGCAGAGGTTTCTGAGGAACTGTGTTCAGGGTGCATGTTTGGAAAACAACATTGTGGCAGTTTTGGTACTAGACCAAATCGACCGACGGCTGCAGGAGCCTTGATTCATTCCGACCTATGTGGACCTATGCAAGAAACATCAGTGGGAGGTTCCAGATACTTTCTTTGTTTCAAAGACGATTATACAAAGTTTCGTCGAGTGTTTTTTATCCACTCGAAGAATGAGGTGACGAACTGTCTGAAAATATTTCTTAATGAGTCAAAAACAGCTGGTCACACTATAAAAGAGTTTTTGAGTGATGGGGGAAAGAGTTTGATAACTCAGATGTACGAAAAATTCTTCAGGATAGAGGAGTCAGCATCAGAACCACAATGCCCTACACTCCAGAGCAGAATGGTGCCATAGAGAGGGAAAATAGAACTTTGGTAGAAAGTGCTAGGTCAATGATACACACCAAGGACTTACCCATCACACTATGGGCTGAAGCAGTCAACACTGTTGTATATGTACTAAATCGGACTGGCCCTACTCCTGTTCCCGGTAAGACACCTACTGAACTGTGGTTTGGCAAGGAGACCAGGAGCATTGATCATTTACATATCTTTGGTACCAAATGCTTTGTACATGTTCCAAAGCAGAAAAGACGTAAATGGGATAAGAAAAGTGCAAAGGGACATTGTGTTGGCTATTGTGGAGATTATGATGGTTATCGCATTTGGCTGGAAAAAGAGAACAGAATTATTCTCAGTAGAGATGTCGTCTTTGAAAGGGAGGAAACCTTGGGGAAGACAGTACACTTGACCATCCAGCCAGTTGAGAGCAGTTCTATGGTTGCCTCCAGCGAGAATGCTGTGTCAAAAGCAGAGAGCACAGATGAAGAAGCAGGACTTACAGATGAAGAAGCAGAGCAAATTGAGCCTACTAGACGTCAGATCAAGATACCTACATATCTGAAGGATTATGTTTTATTGGCTGAATGCAGTGTTCCTGACTCCTATGCTTCAGCTATGCAATCCAAAGATGCAGAAAATTGGAAATGTGCCATGGATGAAGAGATGACTTCTTTGGCAGAAAACAAAGTCTGGCATCTTGTGGACTTACCACCCAGGAAGAAACTAATATCCAACCGCTGGGTGTTAAGAGTGAAAACAAGAGCTGATGGCAGCATCGACAGATATAAAGCTAGACTAGTGGCTAAGGGTTATAATCAAAAGCAAGGCATTGACTATGATGAGAAGTTTGAAGTTGATGCCTCTTTTCACATAACAGATAATGCCGTTGCAATTGAACCATAACTTTCCGGCAGACCTTCCACGATGTATCGAACTTTTTCTCATTCATTAACCGATTTACCCAGTTCGTTTATTTGCTGTGAAAGTCCTTTTGATCTTGTAAGGTATTCTTTATGCATTCCTTTTCCAATTTTTTTCAATCTTGTCGGACCCAGTAATGGCTCTGTTCTATCTTCAACAAATCCTTCAAAACGAAACTCGATTGCTTCTCAAATTTCTTTTGCCTTTTTAATGCCTTTATAAATGATCGCTTGTTCCCCTGTCAGGTTAAGAAAAATTATTTCAAAGGCTTTTTTACTTTTTCTTCGCTAAATTTTATGACCTTGCACATTTTTGTTTAAGGCAGGTGAATCCCTTAGAATCACATCTTCGAAAAAGTTCTTTGCATCTAATAGAGCTTCTATTTTCATGCTCCAAAATGCATAAGTTGTACCATTGAACTCTTCTATCTTAGTTGAATTGAAATCCATTTTTCCGGGTGTAAGGCTCGGCTTCAGAAAAAGTTCCAAGGAACACAACACAAAGTTGGGTTTGTTCAAATGAATTCTAATTTAAAATCATTTGTAAATATCAACCATGCTCTGCTACCAATTTGAAGCCATGGATTGATGAAGTATTTTAATGAAATAAATAATTTATTTAGAAGTTAATGGATAAATAAGTGTACACACAAAAAAAGGAGTTTCAACACATTAGTCAGAAAAGTGAATCTACAGAAATACAATTTGCAGAATTCTATTTAATGTAATTAATTTCAATTATTAACAGAGAAAACAACACTATTGTACAGTCATTTATGCACTTGGATCAATCAAGATCATTTATGGTTATCCTTTTTAAGTTCAGTATGGTTAGTTCAAATAATATAAAGAGACTTTTCTTAAAATGTGAAATCTTAATGTAAAAAATTTACATTTCTATCTTTGGGTCCCCCTCAAAGCTATATCTTGGCTATGCTACTGTCGACAGATGTATAAAATTGGATTGTTAGCCCCTGCAAAAAGGTTAATAATTAATGTTGTCAGAAGATTGTCTTGTCTTCGTAATGCAAATCTGAAAGACATTCCTTTGACATGTTCTGTATAAGTAAAAATTTAGTAAATCTTAACTTAATTATCTAATTTTACTGTCGATTACAAAATGAAGAACAGATGATGTTTTTTCCTGTTCTCTGTTTTGATAATTTTATTTATCTGATATTATAATTATTTATTTTGCTTCATTTAGAATGAAAATACTACAAGTTTTTTTTCACTATAAATGATGCTTGTATACCTTTTTCAGAGGCCGTTCTCCAGAGTGGTATAACAGAGCTTATGGACATATTTGTACACTATTCTTAAACAAATTGCGCAATTCCTTCTCACGCACTCGTGCAGTTGGTCCAGAAACTAAAGTTTAAAATGCCAAAAATGATTTATTCCAAAACTTGTACATAATTGATGTTTACTATTGACTTTAAAATATTAACACAAAAAAAAATTTGTGTTGTAAAATTCATATATATACTATTTAAGAAAAACTAGTCAAACAGAAGCAAAGTTAGACAAGTTTCCTGTCATATTTAGGAACATGATATTGTATAAGAATTGTATATACTCTATTTCTTCTGTTATATCCGTTTCATTAAAACATGTCTATAAAACTTACTAATTGACCGAATGGAGTCGATGTACATTTTAAGATTAATGAAATTTTCAAAAATTCAATAAATTATATGGTTCTAACTTGAGCTGAAATTAATTGAAAATGTGATTTGTTAATATTGTATAAATTTAAGTCATTTGTCCTGGAAACAGAATTGTTATATAATTCTTTCGTTTTTTTATTTTACATTGGATGAATAAATTTTGCAATTTGTACACCAGAGTTTGTTTGCTGTTAATAAATAAGATTTTTTTTAAATTGTGTGTTCTAAATAGTACTCTACATAATTTAAAATAATTTCTTTTATTCTTTTAAATTGTTTTTGAAATATATGTAGAAAGGGTTTTCCGTGAGATGTAAGATTCTTTATATTTATTTTCTTTAAAATCACTGCTTTTGATAAATTACAGGAACGCCTTTTACTAAATAAATAAAAATACTAAACTATTTTAAAGTTCACACTTTCATCTTAAAAGTATTTCCAAATCATATGCATTAGGATGTATTTCATATTATGTTATTTAAATTTATACTGATGTAACATAAGGTTTTTCAAAACTGTTCACATTTTAACAGGCAGGAAACAAGATTAAACTGTTATGTCTTGTAATACTGAAATAAGAGGAACTCAAAGTTCAACAAAACATTTAATAATTATAAAGAGACATCATTACAAACAAGCATAAGAACTATATGAACAACATAAAGACTCTGAGGCAACTGACACACTGCATATCATTAAAAAGATTGTATTAGACAAATGAAGAGATAAGAATACGTATACAGGAAAGAGTAATGTTCAACAACTCATTGATATAAACACTTGAAAGAAATATGCAACATAAACGATATTCACAAAGTATGTATGTCTGCAAGTATTGCCTGGATTTGCTAGTGGGTGCTGTTAGACAGTTGGCCAGTTTTGGACATCATCATTTTTATATACTGACTTCATACATATAACCTATATCATTTAACAGGAAAAACCTGCATTGTTCCATGAATGCTGAGATTACTTAAATACACCTAGCATATAGGTGCCTTATGAAAATAGAAGAACCTGTGTGATGTTGTATTGTGAACAACATCAAGAAGAAAGCCCTAATTTTGTCACTATGTAAACTTCTACCTTCAGTTTTACTAAGAATTGGTGGCTGTAAAATATTTTTTGTTAAGCATGAATTAAAATACCAACATTATGGCAAATAATCCAGTATTTGTGTTTGGCATTGAAAGCTGCAGCTGAAAATATTGAAGAAAAGCTTCTATGCCAATTTACAGTAAAAGAGCTTTGCAAATAATGTGTAAGTACTGTGATAAATAGTTCTTTTAAAATATTCTAAAGTGAAACGTAATACTATTTGGAAGTAAAAACTCAAATATTATCTAAAACCTTGTTTGACGTTATTCTGTGTATGTGTCCTACTTTCTGCACGCTGTAAGATGATTAAAAACGTACTATTTAAAGAGCCATAGGGCATTACAAAAAATGGAAATAAATTCAATAAATTTTGCTGAAATAAATAAATTTAGAGAAAAATGGGGCTGAGAAAGAAAGCACGAGGTGTAGCTTCAAAATATATCTCTGACTGCCGAAGTAGTGAAAAAAGTGCATACTCCTGCCAAGGGTTACCAATATAACCAACAACCTAAACCTGGTTAGAAAGCAAATCACACTTTGAAACACTAACAAGGTTATGATCAATATTGTGTTCTGGATAGGGCTTGTTGAAGAATGTATCCCAACGAATTGAGACTGAAACACTAATATCAACATTTGAAATGGAGCATCTCAAACAGAGTTCACCGTCTAACTTTTTTGTCCTACGAACGCGTACAATCGTGAAATCAGTCTCTATTTTTTTTTAATCCTAACCCATAAGTACTCATTCTTTTTTTGAAATTTCAACAAACTCCTATTTTCGGAATTTTCACATTTCGCGCAACTTTTTCAAAACTTTCAACAAGAAAGAGATCAATAATCTTTGCTTGTAAATCTCGGGAACACACATCTACTATAGATAACACATTATGCCACCAAGTGAGTTATAAAAAAAATGTTCAATCCAATCTTTCTAGTAGGTTGACTGAATCACTAAATTAAGCAATGGTATGCTTTTCCGGTCAATTAACTCAGTCAAACAATCAATAATAATACCACACCTCATACGTATTTTATGACAACCACAAAAATTTCATTTACTACCTGAGATACTTTTGGAAAATTTTTAAGAGGTAATAATTGAAACAAATACCATTAGAAATTCAAAAAATATCTTTCGATATTATCTATTATTAATTATATAAAAATGTCTTATTTTAAACTACTATAATTGTGCTTTTATATAAACTGACAGGCAAGCTGTCAAAACATTAACGTGCTATATATAAGGCCAAATTAGATTAATGCGCCAGATGGAAGCTTGTAAGTGTGGCGTCTACTCGAAGTCTGCCTGAAACCCAAACGACCATCTCACGGGTGTAAAGCCGCGTCCACACCGGAGAAGCAGAGCAAAACATGGATGATTGATTAACCCCGGAGACAGGTTTGGTGAATCAATCTCTCTGGTTTGACAGCTCGGACACAAAATGTTCCATGTGCTCGCGATCAATCTAGTTGGTTGTGTGTTGAAGTTAAACTGCAAACTTATTGTTTGAAGCAAATTGTTTTAAGGTCCCGTTCTTTACGAAGTCGGCGCATAATCGCGAGTGCAGCGTATATTATCATTAAAGATTTATTAAAGAGAAATGGGAAGAAATTCTCAGGAGCCATAAGACTGAAAATGTATACGTCTTTTGCTCACATGCGGTAGAAATTACGCTTTTCCTACTGGGAAACTGAATAAACCCTAAACTAATAGCCGCCTCGGAAAATAATCCACTTCATCGTTAACCCTGTACAATTTTGAACAAACCGTGTTCTCAATCCTGCGACGGCGGCTGCGGCAACCACTTTATTAATATATATATTTATTTATATCCATACGTACTTGCAAAATTGATATTAGCAGATTATTTCCCTACAAAATAAAAATTTCTTACTGAATATTTCACTCATATGTTCCAACATATTGAATGTCTCTTTCAATTCGGCATTTTTCGGTAAAACGTATTAATATTGCAGTGCAAAATTTTTAAATTTTCTTTCATTGCAAAAAAGTTTAAATACATTTGAAATATCCACCTCTTATTTATCTTAAACTAGCCACTGCGTGGTGATTGCTAAGAATTCCCATTTGGTTTGCGAAGCCTATTGGATAACAGCAATCATGGCATTGGTTTGCCTCACAAACCAAATGGAAATTCGTAGCCTTTTGGAATGGATTCCCAGCAAATTCTAATTTGATTTGCTTCGCAAACTAAATTATGAATATTATGAACTATGATTTGCTTCGCAAACAAACACCTCGGGCAACGCCGTAATGACCTCGTCATTGCCAAATTCGAATTGCGAAGAGATCCAATCGGCGTGACGTCAGAATCTCTTGCGAAAATATAAATATTTAATTGAAAAATTATTTATTAAAAGAAAATCAAATGGAAGGTAGAGATTTAGGGGTTTAGATTTTATTCAGATTTCAAATGTGTTGAAATTTTCATCTGTCTTTAACGATCCCGATTTTACAAAAAAGTACTTAACAATGCCAGTCAATATGTTTTTTTTTATTTTTTTTGCTTTTCTTCGCTGTGAAATGGTTTGAGTGTAGGAAATGAAATATGTGATATCTCGAATCAAACGAAAGTCATTCTTTACAGAAAGTGGCGTTCGTGTTGGAAAAAATATAAGTTTCAATTTAAAATTATTCATTTATCGAAAATCATATTTTTAGGTATAGATCTAATGTGAAATTTTCCGCAGATTTCATATCCGTTGAAAATTGTACTCTATCTTTTACGATCAAGGAGATAAAAAAAAAAGAACTACATAACTAAAGTTAAAACTTTAGTCTGCTGACAAATCTTTCTCCGCAAAATGAAATCGGAAGCGGAAAAAATACATTTAGAATCTGCTAACTTTTTATGCAACTTTTATTCCAAAAAAGACAATAATAATTACATTCCAATAAATTATTTTTTAAATGTTTTAGATTGAATTTTAAAATTCAGGCTGGACACAAAAATTGCAAAAACTTCGGACTACCCGTGTGCCAAATTTCATTTTATTGTAAGTGCAATAGATTCGTCCGGACATTGCGTAGTGGAGGTCGGACACTTCATTTTATAATAGCAGAGATTTGACGTGCAAAGTTCCCCAAGACCACTAATATAGACCATCTAAATACACATGGATGGACACATCAATTTTGATACTAATATGGGCAGATTACATTTTCACAACTAAGTTTTAATCGTCAACTATGTATAGCAAAACAAACAATGCTTACAAATAGACTACTTAAATAATACTATCACTTTACAATCCGAAGAAATATAAATATTTCTATGTTCCTATCCCCGACCCGTTTCTTAACGATGACCCCGGTGATTGATTGAACGTCGAGCAAGGGAACGAAAAAACGCCGTCCAAATAGAGCGAGCACGAGCACTTGCTTTCCTTTGATGTACCGACTAGAAGCGGATCATTTTGCTCGTGCTCAAAATGTTCGTTCACCGTCTACACTGAACGAGCTGCCAATCAAACCTGTCTCCGGGGTTAATCAATCATCCATGTTTTGCTCTGCTTCTCCGGTGTGGACGCGGCTTAAGAATCATAGCGATTGAGCATGCGTCAATTTATTCCGGTCCGGACCGCGATATTCCACATTGACTAACTCCCGGGCACTCGCGTCGCCAATCTTGCCAAACCAGTCGAATTTTTAAGCTGTCTGTCGTTCCGCGGTAATCCCTCCCCCGTAAGTTGGCAACCCACGTCCTTATGCAACGCGCCCGTCTCGTACCGTCGACACTAGCGCGTCTATTGTTTGTTTGTTATCCAGAGGCTTGATTATCAATTATACAAGCGCCTCAGCGTGCAGCGTAAGTGTCCGACAAGTTGACTCTGATTGGCTATTATGATCATGTGCCTGAGACGTAAAGGTGTTTCATTTGGCTATTTATCTACGTTTATGCGCAGATCTCTTTGACTGATAGGAACGGTTTTCGAAAGGTTTAAACATTTTGAACCGAAAATTGTATCCTTTTATTATATAAGTTAATAATTATATAAGTTAGTGTTTTATGTATGCTTTTTGTTACATCAGAATGGTCCTAAACCAGGGATGGATACGACACCATCATCCTAAAGCAGAGGGGCGGAAAAATATCAGCTGGTAGTGAGTTCAGGAGTGGTTTTTAGATTATTTATGTAAAATCAGCGGAAGTTTGGAAAAATAAAAAAAGGCTATTAAAAATTAGGAAAAGTAATTTAGAATCAATTGGAATTGTTTAAAAATAATTTGGATGATCTAAAAATATTTCCGCCAGTTGGGTTCGAACTCGGGAAGTCATCCTCCGCCGCTAACGCCAATCTGATGGTAAGTGACTTTAGCCATTTGGCCATCGTTGCTTCACCAAGAAGAGCTCTTTAAAAGAAGAGTTCATTTTTGCCTCCCCTTATTATAAGTTGGCGAGAAATACTACTAACAACAACCATACAACATATATATGAGGAGCCAATCAGAGTCAACTTGTCGGACACTTACGCTGAGGCGCTAGTAACAATTATCATCGAAGATGGACACGTTTAAAGACAAATATTTAGGCGAGTTGAAGAAGGAATTCTTACTTGCATTAGACGAGTATAGTTGAAACGACAAAAAAATCGTTTTTGATGTGCAATCCAAACCGAGAAGGAAATGAAGATGTTTGGAAAGCTTCAGCTCACTAACCAACACGATGTCATATATATTTTTCAATGATATAACAACAAAATTTTTATTATTTGACTACTGTCACTTTTCTTGCCGGGGTGCGATTCGTAAACGAATAATCTCGTGAAACGCGAGAAAGCGCGAGGTTGGCATCAGGGATTGGCGTAGTTGCTAAATCCTTGGCGACGCGAGTGCCCGGGAATTAGTCAATGTGGAATATCGCGTCCGGACCTCTGTTACAACCCTTTCTTTACGAATGGTTTGTTTGGCGAAGACGAGGATATTTTCACCCCGTGCCAAGCCAAGAATCTGTCGTTGACATTCTAGAATGGATGAACAGAATAAATGCTATTCTTGTGACAAAACTTTCCAGTATCGACAGAATTTATTACGTCACATAAAAAAGGTGCACATTATGACTAATGTCAGCATAAAACGAAAATCTAACAAACTGGCCTGCAGTTTCGTGTGAAGAAACATTTTAAACACGAACAGAGTTGAGGGGACATGTGACGAGTGCTCATAATGTAGTATTGGATGTAGAGCACGTGGAATTTCCATCATTTGACGGTAAATAATTACCATCACTAGATGAAATCATCTCTACTATAAATTATCTGTCATATCATTTGATTTTCAGATCTTGTACTCTAATTTAAATATTCTTACAGAATTTAAACAGTGGAAGATGGAGTTGGAAAAAGAAATAAATTACTCTTATGTACTCAAACAAACACCCAAAACTCTAGCGTCAAAGATGACAACTTATTATTTTTCATGCTTCAGTATTAAATTTAATTATAAAATAATTTATTTTTCAGAAACTCATAATGTGTGTGTTTGCATAAAAATAAACTTTTAAATTATGAACTTACATAAATTAACTTTTAATAGAAAGATAGTATAGAATAGATAGTACTTAATACTTATTTACTGGTCGTAAATAAACCGTACTTAAACTAAACTATAAAAATAGGATACTAAACTGGCCATACTTATTACTTTAATATCTGGCAGCAAACTCAAAAAATCCGTATTTTAAGAGATAAATTGCCAAATTTGGCATACCGTTCCCCCGAACCAAACATGCAGTTAAAATTTCCAACTCCATACGCATGCGCAATTGCTATGATTCTTACACCCGTGAGATGGTCGTAAACCCAACAGGAGACCGGTTTACTGATTTTTTCCCTCCTCGAGCAGTGACGTCAGTGCCAAGAAACATTGCAATCTAGTATAGATGTGTTTCAGGATGAAAGCAAGGCGTTTTACATTGGTCCTCTTGCTGCCGCAGTGCCACTGTAATATTAGTTGGCTCGGTTCAGGTTGAAGTTAAACCGACATAGAGATATAAATGTGCGCACGTGGAAGAGGTGGGTGATAAAAGTGACTGGTGATAACCCCCGAGTCTACTGGCTTGCTTTTCCTATGTGCTTTTCACTTTCCCATGTGACAAACGATTCTGCGCCAACACGTTGTAATTTCTGACATTACCCCTGGCCCTAGGGCCTCCAAACAGGGAGGGCCTCGGCGTCAAGCGACGCCCGCTAAGACCGCCGACTAAAGGTATACTTCCTGTACCTCGAGAATATGCTCCTTACAACGATCATTAATGAGCACCACCGTATTCAAAAACTGGGATAAAAGAGGATTCTGAGTTATAGAGAGAATGACTAAAGTAATAATTCATCTGTATCTTAAACATATTCAGTCGAGTTATTTTAGAATGCTACACGCTATTTTGTGAATTAAAATTTTGACAATACAAAGCAATTTTTTTTGGTAATAACTAATCAATTTTTATTGATTTATTAAAATGTTTTACCAGATTTATATAATAATTGCCGAATGATTAGATATTTTAGACTAAATTTATATATAAGCTTTTTAGTAAAAACCTGTGAAAATTTCATAATCGAATAACTGCAAAAGTTTGTTTTGAAAGTCCACTGTCCCCTTAAAATGAGACTACCCAGGTCTATCGTACCCGTTCCCGATAAAACTATGCTAGTTAACTACCTATAGATGCAACAATTTTTATCAAAAATTTAAATAACTAAATCTTGATACCTTTTGAAACTGAAGGCAAAACAAATTTATCGTTATTTTCACACATTCATAACGAATGTTACTAGCTACACCAAGTTTCATTGAAATCTGAGGGGACCGTAATGGTTCAGTAGATATACTCACTGCGCTAGCAACCTGCGAGTTGTAAGCGGAGAAAGTGCTATTCTTCCCAGAGTGTATTTCTTCTGTGTCGGTAAAACTTTCGCTGTGCGTGTGTCTTGATATCGTACGTCTTGTGTCTGTAGCAGTATGGCTAAATAAGGCCCTTGTGCCATTAAAATCTTAAAGGTCTTATCAATGGGCGGTCATAACACGTATTAGTAATTATTTCATTTCTTTTTACAAAGTTATTCAAAAAAATAAAAATGTTAATCAAAATATTGTTCTGATTTTATCAAGCAATATTAAGAAAATCTTTAAAAATTAGATTTTCTTGTGGATGCTTTACGAACGTTGTCCATTTTAGCAGTTAGCTGCAGAAAGTTTGGTTGATGACTCGTTAGGGCAGAGGTGGCTAACCTTTTACGTACCATGTGTCAATTTTTTTTCTCATACGAGTTCAGATACGCCTTAGAATTCGATGAGTTTACTATAATCTAATTTTAGATTTTCTAGGCATGAATTTATTTTTACTTTTTCATATATGTCTGACCCTATTGTTTTACCATACAATGACTTCAGACTGGCAAGTACTTGAAGGCATTAAAATTATAATCAATTCCTCTTATAGAAATTATTAACTAGGCTGCATCACGTCCGTTGATTCATCCAAACCTAGAGAAAAGAAAGTGCAAGAATGAACAAGGACTTCCAGTTTCTGAGATACATCCTGAGAGAGTTCCTCGATGCATCTCGTAACAGTCTAACTTGATATAGCAATTTCATCTGATTTTTCCTTTCGCTATCTTTATTACCAATACGGCGTACAAATATTTGGAGACAGGACTTAACAATTTCTGAATTCTGAATAATTGAACTGAGAGCACTCTGCAGTTCAAAACATGAAGATGGATTCAGTTATGGCACTTACTTCAAGCGAATAAGAAGGCGCAAGAATGCAGTACGCCACAGGTTGGCCATCTATGCGTTAGGGCAATCGCTTTAAGAGGGCACCAACAGCAGTGTTTGTTTTTCGTTGGCTATTCTCTTTTGTGGAGGAAATACAAGACAACTTTTAAAATCAAAGTTTCCCTTCTTTTCTACACTCGCAAGCAAAAGATATTACAAAACAACAATTGCTTACGTTTGTGAACTTTGTTACGTGCGAGACTCGTGCGACTTACGTTGTCAAACCAGCGCTCAGTCGGCAAAGCGATACTGGGATATTTTTCACACATTTCTTATGCTGAATCTTTTGCTTTTAGTCAAAGTTGTCTCAGCTAAGAAAGCAACGCAATTTTGTGTTTCAGCTATGACTCAAGGTGACCATGGAAGGGGATCTGAATAAATTTTTTGTTATTAAACTAATTTTCATTTTTTTTTTTTTTTTTGTTATCAAAAAAATTACCAGTAGAACTCCAATTCTCCTCCTAACTCCAGTTATCCGGATCGTTTTGAGAAACAAAAATCCGCATTTTAAAACTTTTTTATCGGTCAATGATAAAAACGACAAGGACGGAATGTCAGTGAGGTCATAGAATCATGGTGAAAATTCCTGGATATTCCGAGTGCAGTGCAGAGGACGTAGGCGAGTGGCTGGTGTGTTATTCTTCTTACCCTGGATTCCAAATTCTCAGTGACGATGAACTCGTGAATGTGAAAACGCCTTGATGACCCGGAAGAGGACTGCGACATTGCTACTCAATCAGACGCGTAACCGTCAGCTAATAAGGCGTTTGAGTGCCTTGACACAGCGGCTAAAATGGATGGAGCGGTAGCCCTGTAGCAGATCATTAAAGTTAAAACTACCAGTTTTTCTTTCTGCTTATACTTGGAATTGTTTCTTATAGTTAATTTCAAAAGAGAATGAAGAACAGTTAATTTAACAAATATAATTTACTGAAATAAACTTACATAGGGCTGACAAGTTAGAGAAAATGGATATTGAAAGTTCTAAATATTTTAGGGTTCTGCACTTGAAGAGATCACATGAGCGTCTTTTCCAGTTAAAGTTCATCTACATCTCCAAACTCTGCGTACTTACGACGTCACAGATTGCCACGCCGAAGACAAAATATCAGATCACTGGCGACGTCAAAGATCAACTCTGAGAAGGCTCCAAAGGTTGCGACAGTAACCTGAGTGCGACCATCTACAACTACTCACCGTCAAGCCCATGAGAGCCTTGGCTGCACGGAAACGAGTAAAGACAGCGATACTAACTTTGATCGATATGTTCAAGTAATGATACATTTTAATATAGTATATAAGTATAAAATGTAAACAAAATTGTTTTCATAGTCATTAAATTACTTTACATACTAAATCAAAATTCGTTTGTTTTACTAAGAAATAACCCTTTTTTTCGAGAACTCTTCTGTTGGGGTCTGGTCCCAATTGATCCGGATAATTGGAGTCCTACTGTAAATGGCTCTTTCAAATATTCTTTCCTGAAATGTGGCTTCCAAAGGTAGTGTAGCTGGCCACCCCTGGTCTAATCAGCACGTTGATATGACACGGAATGACTCTCATTTTAGAAATTTCTAACTAATCGCGATATGTGAACAGAAAGTATTATCTAATTTGAAAAAAATTGCATAATCCTAAGATTTCTCTATTACAACGATTTAATCAGGAAATTTGATATTTTTTTCGACCCACTGTTGCCATTGTTATGTATTAATCGTAATCGATTATCATCCAGTTAACTGCAACCGTACCTACGGCTCCGCAGATCAACCATGCGTCCTTCTAATAAAGTTGTTGTTGTCTCCTGTTCCTAATCCTGACTCATCTATTTAGTATACATCAATTCATCTATGCAACACAATCAAATATATAATATGGTGTCAAAGTAAATAGGCAACTACAGTATTTTTTCGCTCCAAATATCGCAACCAGATATTTTATTTACATCGAATCCGGCATGGCGCATAACATCTTACGAATCGATGCTTTTTCCTCCGGCGACAACCCTGCAGAAGCTTGGATGGAATGGCGTCGCAGCTACGAACTTTTCGAAACTGCTATTAAATACAACAAGGAGGATGACGACACGCGGATCGCCCTGCTGCTCAGCGTCATCGGTAAATCGTCTTACAAAGATTATCTGACATTCTCGTTCGCTCCTCTCGCAGAAGGACAGGTGAGAACCGTCAAAGACGTTCTCGACAAATTTGACGAATATTATCGACCTTACCGAAATGTTACGCTGGCGACATACGTTTTCAACAATCTGGTCCAGAAGGCTGGACAGAATTTTGACTCTTTCTTCACAGAAATCAGGCTACAAGCTGATCAATGTGAATTCGGCGTAGCCTACGATCGAAACATTAAAGATCGCATCATTCAAGGCCTGCGCGACGATGTGCTGCGTGAGCGTTTCCTTAGAGAACCACAATTATCACTGCAAAAGACTGTTGAACTTTGCAAATCAGCGGAATTGTCGAAGCTGCATTCTTTGGCAATGTCCCAGTCGTCAACACCTGCTCAAGTGGATAGCATCAACCGGAGCAGAGGAAGAAAGGGTCCAAATCAACACAAACATCAAAACCACAAGACTCAAAACTTCTCCAGGATCCAGCAGAGACCTTGCTCTCGTTGTGGGTCTCATCATCAGCCCAGACAGTGCCCAGCATATGGCAAGACATGCAATAATTGCCAAATGCTAAACCACTTTTCCAGTGTGTGCAGACAACCAAAGAAACATCAGCCAACAAGACAACGCCAAGTTTCAGCAATCGACGCCAACAGCTCCAACAATATCGTATACATAGGTGCTTTGTCAACCACTAAGAGCTGTGACTGGCTTGAACAAATTCAAGTCCAAGACTACCCTGTAACCTTCAAGCTAGACACAGGTGCACAGGTAAATGTATTACCAACATCCATATTCAAGGTATTGAATAACTGTCCTGCATTGCAGTCAACATCCACTGTTGTGTGCACTTACACTGGTGATGCCTTACCAGTTGTGGGTGAATGTACACTGCAGTGTGAAGTAAATCATGAAACACACCTATTAAACTTCATGATTGTGGATATTGATGTGCAACCTGTGCTAGGTGCAACAGCGTGTAGTGACTTACATCTGATTAAACGACAGACTCTTCCAGATAAAAGAACTGTTAACACAGTACAAAAATCTCCATCTGAACTGCTAAATATTATAGAAGAATTTAGTGATGTGTTTGAAGGCATTGGTCGTCTTGCTGGTAAACACAAAATTATTCTTCACGAGGAAGCTGAACCTGTCATAGCTGCTTCTAGGAAAGTTCCACTAGCATTAGAAGACCAGGTACAAAATGAACTGCTAAGAATGGAAGAAAATGGCATAATCGAAAAGGTAACTAAACCTACCGATTGGGTAAACCCTGTTGTTATTGTTCCCAAGAAGAACAACTCCATTCGAATATGCCTTGATCCCCGTCACCTGAACAAGTTCATCAAAAGGCAGCACTATCAGATCCCTTCTCAAGATCAGCTACTATCAAAGCTGAAGGGATCTAAGCTTTTTTCATTGATAGATGCAAAAAATGCCTTCTATCATATTCAGCTGGATGATGACAGTGCTGATTTGTGCACTTTTATAACACCTTTCGGAAGATATCGCTTCCTAGTTCTACCTTTTGGATTAAGTTGTGCACCTGAGGTTTTCCAGATGGCCATGGACAACTTATTCGAAAACTTCCCAGATATTCATCCTTACTTTGATGATATAATTCTTCATAGTGAATCTCTGGAAGATCACTGTAAAAAGCTGAGAACTGTACTTCAAATTGCTCGAGAAAAGGGTTTGAAATTCAATCGAGAAAAAATTCAACTAGCTGTACCTGAGTTGAAATATTTGGGTCACGTCGTTTCAGCTACAGGGCTATCGCCAGACCCGAAAAAAGTCCAAGCTATCTCAGACTTCCCCACACCAACCAGCAGACAAGATCTGATGAGATTCCTTGGGATGGCCACATACTTAATGAAATTTGTACCACAATTTTCACAAGAAACATCTACTTTGAGAAGCTTGCTGAAAAAAGATACCAATTGGGTATGGGATGCTCAAAGTGACAGAGCATTTCTGAAAGTAAAACAACTGCTCCAGTCAACGCCTGTTCTACAGTTCTTTGACAAAGATCAAGAAGTAGTGCTTTCAGTCGATGCAAGTTCTTTTGGTCTTGGTGGTGTTTTATTGCAAAACGACAAGCCAGTTGCATATACATCAGCAACGCTATCTGATGCACAGGCCAGGTATTCTCAAATTGAGAAGGAACTCCTTGCCATAGTTCACGCTTGTGAACATTTCCACTATTATGTCTTTGGTCAGCAAATTGTCATAGAAACAGACCACAAGCCATTGTTGGGTCTGGTGCATAAATCATTTGATGTTATATCACCCAGACTCCAACGATTGCTACTGCGACTCCAAAGATACAGTTTCACACTCACACATGTACCAGGCAAACAGCTAGCTGTAGCTGATGCCCTATCAAGAGCTCCTATAAATGTCAATCCAGTTGTAACCACTGACATTGACAATGTTCAATTCATGGTCTCGGTAGTTATTTAGGCATCACAATCTAAACTGGATGAGCTCAGACAAGCAACACTAAGTGACTCGGAACTGAAATCTGTCAAACATTACATCTTGAATGGATGGCCACAGAATAAACAAAAAGTGGATGTTCTTGCAAAACCATTTATGTCATTTCAATCAGAATTGCACATCGAAAATGATCTGATTTGTCGTGGACAGCGACTTGTAATTCCAAAGTCCTGTCGCATAGACATCCTTCAGCGTCTGCATATAGGCCACAGAGGCATTGTCACCTGTAAAAATCTTGCTCGACAATCCTTATACTGGCCAGGATTAAGTGCAGAGATTGAAAAGATGGTTTCAAGCTGTACTATCTGCTTACAGAATCAAAGGCAGAATGCAAAAGAGCCTCTACTTGATAGAAAGTTGGCTGATCGACCATGGCAGAAAGTTGCCATTGATTTCTTTCACTTTTCATCTGCAACATATCTCCTGATTGTCGACTACTTTTCCAAGTACATTGAACTGCAACATTTGCATCATACAACTGCACCTTCAGTCATCAATGCACTTAAAACCTGTTTTGCACGATTTGGTATTCCAGAAGAAATCGTTGCAGACAATGGTCCACCTTTTGATTCCAATGAGTTCTCTCGCTTCTGTGAGAGTTGGGATATTTTCTTCAATCCCTCAAGTCCAGGCTACCCTCGATCCAATGGACAGGTAGAGAGATGTGTACAAACCATCAAGTCTAGCCTCACCAAAGCTGCACAAGATCACAGTGATGTTCACCTTGTTTTGATGGAGTACAGGAATGCCCCAATGGATGGAATGCCGTCTCCAGCTGAGATCTTGATGGGTCGACGTATCCGTACTTTGGTTCCTACTCTTCCTGCTCAACTTAACCCTCACTATGATTGCAGTACTGTACAAAAGCGCTTGGAACACAGGCAGCAGCACCAGCATAAGTATGATTTACATACCAGACCACTCCAGCCATTGCAACTAGATCAAGAAGTGTTGTTCCGCCACCAGAACAAATGGTGCAAAGGAAATGTAATTCAAGTTGGACCTCAGCCACGGTCCTACACCATAGCAGCTGAAAGGGGTGGAAGGTATAGAAGGAATCGTGTGCATATAAAACACATACCTCCACAAACACAAAGCTCAACATGGAATCTACCTACATCGACCCAACGTTTGAGAACAACTGAGGATCTCTATGCATCTGGCAGAATGGGAAATCCAAACCAAGTTCTTCCAACAGCATCTTGCAGAGGTTCCTCAACAAGTACACTACAGAGTGTTCCAGTTCAACAATCAATAAATCCTGCATTGAATGTACCAGTTACTCAGCACAATGCAACTGTGAATAGTGACACTCGTATGACACGCTCTGGTCGTGCCATTAAACCTCCACAGCGTTTTAAGGACTAAAATGGACATTCGATCCATAGTATTCAACTCAGTCCTATCATTATATTTCCAAGTAAAATTTATTTGATATTTAGTATATTTCTTTATGTCAATTCATTTGCATTATATAATCAAGTTAAATTTATTAGTCTCATCTATGTGTAATTTGTGTCAACCTTTGTTTATGTATTATAATCTAGCACTGATAACTTGTGTTCGTCTATTTAAAAAAAAGAGAGATGTTATGTATTAATCGTAATCGATTATCATCCAGTTAACTGCAACCGTACCTACGGCTCCGCAGATCAACCATGCGTCCTTCTAATAAAGTTGTTGTTGTCTCCTGTTCCTAATCCTGACTCATCTATTTAGTATACATCAATTCATCTATGCAACACAATCAAATATATAATAGCCATGACAATGACTATTTCAACTAACTTTTCTTAAAACTCCTGTGTTTATAGTACTTCGTTACGAAAAGAAGTAAAATAAATATTAAAAGGTGGGAAAACTCTTAACATTTTAAAATTAGACTGGGTAAGTGATTATTTTTTTAAGCTTTGAAGTAGGAGGTATCTTGCAATACCGTTAATGTAAGTTAAACTTAAATTATTTTATTTATTTGTTATCTAATTAGGTTTTGATTAGTAACTGTACCGACCGGATCAAGCGACATGATTCTGAATAGATATGTAATTTCCCTTCAGAAACTGATAATTTGTCAACTGAAAATGAGAACTACAACTTCGAAACAAGACCTTAGGTCATGAAGGTTTTATATACTGCTGTTTGTAAAAAATGCAACACCATGAAGGAATCATCAGAATTAAATGAAATTTAATACACAACCGGCTTGTATTAGTGCAAATAAATGAATAAATTTTCAAAGCAAAAAAACAATATTAAGTGTCCGAAATCAGTATTTGGTGTAGCCACCACGCGCTGCAATAAGTGCTGCTATACGACGTGGCATGGAGTGAAACAGATGTTGAATGTCTGCTTGTGGAAGAGAATTCCATATTGTTTGTATGCGCACCCAAAGTTCGTCTTTTGAAGCTGTAGGGCGCGGATCACGAGCGAGACGCCGACCAACCAAATCCCACACTTGCTCAATAGGCAACATATCCGGCGAATAAGCAGGACAAGGAAGAAGTTGCATTTGTTGGGCTGAAAAGAAATCTCGAACATTCCTTGCAACATGCGGGCGTGCATTATCATGTTGAAAGATAGTTCAAGGGATGCCTTGAAGGAAGGGAACGACTTCGGGCCCTAGCACTTCACGGACGTACCTATTGCTATTCAGATTACCCTCAATTCGTAGCAGCTGAGATCGTTCATGATACGAAATCAGCACCCCAGATCATAACTCCGGGTGTTCGGCCAGTATGACGTTCGATAACGCACTCTGGAAGGCAGCGTTCACCAGCATAGCGTCTAACACAAATGTGGCCATCATGGTTTCCACAAATTAAAGCGGGATTCGTCAGAAAAGACAACTTGTTGCCAATCAGCCCTCCAGACTCTGCTCATGAGCTAATTGCAGACGCAGCCCGTAGTGATGCAAAAAACCCGGGAATTTTGGAAGAGGGGAATAAACACGGGAATTTTGGGGAATAAACCCGGAACTTTGGGGAACATTGGGAATAAACTAAACCAACCATTTTTTCACATTTTGTGCCTTCTTTTGGTTTGTTGCTATATATAAGTAAAACTATAAAGAGAAAACCCCATATATATAAAACTACAACCTGGAAAAGTGTTTCAATAAAATTTAAATTTTCTTTTTTGGTGGAAAATATCGGTTTATTTTTATTGTATAAACAACATCAGCATTTATATCCAAATCCAGATGAATGTTGATGTGATGGTTTTGTTCCGAGACCTAGCAGCAAAAAATAAGATGAATGTTTGCATCAAAAGCAATACTTTTGTAAACATTTCATATTATCTTTATATAAAGCAGTTACAATTTACTCTCTACTTTATTGATGATTCAATTTGGCACCGGTACTTGTAAGCCTTTTATGAGGGATTAATAGCTGAAAAAACAACGCAATATCAAGAGGATCTACTAGTAGATTCTGATAGTCCTGGATCCGTATACATAGTTTCAACGTCCGTTATCACCTCTTGGGATACCACAATAACTGCAGGTTCATCGGCATCTGCCAAAGAATAAATAGGAAAAGACATTATTTGGGGGTTTTTAACGCATTTTTCTAAATGCTTTGCCATCTTAGTAGCATTTGGTACCAGATACTTCTTGTGGCAATACCTGCATTTAGCAGTCTTTTTATTGCTATGACCAAACTCTGATGTGTAATGACTCCACACTGTTGAAGTTGGTCTTACCATTATCTGGAACACAAATCATCCCATTAGTATGAAATAGAACACTAAATTAAAATTTAAATGCTTGAGTTCCCAATTAAAAGTTGTCAAAGGTACAAAACATAGCAGGTTAATATTCACTAAGATGCTCTTAGCATTGATTGCATTATAAGTATTACTTATATAGATTGATCTGAACTCATGAAATTCAATGTTTCTAGTTCATGCATGAAACTGTTGAGTAAAAACACCAAAATCGAAATTTAAAAACAAAATGCTCAGAATTCCAATAAATATCAAATTAGATTTTTAAATTTCCAACTAAACTTATACATAGTAAAAACCTGATTTTATGTTGGGAAGATAGCTTTATCAATTGCTAATTGAAGTTTTAAAATTAGAATATAATCACGTTCAAAGAGCTAGTCAAAGAAACTTATTAATTCACTGGGATATCAATTTGCATAAAACGATGTCAGTATAAATAGGAAACAACCAACCCAGATAATTATTCAAAGGTTCAGAATATATAGTCAGAACTATGCAAAAGTTTGAATGCACACAAGGGTTCACTTAAAAAGTTTGTTCTTATGGCTCATTGACAAAAAAGATTTAGCTCAAAAATATTGTCATCGCATGCGCCTATTAGTACTAGTAATATCCATAAAATCCCATTAATATTTACCTTTCAATTTTTGTAAATTGCAAGATGGCAAAATGTAGGCATAAATGATATTCTATTTCTTTAAGACGAAAATTTTCTAAAATTGAAATGGTCAATGCAAACAGATGTTAGATCCCGCCAAAAGAGTACACGTTTGAAGTTGCTGTTATGAACTATTAAGGAGTTTCTAAAAAAAATATTGTTTTAAAATTTTCCAGACAAAACATTAAAATTTTTCAAAATTCCCGAAATTTCAAAATTATGGGAAGTTTTCAAAATTCCCTTCCCAAAAAACCGGGTTTATTCCCGGGAATAAACCGGGTTTTTTCCACCCTTTGCAACACTACGCAGCCGTCGATGGTTTGGCGTGAGGGATATCCTGTATAAACGAATCCTTGCACGCAGTCCACGGTGCAGCAGACGTCGGGGAATTGACGAAGCCGACATTAGTACACCTGTAGCAGTAGACCAAAGTGCTACCTGAAGGAAGCTGTACGGTCATTCACCGCCATGTGGACCAGGTGTCTATCATAGCACGCTGACGTCACCTTCCTTCGTCCACTCCCAGTTTTTCGAGTTGTCCAGTGCTCGTTAGTCCACTGCTTCCATACTCGCATCACTGTGGAACTGTTCCGCTGCAAACGAGCTGCTATTGCGCGGTAGGAAAATCCTCCTTCACGAAGGTCGATGATTCTCCCCCGTTCAAACTCCGTAAGTTGTTGAAATTTCAACCTATTTCGTCGTGGAGGCATACTTAGGGCTCACTAAACGTTCGCCACTAAAAAGTAACCATGCATTATTTTCAACGTCCCGCTACACCCCTCTATTTATACCCTTTTAGCATCGGTTCAGAGGACGCTGCTCACACCACGCTTGCGTGGTGGCTCAGAAACTTTATTACTTTGCATAACCTCCTATAATTGATATTTGCTGCAAATTTCATTTCATTCGCAATGAAGCATAAATACTCGTGTTATATCGTCTATTTGTTATTTTACCACTGAAAATAATTAGTTAAAAAAAACCTTTCGTGATACTAGTTACAACACAGAGTTACAAGAAAATCTCAAGAAAGGAATAATTAGGAGAAAAAAAATCAATTGTTTATCTGTATTTATGCGACATTCACAATTTATAATTATAATATTTATTCACTATAATAAATCAAATAGGATCTAATGTGTTATATCTCTCTCAGGCACTTCAGTTTTTTCTTTAACTTTTTTCCATGGTGTGTGATAGAAGAGGGTTTACGTATTAATTTCTTAACATTTAAGAAAAAACAGTTTAAAATGTCCTACTATTAATGGATAGTTCCTTAAAATAAAACTTTCTTTCAACCAATTGCTCAACACTTGTAGTTTTACTTTAGTGTGATTGATCCTTTCTTTACAATAACCGCGAGCCACGAAAGATACTATACAATTGAACATTTTTTTTTACCTTTTTAATGCATGACACAAAATTTTAACCCACTTAAGTTTAATTTTTATTTCAAGTTTCACCCATTTATACAAGTCAAAAAACATGTAATTTAAAAATAGTCAACAGCATCAGAACCACATATTTTGTTAAAAAAAACTATCACATTTTCAGATGAAAAAATAGAATTAACAGATTAAAACTAAATTACGAGCAAATAAACAGATGAATGTTGGCATAAAAATACAAGAATGATCTCAAGATATAAAAATAGTTAACAGCATCAGCAAATATTTATATCATAACTACATATTAATGTTGATGTGGTTTTGTATAGAGACCTAGCAGCAAAAAAAAAGTTTGCATAAAAAAAATAACACTTTTTTAAACATTTCTTTTATTCTTTTTATATAAAACCTGGTTACAATTTACTCTCCACTTTACTGATGATTCAATTTGTCATCGGCAATTGTTAACCTTTTATAAGGGATAATAGCTAAAAAATTAACGCATCAAAAGTTTAAAACTTGCTAACTGCCTTTGGCGCAATGTTTACATCGCCAAAGTAGTATTTCAATGTCGTCTGCTACAAGCGTCTGAAAGTTGGACAGATCAATTAATACATCATTCCAGAGAGAACAAAAATCTTAGGATTGTTATAATATGGATGCATTAGGTATAATTTAATTATATAAAAGCCCACTTCCTTGTGTAATTGATGAAATGGATTACACAACGTGCTAACTTAGATTGTGGGAAACACCATGTTCAAAAAAGCTATTTACTAAAAACGTCTTGAAATTTATACTGACATAACACTAAAATAATAATTTAAAAAATATTCTAGAACACGAAATGGAACATGATTAAGCTATATTTTCTTCTAAATTTAGCCGACCAACCGGTATAGTGGTTAAGGTGTTAGCCTCTAGACCGGAAGGTTCCTGGTTCGAATCCGGGTCCGGGCATGGATGTTTGTAAACGTATGGTGTAGAGGCGGCTGGTGCACCTTAAATCTGTCGTGGCCGAAAATCCTCACGTTGGGTTGGCGTGGAAGTTTGGAGAGTGGGGGGCCAGCTCAGGTGTTGCTTCGTCATCTGACCGTGGTTCAAAATTACGAGGTGTTGTCCTCGAATCTTTCCCTTAAGGGACCGATTCCGGACCGTCGTCAATAGCCCGTTGTGTTGCTCTAGTACGACGTTAACTAAAATTACCATTACCATCTTCTAAATTTAACGTACACGCGTAAAAAGTTCCCATGTTAAGTCTACGGAAGCTTGGAAAAAACCTTCTCGGGCGGTAGAAAAGGTCTAAGTCAATCAGAAAATGTTTCCCGTATGTTGCCAACTCTGACTATTACGCTCGGATCTTTCCCCTAAAGGATTGATCCCGGACCGTCGTCAATAGCCCGTTCTGTACGACGTCAATGAAAAATTACAAATTACCTGACTATATACGCACTCTAGAGATAGTACACCACAGTAGCCCGATGTGTTGCTTCAGTATGACGTTAATTAAACTACCTACCATACCTATCTCGGTTTTTTCCCCATCGGGTTTGATCTCGGAATGTCGCCAATAGCCCGTTGTGTTGCTCCAGTAAAACGTTAATTAAAATACCTGTCTGCCTACCTGTTCTGCGTAAGTAAAATTTTCCGTGTGTGCATGTACATTACTTAACAACCTTATGTTTGTAGCCCACAACGCAGCTTGGTCAAATATGGTCCGTGCGCCATAAAATTAACCAAATCAATCGGAAAAAAATGAACATTATTTTTAGTTTCCACCAGTGCTTTCTTGAGTTTGTCTTGTAGCTGTCGCTGTCATCTGACCATGGTTCAAAATTACGTCGTGTTGTCTTTGATCTTTCCCGTTGGGATTGATCCCGAACCGTTGTCAATAGCCTGTTGTGTTACTCCTGTAAGACGTTAATTAAAATACCTACCGACCTTGTATCTGATATGACCTTGCATATATAGCCGTTGCGTTAAAAACCTCAATCAACCAAATAACCCTCGGGTGCTATTGCTTAAACTACTACCATTATAATGGATCAATCTGGTAGTTGTATGTTAACTCAACTCCATGCCGATTTGTTTTCTTGTTAGGATAGATAAAATCGCGTGGATTCTTCTTTGTTAAGCAAGTTTTATTTTTCATTTAGAAAAATGTCTTCTATTCTTGATTTAGATGGTTCGTCTGATGAAAATGATGGAGATTATGTTCCACCCAACTTTTTGGAGGGGCCGAGTGACTCCTCTGGCGAAGATGACGAAACTTTTGAATTGGTGTCTGATGAAAAACCGAAGTCTCAGAAAGGAAAACGCAATATTAAGCAAACTAAAGAGCCCGAACCTGAAGTTGCCTCTTCCAAGACACCTGTTGAAGAAAAGAAAAGAGCCGATGACATTTGGTCAGATTTCTTGTCTGATGTGTCCAAAAAGCCCACTCCAGCAAAGGAAGCAAGTGTTCCTGTGGAGCAACGAGTACTGTCAAGCAAACTTGAAAATGAACCCAAAGCTGAAGTTTTCGAATTTGCTGGTGAAACATTTACCGTTTCAAAGGAAACTGAACAAAAAAAAATATCCCATGAATGCCCTCTCACCCATGTTTGTGTTAGCGAACCGAGCGCTGCATGTGTGAAGTCTGAAACTTCTGCTGTACCAAAAAAACGAGGGGGTGTAGCATCAGTTTTAAGTGGTATTAACAGTAAAAAGAAGAAGTTGACCACACTGGAGAAAACTCTTTATGATTGGAACTCATTCAAGAAAGATGAAGGCCTCGATGAAGATTTGGGAAAATTCAATCAGGGCAAAGGAGGATTCATCCAGAGGCAGCGTTTTCTTGAAAGAAGTGATTTACGTTCATTTGAAATTGAAAAATCTATGAGACAATCGAAACGAAAGAAGTAAGTTGATACATTCTCAGGCAGTCAGTAAATTAGTTTTGTTTCTAAAGCAGAACTGCAAAGTTTTTCTATCATTTTAGTATCATTGACACTGACATGTTCGACATAATGGATACTATGTATTCTCACAAGTATAATATGAATGTCACATGTTCTACTCATTTCAATATTATCAAAATAAAAGTTTGTAGAAAAATTTGAGGTTTTCATTCAATGGATATCTCAACATTTAGTTCACAGGTTGGATAAATTGTGTTCTTTTGTACCTCAAAAGTAAGTACATCTTAATTTTTATATAAAATTTGCTTTGTTTTCAACTGATATATTTTGAGATTTAAAATCTGTAATCTTCAAATAAACTTTTAATAGAACAAAAAGGAAAATGTTAAAATATTTTTTTGCTCTTCTCAATTAAAAGAATGGTTCTGAAAATGTTCCACTTGTTATAGCATTTTTAGCGTAAAATGCTCTATATTCTGAGCATATTATATTTGGTTGAATTTCTCTAAAAGGATGTATTGAAATGTTCTATCTGGTTTATTTGTATTTAAGCAGTATAAGGGAAATATAAACAGAAGCTATTTTTGTTTGGTCAATAGTATAATTTATATGTTTACAAATGGTGGTAAATATCTGAAATCTTGAATATAATTCTAATTTATAAACCATGAAGCATACATTGAATTACTACTATATTGTGCACTCCTGATATCAGTTCTACGTGCTAAAATCAAGTTTGAGTCTTGGATAATTGTGAATGTTCTTTTGGTTAAGATGCAGGATTCGGTACACAAGTCACATTTGGCATACTTTTCTAGTAAACCATTTATTTTTTATCTACATGTTGAGAGAGAGAGAATGATTTTGGTGTTATTTTGAGTTTGTGTTTTAACTTTTGCTCACTGGTTTCGATGTACTAGATTATGCATCTGTACTGTCTTCTCAAGTTAGCAGCCCTTTTAATTACTGTAATTAAAATTGAAAATTCTACCCTGTTTCAAGACTGACTCTGGAAAAACACTATTGATAGAAAATGCGTACTTCCTTTCAATGCACATCTATTGCACTATTCATTTACGAAACCATCCTGAGCTCACATTTCATTTTGGCTTCATAAGGATCAACCTAATGTCCCCATATGAGGCGTGATCATAGAGTATCTGAACTAGAATATTTTAAAGCAATGAAGAGCAGTAAGTTGTATCATGTTACGTAATCCCAATTACTTGAAATATTTGCCTTTTCAGCTCATTTTTGTTTTTGGAGCATAGAAATAGATTGCGAGATCTAATTAGGTGTAAGGTGAAAATTAAGAAATTTTGTAAGTAGCCAGTGGCTACTGAACTTGTTTCGTTCAGTGACCACTATATAGGGGAAGATGGGGTACAATGAAACATTACTTCTAAAATCAGTAAAATTTGTCGCAGAAAGTTGCAATTTATATATATGTTATGCAACTATGTGTTCCAATTACTGATGTGATTTGGATACATTCGCACTTCTATAACATTAGCAATAGAAGATTATTGGTTTTTCACCATTGAAAGTAATTTTTTTTACTAAAAGTAATTTTGTTTCTTTTTCCTCGTTGTTATATGTAATAATTTTTTTTTCTATTCATTGTTATCTTTGTGTTGTTGTCTTCATACCTCCAAAATTTAAAAAAAAAAAAAATTCGATGTTTGAAAATTTTTTCTATTTAGTAACCTCAGTACGGGGTACAATGAAACATGTTTCATTGTGCCCCAGGTGAATGCATTTACTTGAAGTAATATATCATTGGTAAATATAATATCACTGATATAAAATAACATATTTCTGGTTGTCACTAATATAAATAAAGTCTAAATTTTACGAAAGATAACAGAATTGTTGTAACCCTGTCCCGACATACCAGTAACAAATTGCAGCCTTTAGACAAAACTGTGTTCAAGTCACTTACAAATTTCTTCAATCTAGCTGCAAATGATTGTATGACCTGGAATACACAGCATCCAATCTATATATGAGATATCTTCTTTGCTTGGCATTGCTTATTGTAAGTCTTTCACTCCACAAAATATTACAAAAGATTTTTCAGAGACTGAAATATGGCCTTTCAATAGAGAAATGTTTTGTAAAGAAGATTATTTGTGTTCATACATGTCAGATAGGCCTAGTCCTATTGAAAATTATTTCCATGTTCAGATCAATGAAACTGAAGAACAGACAGACAAAACCCAAGAATCCAGAAGTGGATCTTGCCATTAGTAGATCAGAATCACAGACTGCAGATTGTTCAGCAACTGTTTATACACCATGCACTAGCTCTCAACCTGTGAGGAAATACATTTCTCCTTAAGAGATAAAACCTTACCCCAAGGCTGGTCCAAGAAAAGTAGTAAGAGTAGGAAAACAGAAAATAAGAGTTTTGTTCTCACCACGCTAGTAAAAAATGCTCTTGTTAAGCAATTAAAAAGTAAAAAGAGGGAAAAAAACTAAGAAAGTATTGTTTTCAAAACAAACTACCTCCTACAAACTCTGACGATGATCCAGATTATTTTCCAGCTCCAGCTGATCACCGAAGTACTAAGAATGAGATATCCACACATAACATGTGTGACACAAGCAATATCTGTATAAATGATTAGGTATGTTTTAATCAAGGAGGGTGAACTGAAACATAAGGAAATGTATTCTGTTGGAGAAATAAATTTAAATGAAGTCGAATGTGACTAAAATAAACTATATAGGGTGAAAATTCCTTGCGTCATTTGGAGTGTTTCATTGTACCTCAGTATGTGTTTCATTGTACCCCGGCATATGGGGTACTATGAGACATTTACTTTTTGTTATTTTTCAAGCATAAAGATATTGTTTAGAACCAAATAAAAATTTATTTAGATGGGGAAAATACGAGATTAAAAGTATGAATTAATTGTATTTTAGTGCATGCAAAATTGTGGATAGGAAAAAATAATTAGTAAATTTTGTTTCATTGTACCCCGTCTTCCCCTATATATCCAGAATCATCCTGACCTCAGCCATTTTGGATTATTTGCATTTTCTGTCAAAAATACTTAATCTTCCCACCCCTGTGTGCTAATTTTGCGTTTTCAATAGTAAAATAGCAGATATGTAAATAGGAAATAATTATTTTCTTTAATGGAAAAGACCTTTTAATACCATACAACACATTTTACTTACAAATCTTCTCATTTTACTGTGTGGTATTTACTCTGAACATATCTATTATTTTGTGTTGTTTCATCAATTAGGTCCATGTTTAACTCCTTGTTCTTTAAGAATTGTCGGAAAGAAGTAAAAAAATCAGAAAAATGCTGGTTAGCAAAACGTCTGGGTTTGGGACTTTGTGCTGTATATATGCAATATCAAAATAGATTTTCTCACCCGGCAAAATGCCAGCACTACAGAAATATCTCAGGTCATGTGTAGGGATTGGTACTTTGTTAATAAGTCTATCTAACCAGTATGTATTTTTCCAAAAACGGCTGAGTGAAAGGTAAAATGAATATTATTCCAAATTGATGAACAAAACGTTTATTTTAGCATTTTAAAATCAACTTTATTAATAATTATCCATAAGTAGGAAATCAATCGCCATCAATAAATTATAGTAACTACTAGTAGTGTATTAAATGATTGATGATGATCAGTCTTACTAGTTTCCACACCCAAAACCATTAGTTCGTTTTATACGTAGTACTTTTCTATTTATCTAAAATTAAGTAGTCTATCTAGTGTCGTTGAGCAATTGACATATAAATTGTACCTAACCTTGTCTCATACTAACATAAAAATCTAATCTTGGCCAGTTTTTGGTCAACATAACAAACAAGCTATTTTACTATTGCTTAAATCGAAGTTATATAGTAAATGAAAATCACTTTTGAGTTTGAAAGAACGATCTAAGGAAACAAATCGTAATAATTGCGTCATCCCCCAACCTACTTCAATAAACTGCAAATAAAACCAGTCGCCGAGAAGGCCGTTACTAATAATAGTAACAGTTTAACCGTTGTTAAATAGTCGTACATAAGAGACAAATATTTTCCTTTGACGTCATTTCTTTCTTCAGTATTTTCTCAAAATCTTTCTTTTCTAAATCTATCTTTCTTTTTGTCTTTTTGCAATATTCTTCATTTTATTGCAGAATTTGCTTTTCTAATTCCTCTTCATTAAAAATATATTATTCATGATTTAATTTATTATTTTTGCTAGAATTCTCCAAACTGATGATTGAAAATTATAAAATCGATTGATTAATAAACGATTTTGCGACTTTAAAGTTGTGTTTGAATAATAAATTATTTAATTGTGACAAAAATTTGAGGTTATCGAATCCGTACCGTATCTAATAGATGATGCCGGATCGGATTGCGATCCTTTGTCACGTGCACACGCAAGTGCAAATCTTCAGCCTTCTTTCCTTAGATTACTTTGCGTTTCCTTGCTTCAAGCGTCTGCGTTTTTCCCCCTAAATTCTAAATACTCTTCCGTGTTTATGTTCCCATGCTTTTTTTTACGGTCCTCTGAGGGAAAAACGTAAAATTGGATGTTAGACCATATATAAACTAATGTTTTTAAGAAGTGTGGCAACTAGCAAAATTTTTTAATCTCCACTTTCAAACATTTATTAGCTACATCATTAATTTTCACCTTTAGTATATTATAGTGGAGTTACCACTCCCCACTTGTATGTAGTACTGGCCTTGACTATGTTCCTTCAAATGCTGCAGAACTTAGTGATGTGTAGTTTTTATGCTTTATTACTTCACCTAGCAATTGCTACTGCTCTTTAACTGGGTGTTAGTTTCAGCGTGAAACCTACCTAAACCCAAGAATTCATTGCTGTTTCTGATTGTTATTAAAAAGTTGATGTTGACCACATGCAATGAGCAGTTTAACTGTAGTCCTGTTTCTGTTAAACTGAGAATAATTTTGATACAATTTTTTTTCTGAGACTCATCTGATAGCTAAATTGTCTACTAGAACCATCTGAATTAAATCGAATCTATTATTAGTCTTCAAATTACTTCAGACTAGTAATTTATCATTTCATTACAACTGCACATCATTGTTCATTGTTTTAAATTCTGCTAGTTGTGGGCCCAGTCCTACTCAACTTAAAACTTTGAAACTATACCATTAATCTTGCATTTAAAGCCATAAATTTTGATTTAATCAGCTATTATATAGCAAAATATGATCAATTGTAGAGAGCAAACCATAAACTTATGACTCGTGCAAGTTTCCATAGACTTTGCAACTTTTAAGTATGTGTCTACAGATTTCTATGTTTGATACAATCTGATGCAATTTCATTTATAAAAATTTTCCAACCTGAGATTTATTTATTACTGAGAAAATTTTTTACTTAGATCAATGCTCCACTATGGGTATACAAGCGCAAAGTGGCAGGACGCAATGCTGAGCTGTTTTCGAGAAATAATCAAATTAAAAAATACACTTATGTATTGACTTAAAATCGTAACCTGTGTATTTTAACAATTGATATTCCTCAAGAACATTTGAACATTGCTTTCTACCCCCTTGTATTTGGATTAGTCTAGTGAAGTACTTTAATAAATGTTAAATTCAGTGATGACATGTTCTCAACCTCCTTTTCCATGACAAAAATGAATTCTGTCATGGAAGTTAGAAGTATATCTTGTAAGTTTAAGTCTTTAGGGTAATGATTCTTCAAATGCTGAGTATTGAAGCTTCAAAGTGCTAGAAAATAGCACTCAATCAACAGTTGGTTGAGTGATATTGTTACCTAGTGTTCTGTAATAATTTAAATTGCCTACTCACAAAGACAATTTTGGAGAACCCTCTTTTTGACTACAACAGCTCTTGTAATTGTGCACGACGCACACTGAACATTTCTTTCAGAAAGTGGCCATCATCAAGATGTGAAAATATACTTTTTTAAGCAGATTTACTTGATTTAAATAATTTTTTATTTAAATTATAATTTGTTGCCTTTGTAAGTTTAAATTTGTTAAACATGTAAATTATACTGCAGTTACTAAATAGGATAAAGTGGGTAGTTTGTGCAAAAGCTAGGTATCTCATCAACTTTTATACCCTGTTAAATTGGAACTCGGAACATTATATTAAGTTTTTTAATGCTTTTTCAATTGGAAAAACTTAGTGGTAATGTCTAGAACAGTGTTTCCCAACCTTTTTTGTGGTATGTCCCATCTAAGCCTTTCTAAAATTCTTATGCCCCTCCCCTATATGTTAATATACATAATTTTTAATATTCAAAAATTGAAATGTTCACTAAAGAAACTTTAATGATAAGTTTTAGGAAGAAATAACTAGGAAATTATTGAGCAAACACAGTAAGTACATTTTCAAAACATAATTGAGAACTGAAATTCAAGTGCAAAATAATTTTAATGAAAGATTTTGGTATATTATTTTAATTATTAGTGATTATTTAAATTTAGTGAGATCTTGCTGCAAAAAGATTTTATGTCGGGTTCCAATTTAATTAACTTCAAGTCTCCCTAAGTAATTTTCTAGCTTACTTTTTTTAGTTATCTTTGGAGGAGTGCTGCTTTCTAATGATTTACAGAACAACATTTCTACAGCAAAATCGCCTTTGTCAATATATCTTACCTAAGTTATAAGTACGGTCTCACTGTCTCAAAGTTGATTCATCCATTTGCACCGAGATTTTTCTTGTTTTCAGCTTTCCAACAAGTTGTATTTCAATATCCTCACTCATTTCGTCTATTCTTCTGCTAACATTATTGTTACTTAGTGGCACAGGGCTCCTAACACGTCACCTTTTTATTTTTTGTCACCTTTTTGACCTTTTGTCACCTTTTCAGGGGTTTTAAGTTCTTAAATTATGTTTGAAGCAAAATTTTTGGTAAGCAATTAAAAAAATTCATTTCCTCTAAAAAAAACAGGGCGTGCTACATTCCACCGCAAGAATGGATTCAAAAGCGTACAGTTTCAACTGTAAAAGGATACTTCTTGTTGCCCGGGGTGTATTAGCAGCAAGTTCTTGAAATTTTCCCGCAGGAAAAGGCTATCGGTAAAACGAAGCGGCGAAGTTTAAGGGAAGCAGGGCCATCTGCATATCCGACCCCCTCTACAGGGTCGAACAAAAGGAGGAACCCTCAAGGAGGTCAGACGCTGATAGCTCGTAAATGGTGATCGATGCCAGTGGTCACTTAAAGGGGGGAGAGAATTGTGCATAAGAATTTTGTTTCTATAATTTAGGGATAAAACCTTTCATGTATACATGTAATTTTTTATTCTTAAAACAATACAAAGTCCGGAATCCTCAGGTCCTCGGCCATTTCGGATTATTTGCATTTTTTGTCAAAAAAACCTTAATCTAACCTCCCCTGCGCAAATTTTGCGTTGCTAAAATAGCAGATATATAAATAGGAATAAGTAGAAAGAATATATAAATAGGAATTTTTTTAAAACAATGCAAGAAATTTTACTTGCAAACCTTCTAATTTTTCTGTGTGTTATTTACTCTGAACATGTCCGTTATTTTGCGTTGTTAGGTCCAGGTTTACCTCCTTGTACTATGAAAATTGTCAAAAAGATGGGAAAAAAAAAACTGGTTAGCAAAATGTCATATTTTTTTTTTCTTCGAAATTTTTGACAATTCCGAATATTGGACATCTGCATTTGGGACTTAAAAGAAATTATTTGTGCTAATAGGGAATTTTATGACTATTTTTAAAGAAAAATCTGTAGACATTTTATTTTTGTCCTTATTTTCACGTTGCTCCGGAAGAAAAAAACAAAATTAATTTCAGACTTTTTCAACAACAAAAAATAAAAACATTTTTCAAAAACGAAGAAATTCTTTAAGCTGTGTCAAAAATAAACGAATTAAAAAATCATAATTCCGATTTTTTTTTTTTTAATTTTAGTTAATATTTTAAAATTATATACTTTTTAAATGAAGAAAATAAAAATATATTTCCAAAGAAAGAAAAGATATAGGTAGCTGGGGAGGATCTTTTTATTTTCTATCGTTATACTTGAATATATTTAGCATTATTGTTATTTGTTACTTTTTTTTTGCTTGATTAGTCACTTTTTGTACTCGATTAGTCACTTTTTGTCACCTTTTTGGTTCAATTTGTCACTTTTGTCACCTTTTTAGACCTTGAAACCTGTTAGGAGCCCTGGTGGCATAACTTAAATATCTTTGTCTCTTTCCAGAACCGTTTTAAGAAATGCTGATATTAATGGTTTAATTTAATTCTCCCCTATGGGTAGTCCTCAAAAGGTGGGAACAAGACACATTTCATAACTTTAAGCTTTGACAGCAAATAAATTTAATTCTTAAAATTAATTAATTTTTTGGGAGGGATTTAGTTGTGTTCAGAGACATGAATTAGTATTATTTATTACAATAGTTTGGTGTAAATATCCTTAAAATTAAATTCTTTAGTTACAAATGTCGGATTTTGGACAACTGTAATGTTAACTGATACAGTACATCGCCAAAAAATAAATGAATAGAGTATAAGGATAGTTTGTTTACTATTTTGATTAGTAGGTGGCATCATTAGTTTAAAATTTTGAAGAATTAACATAGAAAAAGTACTAAAGCCATCCAGCATATTTCGCGATGTCTAAAAGTAACGATCGAAATATCTGTGTACCTGAAGCAAAAAATATATTGGTAAGTACTTTAAACTGCATTTATTTGTCTTTAAAATAACTTTTTAAACGTTTTTATGTGTTTTTGTGCATTTTCTTGGCCGTAAATATATTTTTCTTATTTTAAAAATGCGATGTCAATGTAACGATCGCATTGCCGATTTAATTTATGTTACGGAGGTGCCGATGTCCCAAAACATTAAACAAAAATATTATAAACTCCTTTCATCAGATCAATAGTTTTTTATCGAAAAATAAAGTGAATTTAGTAGATACAATATTCCATTATACCATTACTAGGCACCTGTCCAGCAAACCTGTACGATAGATGTCAAATAGCGACGGTGTCAATCGTTACTCAATTGTGGACGTGATGTAGGAAGTCTCGATAAGATTGTAAAGAATTAAAATTTTTTTTTCTTTCTTTCTTTTTTTTTTTCTGCTTTATGGCTGTTATGATCCTTTAAATAAATTTTTCAAGATGAAGCTTAGATTTTTAGAACGTGTTTTTTCCTGATGACATTCTATAGTAATTATAACTTTTCCAAGAGTTATTAAAAAGGTTATTTTTATTTTATGATCACGTTTTCCTTTTGTATCTCTACTATTTTAAAAGGAAGTGTTTGTTTATTTGCCGCAAAGTCCTGGCGAAATTTTTTGCAATTTTAGGGTCGAGGCGAATTTAAAAATTTAATCTAGAACATTTTAAAATGAATTGAATAGTTTTTTCTCCTTTGGATCTTTTTTTCGTCCCGCTCCGGCAATTGGAAGAAAACTAGATTCTTTTATTTTCCCCTTGACGTCACTTCACAGTCGTCACTATTGATGTCAGCCTTTGAAACCATGCCAACATTTTGTCAAATTATAAATCAATACCTGTTAAATATACCTCGGTAACTGTAATAATGTAACTACAACTTTCACTACATTTAGTCAAGTCTTTTTGTGATTGCTGTTCTTGTCCTTACGATATCTCCAATAAACTATTACTTAACTGCTTTACTTATTACATTTTGGAAATATGTTTAAGTGGTTATGGGCCCAGATATGCTTATTTGCGCATCGTTGAATAATAGTCTTTGAAAGAGTAAATATCGTGACCGGCAAGTCAATAGGCTTAAGTTCCTGATCGTCAAAGGTACGTGCGTTCTGTACAGTTGTTTGTCGATTAACTCTAACTTGGAGAAATTTAATTTCATTGAAATATTAGAAGGTGAAAGGAACTGGGTGAGCTGGAAATTTGATATTGAACTGCAGCTCACTGTTCAGAAAGCCATGCCCATAGTACTGGGTGAAATGACTAGGCCTGAATCGACCACAGTATTTGCTACAGAAGATGAAAGAAAAGCCCATGCTGCAAGCTTGAAAGCTTATCAAGAAGCAGATGCCGTTGCTCGATTTGTAATTGGTTCGAGTGTTAGGCCTGAGCCTAAACAGCACATTTTAACATGTAAAACTGGTAAAGAAATGAAGGGATTCTCTTCATTCTGTGTACGAGCAGAAAAACGAGCGAAGGTTGGATTTGCTGTACTCCCAACTTTTCAACTACACGAAAGATCCCTTGGACAATATTGCTATCCATGTGTCCAAATTGCAAAGAATTTGGCAGGAACTGCAGGAAGAACTCAGGAATTAAAATGTGCAGCTACCAAAATCTATGTTGCTGAACAGAGTTTTAAATACATTACCCAATGAATACTTTGAGTTCAAAAATGCCTGGGAATCTGTTCCAAACAGTGAAAGAACTCTTTCAAGTCTTACTGAAAGGTTACGCCTACATGAGCAACGTTTGGAAGAAGTGAAACCTCCTGCTGAAAGCAAAAGTGTGGCTTTTGTAGTGAAGCCAAATAGCAGTTATGGTAGAAAGTTCCCTGAAAAAAAAAAGTAGCAACTAGTCAAAAGGATTGGAAGAAGAAAATGAAGTGTTATGCCTGGATAATTGAAAAAGAACTGCTATTCACTAAAAGGTGGCAATAATGCTGGTAAAGACGAATCAAAGTCTGGTCAAGCCTTTATGACAATTGCTGAGTTGAAAAGTCAAGATTACTGGCTTATAGACTCAGGTGCATCACATCACATATCAGCCAAGTTAAATTGGTTTTGCTGTTATGAACAATTTGATATCCCAAAGCCATTACGATTAGGCGATGGAAGATCCATGTTTGCCAAAGGTATTGGTGAGATACAAATTGAAATGCTTGTTAGTGGTGAATGCAAACCTGGTAAACTCACTAAAGTTTGTTATGTTCCCAGCTGTGATCAAAATCTCTTCTCATCTGGTGCTGCATTAGACAATGGACTTTGTGAATAGGCTAATATCAAATAGTACGGCTGATACGTGCAAAAAATTGTTAGAATTGTGCTTTTGATGATAGAAGCATACAACTTGGGGTTCATATACTACACATATGAAGATTTAATTTTGGATATGAGGCCATCTCAGATTTCGCCTATAGCAGTAATGGCGGACATTCAAAATGGCGGTTTCGGAGCATTTTTGTGCTCCTTTTAAATGTTATTTGATGATGTTAAATGACAGCTATTAAAGTAATGGCGAGTAATTGTTGTTTTGTGCATCTACTTAGCTATTTTTAATAATATATACCTTATTTTATGAATATATTCTATTTATAACAAAATGGCGGACATTCAAAATGGTGGCTCTGAGTATATTTTATGTGCTCCTTTTTTATTGTCATTTGGTGATGTTAATAGCGTATTATATGTGATTTTGCATGAATTGATGCTATAAACATTCGTGGATGTCATAATTAGATTTTTATATTAATTAATATTTTCCATTAACTTTTTTCACAGGTGACACGATAAGAAGAAAAATAAGATAAAAATATGGATGTAGTTCATAAGCTGATTAATCCATTCAATACTGATACATCTGGACAATTCAAAGAAACAGAATAGAACAAGTGTTTTATCTGTTAAGAAGACGAGTCTGAAGTTCTTCGGTGTCCAGCAGACAGTAAGTAATAGCAGTAAGCGTGAAGAAAAGGGAACTGGTTACAAGACAATTTCTGATTTACTTGTGGGGTTTAGTATTCCAGGTTGTTTACCAAGGACAATAAATCTGGAACTTCTCGATGATGCAGGAAGTGGTCGAGGCAACATTGGTACAACCTAAAGCTCAGTTTCACGACTCATGTAGATTGCAGTTCAATAAAACAAAACTTCAAAGAGCTCAGAAATGGAAAATAGAACCTGCGTATAATGCAAATAGTTCTACGAAATTCACCCGCCACCATCTGGATGTTGAAATAGGGATATTCCTGTACCATGGAAGGAATCATGAGCCGTAGTAGAACTTGGATTGAGGTCAATATTATCAACCGTACTAGTTGTGAAAAGCCCTCTTTTTTAACTGAAGAGGAACAACAGCATTTTCCATGTGATACAGATGACATATTTCATTTCTAAGTTCTGATGAAAGGTCTAGCACTCGGTCTTATGATATGCTAAATCCGAGCTCGTAAATATCTTCAACTAGTTCACGCTTGTGAGTTCTTTTTATGAATTAAAATACCTAAGTATATAGGCAAATGTGTTTCTTGTTCTCGATTGTGCTTGTAGACTGTTCCAGAATGACACTCCCGACGTCTCACCAAACTGTTATACATTAGTAACTGTGCAACAGTAAGGATAGGTTGGGGTTAAAAAACTTGACTGTGCTTTACAACTAACAGAGATGCTGGTACGGAATCTTCCTGACAGGTTTCTCCAAATCCATTGAAGAGGTTTCTCATTTTAAAAATGTCTCTTCTAACTATATTTGCTGCTTTGGCAAGATGAATAGCGTCACTGTAGTATCTGCATCGTTTTCACAAGCTTTCTTCAGAGCTAATCCAACATCATTATTAAATAATAACATCATATCTCGACCTTGCTTATGTGCTTCCATGTCAGGAAAATATACAAGTACTCTGTTTTTTAGTTTTGTGGAATGTGTGCGCCCTGAAAGATCACTACCTTGTTGTTTCATCCTCATGCTGTACAGTTTGCATAGATCAACAAGTTTAAATATGGGTGCGATTTCATTGTCGCTTCGAGCATCTTCGATGTATTATACAAGTTCGGCAAATAAATACCATGGTTAGATTGTTCTATTTCAGTTTCTTGTATGTTCTTTTGTCTCTTGCTCTGTTAAATAATGATACGAGGCATCGAACATAATACAAGGCATTTAATGCAATAAGATAACCGACACTCAGTTTCGCAAGCGAAAGCCTGTCTCCAGTTTAAAGGCACAGTGAGGAACACATCCAGGCCCAATGTAGATGCAGTACATAATGAACTTACAGCTTGAGCAGGCTGGTCACACACAAACAATTTGTTTTTGAATTCGCTGAACTATTTACCAAAACATTCTGGTGGTGAATTTCGTAGAACTATTTGAATTATCCACACAGGTTCTATCTTCCATTTCCTAGCTCTTTGAAGTTTTGTCTTATTGAACTGTAATCTACATGATTCGTGAAACTGTGCTTTATGCTGTACCAATGTTGCCTCGACCACTTCTGCATCATCGAGACGTTCCGGATTCATTATCCTTCATAAACACACTGAAATACTAAACCCCACAGGTAAATCAGAAATTGTCTTATAACAGTTTCCTTTTCTTCACGCTTACTGTTTTACTTACTGTCTGCTGGACACCGAAGAACTTCAGACTTGTCTTCTTGACAGATAAAACACTTGTTCCACTCTGTTTCTTTGAATTGTTCAGATGTATCAGTATTGAATGGATTAATCAACGTATGCACTACATCCGTATTTTTATCTTATTTTTCTTCTTATCGTGTCACCTGTGAAAAAAGTTAATATGAAAATATTAATTAATATAATTAATATTTAATATGAAATTCTAATTATGACATGCACGCATGTTTATAGCATCAATTTATGCAAAATCACATATAATATGCTATTAACATCACCAAACGACAGTAAAAATTTAACATATAAAATAAACTCAGAGGCCGCCATTTTGTTATAAATAGAATATATACATAAAATAAGTATATATTATTAAAAATAGCTAAGTAGATGCATAAAAGAACAATTACTCGCCATTACTTTAATAGCTGTCATTTAACATCATCAAATAACATTTAAAAGGAGCATAAAAAAATGTGCCGAAGCCGCCATTTTGAATGTCCGTCATTAATGCCATAGGCGAAATCTGAGATGGCCTCGTATCCAAAATTAAATCTTCATATATGTAGTATATGTGCCCAAAGTTGTATGCTTCTATCATTAAAGGCACAATTATTTCACATATCAGCCGTACTAAAAGTACGACAGTTCAAAAATAAAAGTGGTGAAACTGTAGCTGTTGGCATAAGACACAATAGTGTTTACAGACTTCTTTTTCGTGTTTTAGAGAGAGAGAGAGAGTTCCAGAATCTGTTTGTGTGGCTGTCGACAATGATAGTCTTCAGTTATGGCATGAGCGAATGGGACACCAAAATAAGCGCCATGTTCAAAAGTTTCTAAAGCTTAAAGGTATTGATGTAAAGCTCGACAGTGAATTTTGTGATGCCTGTATGTATAGCAAAATGCATAGGCTTAGCTTTGGCTCACGCCAAGAACGTCCTACAAAACCTGGTCAGCTTGTTCATGCTGATGTGTGTGGACCAATGCCTGAAAGTCACTAGGTGGAAATAGATACTTTGTGGCATTTAAAGATGATTATTCCAAATACAGGACTGTTTATACGATAAAAGAAAAGTCTGAGGTTAAAATCATGTTGTCTAGGTTTTTGAGAGAAGTTAAGACTGCTGGTTATACATTGAAAGAATTATTTACAGATGGAGGTGGAGAGTTCAACAACTTTGAAGTGCTTGATATTGTACAAAAAGCTGGGCTCAATCATCGAACATCCATGCCTTATACTCCTGAACAAAATGGAGTAATTGAAAAGGAGAATAGAATTTTAGTTGAAGCTGCAAGATCCATGCTGCATTATAGGGATTTACCAGAAAGACTGTGGGGTGAGGCTCTTAATTCAGCTGCATATGTGATTAATCGCTCAGGTCCTTCTCCAGAAGAGGGTAAATCACCATATGAACTGTGGTTTTGTAAAGCCCCAGCAATTGGTCATTTGAAAATCTTTGGTACAGAGTGCTATGTGCATATCCCTAAACAGAAAAGGAAAAAATTCGACAAAAAGACTTTGAAGGGACATCTTGTGGGATACTGTGGAAATGAAGGATATAGAGTGTGGATTCCAGATAAAAATGAAATTATTTTATCACGGGACATTGTTTTTAAAAGTGAGGTTACTTCACATAAAATGTTAGTGAATCAGATTCCTATGCATTCTACTGAAAACTTGTGTGAAACAGATAGTACCAGAAGTGGGGAAGCTGCTGAAATTCAAAATGTAGATTTCATTGAAGATGATGAAAACCAAATGAATCTACGAGACATAGCTCGAATGCAGAAACCATCATGATTTGATGATTTTGTCACGCTTGCTGAAAATGATGAGCCAGCAACGTTTCAAGAAGCCATTCATTCAGCTAACACAAGTGGGTGGAAAAGTGCAATGCAAGAGGAATTGAGTTCACTGAATGAAAATAACACTTGGAAGTTAGTGGACATACCGGTTGGTAGAAAAGCCATCGACAATCGCTGGGTTTACGGGTTTACAAGATAAAGCGAAATGCTGACGGTGAAGTAGAGCGTTTAAAAGCCAGACTCGTGGTGAAAGGTTTTTCACAGAAGCACGGAATTGATTATCAAGAAACCTTCAGTTCAGTTGTTCGTTGGGATACCATCAGAACTGTTTTAAGTGTTGCTGCAAGAAATAATTTAAAGTTATCACAGTTTGATGTGAGGAGTGTATTCCTATATGGAGAACTCAGTGAAGAAATCTATATGAAGCAACCTCAAGGATATGAAGATGGTTCTAGACGGATCTGCAAATTATTAAAAAGCCTGTATGGATTGAAGCAAGCTCCCAGATGTTGGAACCAAAGGTTCAAAAGCTTTCTTCAGAACTATAAACTTGAACAGATGGATAGTGATCCTTGTTTGTTTGTGAACAACAATAAATCTTTGTTCTTAGTTCTCTATGTTGATGATGGAATTGTTGCTGCCAGAGATAAAAAATTGCTCGATATGTTTTTTGGAAAACTCGCAGAAGAGTTTAGTATCAAGGTTGAATCTGCAAATTACACTGCTGGCCACCCAAATTGCAACACCAAGAAAGACAAGAGATATCACAACAAAATTTATTTTGTAGATAACGTTGACCAAGGATCAAATGTTTAAATTTATAGACTTCTGTGAAGTGTGTTTCCTGCCAAAATCAGTTGCCAGAGCAGCCGCCATTGCTGGAGATCACCGCTGCCACACGCCTCGGCATTGATTCAATTAGACTTTGGATGTGTTCTTGGGGTACAGCAGACCAAGCAGCTTCCACACGTTGCCAAAGTTGATCTGGTGTTGCAGCTGGGGATGTAATCTGGGTCAATCGTTGGGCAACCATGGACCACATGTTTTCTATCGGCGAAAGATCCGGAGAGCGAGCTGGCCAGGGAAGTAATTCAATCTGGCGATTGGCGAAGAACCCTTGGACAATGCGTGCCACGTGTGGTCGCGCATTATCCTGTTGAAATATGGCTGTGGGCAAGCCCTGAAATAAGCTGAAGGTAAGGAAGGACAACTGGCTCTAACACCTCGGAGATGTAGCGCTGGCTGTTTAAAGAACCGGCAATGCGTACTAGAGGAGTGCGAGTGTGATATCCAATACCACCACATACCATAATACCCGGTGCATAACGCAGCTGTTCAGCATCCTCTCTCCAAGGTGTCTCCTGACTCGAATCCGACCATCGTGGTGTTGCGGACAGAAGCGTGACTCGTCAGTAAAGACAATTTCATTCCATTCTGCCGTCCACATCCTTCTTTCATCGCACCATTGGCGGCGGAGACGTCTGTGGTTCTGCGTCAAGGGTAGACGAAGCAATGGACGTCTTGCGGACAGACCACTCTGCTGTAAACGGCGTCGAATGGTACGCGCAGACACTGGATGCGTTACAGACTGAATGTGCTGTGCTATGGTTCGTGATGTGGCTGAGCGATCCGTCACTACCATACGCACAATATGCCTGTCATCACGTGAAGTGGTGCACTGAGGTGGATGCGATCGAACACGTCGGTCCGTCGTACCCTCCTGCATCCAACGATCACATATCCGCATTACAGTTGTTTGGTTTCGTCCAACACGACTACCGATTTCCCTGAAATATAATCCGCAATTTCGGTAGGCCACTATCCTTCCTCAGTCGAACTCGGATACTTGATCAAAAGATGATCGCTGTTTTCTACGAGGCATAATTGATCGTTTTTTTGAAAAAACCACAATTGCCGTACTTGAAATCGTCGAAATCTCCAAGCCTTAAATAGCGATTTGAAGTGGCGCCACAGGCTCGCGTGATGTGCGTCTGCGCTGAAATTCTAATCATTTGCATATCTCACCTCCGCTAATGCATGTTGTAAATTTCATATTATTTGCATGCTTCCTTCAGTGTGTTGCATTTACGGTGGCCAGCAGTGTATAAATCAATACCTGTTAAATATACCTCGGTAACTGTAACAATGTAACTACAACTTTCACTACAGTTAGTCAAGTCTTTTTATTATGCTGTTCTTTTTGTGATTGCTGTTCTTGTTCTTACGATATCTTCAATAAACTATTACTTAACTGCTTTACTTATTACATTTTGGTAATATGTTTAAGTCTTTTTTCACCTTCCGCTCTCAATTAAATGGGAATGCGTAGTCTGCTCAAACGATTACACAGCGAACATTTTCACTGGCATTGTTTTGTTCTTTTTTATAAAATCGGGATCGCGTTAAAGATAGATTGAAAATTTCAACGGATTTGAAATCTGCGGAAAATTTTGCTCAATATAGATTCTTTGATTTTCTTTTAATAAAAAATTTTTCAATTAAATATTTATATTTTTTTGGTATGCAAAGCAAACCACCACACGGGCAATATGACCTCCACGAAAAGAACTGTCACGGGCAACTCCGTTATGACTGTTATCCAACAGGCTACGAACTCCTATTTGGTTTGCGAAGCAACTGGCACGGGCAACGCAGTGGCTAGTGTGTAAATATATATTATTTAAAATATCACAAAAATCAACCAAACCCAAAATTTTTCGAATTACTAATAAAACTACAGAATTAAACAAATCCGTGATTTGAAAATCTGGAAAAACAAAATTCTAATTTTAAAGCATTGACATTTAGTAACTAATTTATTATTAGTCATTAGACTTGAGAAATGCCAAAGTTGTGTAACCTACAGGCCAGCAATGTCCGAAATCCAACCTACGGGATATGCAGATTAAAACCTTACATAACAGCGTTGCCCGTGGTTTTGGTTTGCGAAGTTCGTTGGTGAGCTGGCACCCTACTTATGTGTTGCTTCGTCATCTGACCGTGGTTCAAAATTACGATGTGTTGTCCTCCGATCTTTCCCTCAAGGGACTGATCCCGGGCCGACCAACCGGTATAGTGGTTAAGGTGTTAGCCTCTAGATCGGAAGGTTCCTGGTTCGAATCCGGGTCCGGGCATGGATGTTTGTAAACGTATGGTGTAGAGGCGGCTGGTGCACCTTAAAATCTGTCGTGGCCGAAAGTCCTCACGTTGGGTTGGCGTGGAAGTTTGGAGAGTGGGGTGCCAGCTCAGGTGTTGCTTCGTCATCTGACCGTGGTTCAAAATTACGAGGTGTTGTCCTCGTATCTTTCCCTTAAGGGACTGATCCCGGACCGTCGTCAATAGCCCGTTGTGTTGCTCTAGTACGACGTTAACAAAAAATTACCATTTTTTTTTACCCGGGCCGTCGGCAATAGCCCGTTGTGTTGCTCTAGTACGACATTAAATAAAATTACCATTACCGATTACGCTATAAATTCAATTGAGGCGCGAGGCTTCGTAGTAAACAAACAATCGTACAATGTTGCCAAAACGCGATAACAAATAACGTCTTTTTTGCTTGCCACGTAAGATAATTATATTTTTTAAATATGAAGACTACAATGGTAATGGTAATTTTAGTTAACGTCGTACTAGAGCAACACAACGGGCTATTGACGGCGGTCTGGGATCAGTCCCTTAAGGGAAAGATCCGAGTACAACACCTCTTAATTTTGAACCGCGGTCAGATGTCGAAGCAACACCTGAGCTGGCACCCCACTCTCCAAACTTCCACACCAACCCAACGTGAGGTTTTTCGGCCACGACAGATTTAAGGTGCACCAGCCGCCTCTACACCATACGTTTACAAACATCCATACCCGGATTCGAACTAGGAACCTTCCGATCTAGAGGCTAACACCTTAACCACTATACTGGTTGGTCGGCCCATTTTTTTAGGATAAATCACCTTAGTAACTATTTGGACGAAACAATCATGAAATTGCAATTTTGAACTTTATTTTTTGAATGTTTCTAGATTAATGAGCATTTTATTATCAAAGAATTTGATGTATTTGAATGTTCTAAATGTTTTTCATGAACAGTAGAAAGGGGCCCAACCGTTGGATATTCTCCTGTTCTTTCAAGTACCTAAAAGTAATAGCCGACCAACCGGTATAGTGGTTAAGGTGTTAGCCTCTAGATCGGAAGGTTCCTGGTTCGAATCCGGGTACGGGCATGGATGTTTGTAAGCGTACGGTGTAGAGGCGGCTGGTGCACCTTAAATATGTCGTGGCCGAAAGTCCTCACGTTGGGTTGGCGTGGAAGTTTGGAGAGTGGGGTGCCAGCTCAGGTGTTGCTTCGTCATCTGACCGTGGTTCAAAATTACGAGGTGTTATCCTCGGATCTTTCCCTCAAGGGACTGATCCCGGACCGTCGTCAATAGCCCGTTGTGTTGCTCTAGTACGACGTTAACTAAAATTACCATTACCATTACCTAAAAGTAATAATTTGAGATCGTCGTTATTGACAGATCGGAATGGCAACTTGATAATGCAAATCTGGCCCGATTTGCATGCGAAATGCCCATTTAATTTGATTGGACAAAGACCAATATATATATTCTTCTCTCCCCGATCCAAATATTGGACTTCTGGCATGTTTTCCCTTTAAGTAGCTGTTTTACTGTAAAGTATACTTCTTAATAAACTTTTAAGTCTCACCTTTGCTGGGTATGTTTTAAAACTGTGCCAGATTATGCATCCTGCACTGCACACTTTTGCTAGATTCTTAGCCCATTAATTTAACAGATTCAAACTCGTAACCCTCCTGTTGCTAATCAGTTGCTCTTCCAACTGGGCTACCGCGACCCAAATTCATAAGAAAAGACACGCCCCGCCATTTGCTTGTCTTTGTGCATCATTCACCATTGCAGTTGCTTTTGGAGAAGTCGAAGGTAGTCACAGCAATGGATTCCTTTCAGCCAAAATCGTGAAATTTTGTTTAAAGCTCCTTTGCACCGTTTGAAATTTGCAGTTTTCTCTGGAACGAATATATCCGATTGAAAAATTAGTCTAGATTATATTTAATGTGGCACTTTCCTATAGTTACCACAATTTTTAGGGCAACAATTCCACATTCATATCACTAGGGCTAAATTATATCCAACATGAGTCTTGATTTCCTGTCGAACATAGAAATGTGCTCGTATGACTGCTGTATTTTTTGACGAGGTCTAATTAAGCATCCTCTATGTATATATACCAATACAGGAATAATGAGAAAGCATTCCAAAACTTAAAACTGGCTCTGTTCTTTTTACAGTGCTTACATGGGACATTACTAGAGCATCCGATTTGAATATCTTTCCATGATGTAGGCATTGTGCAAGTATAGTGAATGCTTCCTTCATAGTATTGCAATTTCAATAGCCATCAGTGTGTTAAGATCAAGAAATTTGATTTTAATATTAATTAATCTTTGCATGCAGTGTAACTCTATTACAAGAAATATATGAATTGATGGCTTGAATCTCGTAACAATTAAGGACTTGAAGGGAATTTTTTTATTTAATTTCTCTTGATCAAGAAAAGCTAGTTGATAATCCAAGTGCAATCATTTAGTGAATACATTTTTATCAAATCTATTCAATGTTTCATTCGTTTGTTTTTACGGACACTCTGCTTTTCATACATAACTGAAAAAGTTCAAATTAACAAAGTAGTTTGACACGTTTGGGCTTGCACTAGGTCCATAAAGGATAAAAGTTTAAATTATTTAATATTTGAATATTATTAATTTTCTTAATTTACTACAAATAAAAAATATTTAAAATAATTTTTTGGCAAAAGCAGATTTTTAAAACTGCATAAGTCCCAGGGGGAAAATGCTAAAATTGGAAGGGAAGAAATTCGGTTACATTCTTTATCTAGAAGGCAACACAGCTTTCTTCCACAGAAAGGTTAGTTAAACTGAAGCCTGACAAGACTAAAGCACATTTTAAATCACTGAACATGTCTAACTAGAATTGAAATCCAAGATCCATTGAATCATAGTCTAGGACATTAACCACTTGGTTACTGGGACAGCAGCAGGTACCATGAAGAATACAACAAAGAAAGCACTCAGAAAAGTAATTCTAACGACAATATCAAAAGTATTCAAAACATTATTTTATTCTATACATTGTAATATTTTTAGCAAATGTCAAACAAGTATTGATTCCAACATAATACATCAAAAACAACTGAAAAGATCTGCACTTGAAATATGCAATGCATTTGTCACAAAATACAAGTTGCAAATAATAATCAACACCAATTATGCATATGAATGAGTTATGTACGATGCATTATATAGATGTATGATAGTTGGATAAAATTGTTCCTCACAGTTGATGGAACTTCGTATTACCCAGATTAACTTTTGGGGAAATGATTATGATTGAATAAAAAAATATGATCTTGAATGGTTGAATATTTAGATATTTTGTAGGATTTATTATATAGATTATTACCTTGAATTTTAAAAGGGCAGATTTAAGACACATGAAAAACTGGTTAGAACTTAAAATTGATGTTCAGTTAAAATTTATCAAATTTAACAGCACATTACTTTTTAGCAAATGAGATTTTCATGGAATGTGTGGGTGTAAGTTTAAATCCCTGAAGTGCTTCTTTAGCACCAGCACCAAGGACTTCATTCTCAAATTCCACAAAAGCAATATCAGTTCTTTCAGGTATGAGACGGACTTCTTTAAAACCAGGAAACCTTTAAAAGTATTTAGAAAATTAGAATAATATAGAATTCTGAAATAAAAATGATAATTCATGATTAATGCAACGTTGTTTTTGTTATGAACAGGTGTGAAAAGTCATAAAGAGTCATTAGTCATGCTTTTTTAAATTGTGCTTGCTCCTCTGATGAAGCTTAGATTAAGAGGTCACCAGAACGTAGCTTCTTGATTGATTTGGTAGTACCAAGAAACAAATAAAAAGTTTTTTTTAATAATGAATGGAGAAATCAAGGTAAAAGATTGTTCAGGTTTATAATTGCTTTGTTGAAATACATGTTTTACAATAGAGAATTTGGCATGAAAACATATAGGAACTTGTTGCTCCCCTTTAAAGGAGATTTAGAATTTACATTACTCCTAATGGATCGGTATGAATTTTGGATACCGACAGCAACACACATCATGGAGTCCTACACAGGTGCTAGTTGTTGCCTATGCACACGGTAAACCCTTGAAATAGTCTTCACCCTTAAAGAGGTGTCCAATAAGTGGCTGATTGCTTAGCCTTAGCCGAAGACAAAGTTCACTCGAAAAGTCGATTGATGCACACTTAGGACCATTGTGCACTTCCTATTTACCTGAAGCCGGGGCCGAAGTAATGTTTTGGGTCAGTATATCGCTCCTCAACTGCCAGAATCCCCCTTTTTTTTTTCAGGCACACCTTCAAAATTCCTTTACCAGGCACATAGGTTATCACACACTGCATAATGAAATGCATTGGGTGATATAATGCGCAAGAGGGGCTGATTATAACAGAGTGGTAAAAAGCTTTTTAAGGGGAAACCCTCACCTCCAAAGAAGCAACCACAATGAGGGAGGAAGAAAAAGTAACAAGTAGAAGGGTAGAATAAAAATGATAGGGAGAAAAGATCACTCCGGTACCTCAAGGTTGTGAGGCCCGTATAAACCTAAAGGTATGCACCTGAGGGCTGATAAATAAGAACTTTTATTCAAAGTGAGTTAGGTTAAGAGACCCATAGTTGCCATAATTTATTATAAGTAGCACCCATATACAAGATATTTCAGAATACATGAGCAAGGTAGTTAAGGTTGCTACCCTGATTGACTTGCATTATACTGGTCCTCAGATGATTAGTTTTGAAAAGGTAAATTTCACTAGAAAAATTTACAGATAGGAATCCCTTTCAGGAAGCACTTGGTTAAAAAACTTAAAAATTTGTTAAAAATTCCAAATTTACGAATGTCACTCAATACATGTAACTAAAAATAATAAAAAGTATAGTTACAGGAATAAGATAAGTAAATTTCTACTTACTGGTTGAATAATACAGACAGCATAACATTATTTGTTTCTTTGGGCAAATTCATCAAAAACAAAATTTTATTTGGTGGTTGATCCATTGCAGGAGTTTGCTGAATTGAAGCTAAAAAAGAAAAATTATTGTGGAAAAACTTCAATACTTTACACTTCAATAAATCAGAAAATTTATGAACTGAAAAAAAATTGGAATCTGGACAATCAGCCCAAATTTTAAACAAAAACATTAAAACAAAAATAAGAACAATTAGAAAAGAATATTTTTCTGAGTTAATATTGTATTCCAGTATCTTATCTTAGAAGCAAAAAATTGATTTGAACGATTAAAGGTTTAGATTGATGCTGCTGCTAAATATTATAAATTTTTTTAATTGCGTTAACAGCTGTTAACAAATATGACACTATAGTAACTAGACAAAGTTCCACGTCGATCTGTGTAGCTTAGCTGAGGAAGTATCAAGAAAATACATAATGTCCACCATATGTTTAGTCTTGAACTTTCAGCGTCTGTACACAACCTGCACACAGCGATTGCTTTTGGGAACCCATTTAGCCAGATATTGGGATGGCAAAGCCTCCCCCTTCTTCAGTGACTGGGAGAAAATGGTAGTACATATTGTCAAACAAAAGCCACTAGTAGTGTCCAGCCTGTTCTGGTCAGTGTCCATAAGTGTCTCACTCTTCCCATACAGCTTTGTTTTGAGATTTCGAAGAGGTGGTGAACATACTGCTTTGTACAGAATGATCCATTGTAAAGGATTTATTTGTTTCTTGACGAACGTTAGTCTGATTTTTGTTTGAATTTGTAAAATGTCGATGACAACTTCCAGCAAGAGTTTACAAACAGATTTATTAAAATTTATATCTCATAATAAAAAACCAAAAGTGAATCATGGGCTGATGGCAGAAGACATGGTTAACAACAGAAGTCATAACTTCACTAACTTTAACTATGATCTCAAATGTGTCTCAGAATGATAACTCCATTGAGTCTTAGAGCGACAACTCCATCGAGTATCAAAATAACTCCAAATATATAAATACTTACAAATTTCTGCAAAAATCCTGTTTTTTTCCCCATCTGGACATTGGCTTATTTACTAAATCACAACATTCAGTTCAAGAATCAAACCAACTGCTCTTGATATGAGCCGATGAGCTCACAAGTTACCAAACCCACAACACAGTAATTCTGAGATAATCAAGTTTGAAGCATTTACAAAAAGTTCCATATTTTTTTGTACCTTTGCATATTGTTACATCACTCAAAATTTTCAATAATTCTCTATAACTAAGCTATCGTTTCAAAATATTTCATGAAATTTTGAAAATAATGATTAAAAGGAAAAAAAAAAGTGAACACTTTATTTGTTTTCTTTTAAACCTTTGTGGTTTAGGTTACATGTGTCATACATAAATTCACGATTTTTTAACAGTGGGAACCTCTAGCAGGATATATTTAATGATCACTGATGTAAGATGGCCAGGAACCTACTTAGTTTGGTGGCTCTCCATTTTCACCTTCTTTTACTTTCTTATTATATATGTCAAGATGGAATCGTTTTGACTCAACACCTACCATCGAAAGCAGATGGAACTCTTTACATGAGGCAATGGAGTACTCCAACACTGAAGGAAGTTACAAGACTTGATCCTGCTGGCGGTAGAGTCTTCAGTTATTAGCTTGAGTGAAGCGAGACAAGGCCTGTGAGGCCAAACTTTCGTTTTTAAAACCTGCAAGGCCTTAGTAACCGAACTTCACTTTATAAAATCTGCGAGACCTTAGTGGCTCAATACGAGTAGTCCTCTGTGGACTTAGATGTGTCATAATGTCATAAGACTAAATGTTGATGTACGATGGAGACTCCTTATGTCCATTAATGTGTAAATGAACTGTTTTCAAGTTAAATGTTTGTCTGTGAAGTGAAATTGGATAACAACACTCTAGAGTCATCATCGTAAACTGAGTATAGTTTGTCAATCAATGTTTAAATTAATTGAGTTCATATTAAATGTTCCGTCGTACAAAAAAATTATTAACAAACACAACATAGTGCCTACTTCTGGCACCACAAATTAGGAGCTGATGTCAGGATCAACCCGAGTGAAATGAAATCGGATTACACCCTAGTCATCATTACAAACTACGAGTACATTTTGCTCATTTATAATAAAAATATGTCATATTTTGGTAAAGCAAGAAAGGACGATATTAGCTGTTTAACAATGAAATCCCTTTAAACGAAACAATGGCGAAATTAAAAAAGCACGATGAAACAAAAATATGATGAGTATACGAAAGCACTCCTGGATACAATAATAAGTGAAAGAATAGAAAAAGATCAATTAGAAAAATTAGAAAGAGAAAAAGAATTCTACGAATTCGAATTAGAGAAACTGAAAGTGCAAAATGCCACACCAATAAGGTGTTTCTTTCATGACAAACTCCACTTTAGAAAAGCAAGAACTGGTTTGTGTTTAAGTAAGATATAAGACGTGTGCTTTGACCATATATGTTCCATTATTTTACAGGAAGCTGGTAAGGACCATAATTTCTACGATCTTGAGGACCTTTACCTGGTTTTGTAATAGGGATTATAATAACAATTGTAGAAAATGTGTGTTCTTGCCACATTGTTAAAATGGTTTAAATTAATAATGATTCACTGAGATGTTTCAGCATATCATTATGAATGAGGTCAGGTCCCGCTGAGATTGAACAAGTTTTATATCAAGCAGTTTTAAGTTCTTTGATTGTTAAAATCAGTATTATAATTTTCCAGCATAAGGGATCTAAAGTTAATACTCCTACACTCTTCACATAGTTTAAGTAGTAAAGTTAGAAGGATAAAATTGTACACTTGCGACATCTGAAAATGTCTTTCCCAACTAGGCCTGAGCGATGTATCGTGATATATCGGTTTTTCCCGATGTCACGCAGCCAATCACAGAGCACTAATATCACGGTTTTCCTGTGTCACGATGTCTCTTTTGATGCTCAGCGCCAACGATGTTTTCTTAGAGGAATCAAATACTCCTTTATTTCTATTTGTATGCTTAAGTTTTTCTCCTTCTAAATAAGCTATTTTTTAATCTACTTGAGCATATATGGTGTGTGGAACATACTAGGCCAATCGGTGTGAGATCGACATCGCCACACCTGTTTCGCGATTTTCACGTTGAGTTGCCAAACCAGTATCTCATGGTTTTCCGGTGTCACGATGTTGGATGCATCGATGTTTTCATAGCGTATGCGCGATATATCGTAAAAAACCGAAGCCGACATCGCCACATCGGTTTCGCGATTTTCACGTTGAGTTGCCAAACCAGTATATCATGGTTTTCCGGTGTCACAGTGTTCGATGTTTTCATAGCGCATGCGCGATACATCGTGAAAAACCGAAGTTGACATTGCCACATCAGTTTCGCGATTTTCACGTCAGTATCTCATGGTTTTCCGGTGTGAAATTTCGTGTTATTTTAGCATCATTGGGGGAAATTTGGGTTTAGACGGACACTACGATTCCGATGTTTATTTAAGCGCATGTGCGATTTCCCACCACGGTACTTAGATTTTAGTTAATTTTGCGATTTCTGCGCTGATTTTTTTCGGGGGAATAAGGTAACACATAAAGATTGAAATTTAAAAGTTTCAAACTGCGAGAGAGCGAAAAATTCTACTCTACTTGCTGAATTTATCTAGGTAAGCTTTATATTACGTTTTTTTTTTTTTTTTTTGCTTAAAAATACTTAAGAACAAAATAATTTTGCAAAATCTGCGAATTTTAAAGATCTGTTTTAATTTCTTTTTAATTAATGAGGAATTTCTCAAAATCATTTGTGCCCTGATGATGACTTTCGTTTCCAGAATTTTTTTTGTGTGAAATTGAAATTCAGTACAGTTAAAAATTTTTAAAACAAAAATGATTTTGCACATTTCAAGTTGAATTCCAAAAACCCTCTCGTTTCTTGATGTTACAATCAATCCATTTGCATCTCTTTTTGTTGTTAACTTCTGTGGAAATCTAGGTTATATATGCCGTCATCATTACTAAAAGGAATCAAATGCCCCTTTAATTCTATTTATATAGAATTTTTCTCTTTCTAAATAAGCTAATTTTTGAATCTACTTGATCATATATGGTGCGTGGAATACACACACACACACATATATATATATATATATATGCAAAATCGTATTTTAAATCATGCACAACACAGATCTTTATTTATTATTTTTTCCCTACCACGATTTCATATAGCAAAGAAAAGAAAGAACTTAAAAAAACATTTTATGCACATATATATATACAGTGATGTAGGAACAAGGTTTTGCTTTTACTAAGCATAAAGTGCTTGGTTAACATCACGATGTAAAAATTTGAACATCGCCCAGGCCTATTCCCAACACATTGGTAATGTCTCCAAGATTATAAATAATTTTTTAAGATTGCGTTATGTGAAGACTGTTTATAATACTGATAGGTTTTTGATTTTTGTCCACATAGATTTTGAGAAGACATGACTGAATTTATTTACGTATGATTGCCAAGAACTTCTTTGACTGGTAACAAATTTTTCGGGCTTCTGCTTTCGTGAAAGAATCCAAGCTTTTTTTGTTCTTATATGCTATGAAACAGTCTTGATTCCACCATGGCATCCAATATTTTCAAATATTTGGCAACGACTTAGGAATTCCTAAGTCTGCTGCTTCTAAAATAGCTTTTGCTATATTTTCAACTACATGATCAATGTAAAAATACTTACCATTTCTTGGGATATATTAGATTTAGATGAAGAGGGGCCAGTTTGCCTTATCATAATTATAAAACACTACTTGGATGAAAGGATCCATATAATATTTTTGTGCAAATTAGAATAATAGGAGAGTGGATGCTATAATAAAGATCACTTCCAACACTGAAATCCCAAGATAGTAAGATAAATGATGAACATATTGGCAAATTAATGCAGTGTAAGGTTTGAGTAGGTTGATGGATGTAGGTATCATCATTAGTTAGAAGACAGAGACAGTGATCATCTATCATTCACTCCATCTGCTGATCTCTAGGATTAACATCCCTACTACCCCATAAATAACAGTCATCATTCATGTCACCAAGATACGATATGGAGCAGGTAGTTGATTGATTAAAATGTTCAGTTGTCTGGTCAAGAATTTCACTTGGTGGTATATATATGCAGCATATTGTAACTAGGTATTTTAAATTGATCTAAACGGCTACTGCTTGTAGATCTGTTTAGAGATGGATAATACATCAGATGAAGATGGATAATCCAGACAAGTTAGAAGCGCTACACCACCACAAGCAAGATTATTTTTTACACTATCTTTTCTTGTGATATTATATCTCCTAATTTTGTGTATACTGAAAAATGTTTGTTTTAGATCAAGGCATACACGATTGCAACAATCAATCAATCTTCAACATGGTTATGGTAGCCATGGCAATTTAAAGATATGACTTTAACCATTATATTCTTACAGGGATATTTTGCGTTTGGCCCTACTTTTTAAAATTTTTTGTCTATTTCCATTTCGTCACTAGATGAGTTAGATGAAGAATAGGTCTCAAAGTTATATTTTTCATTGATTCTATAAGATTGTATAGCATCCATTTTTATATGTGATTTTGTTTTAAAATGTCTTTAACATTAGGACCAGATGGTTAGGGAAATGTTTATTTATGATGATTTTTATTGGTTGCGCCTTTTTCTTGGACAATTGTTTCTTTGTTATGCACAGTTGTAATTTTAATTTCTTCATTGGGAATGGTATCTGTTTGGACAGCAACGGATTTCCTCGTTTTGATTACATATGCGTATGCTCTGTATACAATATTTGATCTTGGTCTGACTTTTTAGTATTTGTTTGCTTTAAGATATGAAATCTTTTGTTTAGTTTTATACTTTGGATTTCTTTTCTCCATTGTGCACAAGACCTAGAGTAAGAAGGATGATTTCCTTTACAATTGAAACATAGAGGTTCATCAGTAGTTTTCGCCATGAAGCCTGGGAATGTCCAAACCTGACACTTAAAGCATCTTTGAGGGTTTGAAATGAATGGTCTAACACTGGAATTTAAATATCCTGCTTTAATGGGCGTCGGTATGTCTGGTGTGTTGAATGTTCATATTATGTGTTTTGTGTTCATACTTTTTTTAACCTTGTCTGAACAAACATGTTGAGATTTCAATTCTTCCATAAACTCATATTCAGATACATTAAAGAGATCAGATTCAAATATAACTCCACAACTAAAATTTAGAGTTGTGGATTTATGTTAACTTTTAGTTTGCCAATTCGGTATAATTTCATTGGTTGTTCAGATTGATATGCAGATAGTTTCTATAAAAAGATCACAAGACGGCCATTTATTACTTATGGATTGCCAGGAACATACTGAATATATTTTTGTAAAGCAAATAGAGGAAAGGTTGAAAGTTTCCCTTCACGGTTATTGATTATTAAATATTTAGGTATTGAGCAATTATCATTGTTGTTAGAGGGATATAGACCTCCTCTAGGGAAATGAAATTTTTTGGATCCATAGATTAAATATTTTACTTCTTCACATTGGAATTATACCCACTTTAGCTGCAGCACAAACCCAAAATACTTAAGATCAGTGAAGTTCAGCACAACAGAGGGGTTAAGCACTGACATAATGAGCCAATTAACAAGAATGGGCTCACTCCAGTCACCTGTTCTATGTTCAAGCATGAGCCAAAGGGCATGCATCATGTCCCCTAGGATTCTATTCTCCCATGATATGAGATGCCACACACTGCAAACATGTGGGCAGGGCTGTAGTGGAGGGTATACGGCGGTATACCCTCTGGTTTTCCCAGCAAATTCTGTATACCCTCTGCTTTTTCTTAAAAACTACGTATATGCTTTGCTTTTCCAAGAAAACTTCGCGCGAAACGCAGATAGCTGCAGAAGCAAAACAAAAGTTTCTATTTCAAGATATCACCTTGGTGCATAATTCCAAAATCGTACCTGTTAATCATAAGCAATTCATTCAAAGTATTATAGATAGAATAAAATCCAGACTTTGTTGTGGTTTTCATGAAGAAAATTATCAACTTTCGAAGGATATATCCATTTTTGATCCAGTAAGTATAAATACAGGCAATATTCGCCATGGAGAGAAGGAGGTAAAAAGGATCTGTCTACGTTTTGGTATAGATGAAATGTAGACTATTCAGGGTTTGAGGGACCCATGAAAACGCCCTAGTTGTTCCAGAAAAATTGAAGTCTCTTTTAAGAACAATTGAAATATTACCATGTTCCACGGTCGAATGCGAGCCCGGGCTTAGTTTAATGAATAATATAGCGTAATAGATTTTAGATAATCTTTATTGATTTCAAACGTCTCCAATCTAATGTTTATTAAGGCAAATAAACCACCTATAAAACACTTTCAACCGGAAAAAATTTGTAAATTCTTGGTTGGCTAACCATTTGGTCTTCAGTAGACAATAGATCGAGAGTATGCTTGCTCTTCAAAGTGAGACACAGAGACGGATTTCTCTAGTCAAGCAGTTCGGAAAATATTTCAATGAAAATGATAGAGGAAGGCTTTAATATTTGTTAAAACGAATTTCTGCTTAAGTCGAAGTTCCTTCAAAGTTCCACAATTCCTTTCCTGTGATATAAAATTAATATAGGCTTTTTTTCTCTCGATAATTTGAACTTTGATTATTTCGAACATATTCCTCGGTCCTTTGGGACGGAGGAGAGGGGCGGACAACCCCCTGGCTATGGATTTCCTATACATATACATGTAGGTGCGTGTACATGTCCAATTATGTTTTTTGTCCCCCCCCCCCTGGAAAGTGTAAGTAGTAAGTACATGTTTCTCCTCCCCATGGAAAAACTTCTGCGGGCGCCCATGGTATACTCTGTTTTTTTTTACGACAACAGCACTGCATGTGGGTCAGAAAAAAGTACTGAAATTTTATAAAGTAAAAATAATATAAAACTCGCATATAGTGTGATGGGGAAAATTTCTTTAAGAAAATCAAATTGAAAAAATAAAATTAAATGGAACTTTGATGTGATGATTGGATACGATTGATAATTATATTTCAAAGCAAAATTGTTCAAAATTTCAATGCTGTACACCAGAAAGGGAAAGAAGGGTGGAAGATGGAACAGTATATGGAAAGGAGAAAAGATTGCTTGGTTGCCCAGGGAGTGTGATTACTGTGTTAACCAAAGACAGTAAACCCCATGGAAGACTAGAACACTTGGGGAACCTAGATTCATGAAGCCCATACACACCTAAAGTTGTGCCCGAGGGGCAGAATCTGGGAGGACAGTGTGCAAGAGTCTCACAATTTTTCAAGGATTCATCTAACTTCAAACATTTAAATCTTTTGAGCTCTAAAGAAAATTAAAAAATTGGCTTTACCAAAGAAAAAATATTTTCCTTACCAGCGACTGAAGGATGAGAAGAAAACACATTTGGTACTAAACTTTGAACCATTGCACCTGGCATAACACCTGGCAAGAGACCTGGAGGTAATTGATGGTGTTGATTTACTTTAGATGGATCTTTTGCTTCCCCTTTCTTCTTTCTTTCATTTGCATCTGGCCTTGGTTTCTTTGGGCGCTCCACATATGTTCCTTTCTTTTTTGTTACTATATCAGAATCTGTTTTGGCATATTGGATTCTCTGAAAAGAAAAGCTTCAAAATAATTTACGAACTCATCCAAAACATGAGAATTTAAAATCTCAATGACATTGTGAGACTTCAATATTGTCAATTGATGCAAATTGAATTTGAGGGATTAAATAGTGTTACAATAATAAAATCGAGACCATGATAGGGCTGTCTACTGCAAGAAACACAATATGAATTATTTTTTTTTGTAAAACAGATACCACCTTTTAGTGAACTCTGTTAGTAATAAAATGGATTATCAGTAATGCTTTAGTAACAATATGCAGACTTTCAGTAATGATTATACTCAAACATAGTTAATATATAATTGAAACTTAACCTTTGGGGAGATAAAGATATTGTACCCGTCTTAGTCACTATTCTTTACATAACAATATTCAGCAAATATGTGATTTATCATTGAAATAAATACACAATGGAGGTCTTTACCTTCCGCATGGTTCAGGAAACTAACCTTACTTTCAAGAATGTTTTCAACAATGTTGCATTATTAAACTTTTTATATAAATGTCATTTTAATTAAAAGTACAAGGCAGCTATGTTCACAATACAAATAATATTGTGAGTTTTGTTGATTTCTTAGCTTCATTCATTTCCTTTAGACAACCATTTTTACAACATAATTAAATCATTACCTAATATTTAATATTTTTTCAATACTGAAAGATTTTTCAATGCAGGCCTTTCATGGAGAGAGAACAGGTCTCTTAATTCTGTTTACTGGTACATTGGCTCTTGCAATGAAATACTGTTCCTAGAAAATTACTTATTTGCATAAAAACCACAAATGAAATACACAGTCCAGTCACTTTAACGTGACCATCTGTCAAAAGCCAAAATAACCACCTTTGGCAGAGCAGACCGTTGCGAGACGTTTAGGAAGAGAGTCAATTAGGTTTCTGAAGGTGTTCACTGGGATGTTGAGCCATGCCGAATCCAGTGCTGTGGCCAGTTGCGCTAGATTATGTGGTTGAGGATCCATGGCGCGAACAACCCGATCGAGGTGGTCCCACAGATTCTCGATTGGGTTTAAATCCAGTGAGTTTGCTGGCCAGGGGAGTACGGTACACTCATCCTCGTGCTCTTCGAACCACGCACATACACTGCGAGCTATATGACATCTCGCATTGTCCTGTTGGTAGATGCCATCATTCTGAGGAAAAATAATTCGCATGTAGGGGTGGACATGGTCCGCAAGGACAGATGCGTACTTGTGCTGATCCATCGTGCCTTCCACAATGATGAGTGTACCCAGTGAAGGCCAGGAAAACATTCCCCAAACCATAATGCTTCCTCCTCCAGCCTGGATCCTTCCGGCAATTGTTGCAGGGTGTTTGCTCAATTAATCTTTTGCATTTGACTATCTCTCATAAATTAAATTACGCATCTATGACCAATTTCAACACACTTTGAAAGTATGTTTGTAAGACTAACGGTTAAAAAGACAACCACCATAACATCCATTCTGCGAATTATCCGATACATAGTACACCCAGTTTAAACAAGGTCTAATTTTACATGCACTTTTGGTAATGACTTAATAAAAAAAACCACACAATTTTACTGGTGCTTCAAATCTGCAGTTAGAAGGTATATATGCTTTTACCAATTTTAATAGCTATTATCAGCATGAAATTCATATTAAAAAATTTGTTCTATGAAAAATAGAAGAGCCAAATCAATGAAAAAAGGTTGGTTTAATTTCTGGGCACAAGGCAATTTGACCAAACTGCACCAAACACAAGACAGACAATATCAAGTAACGATCATACATGCAAGGAAAATTTACTGACACAGAAGAGAAAAATACACCCAGGTTAAACAACAGGACTCGAATCTATGTCGCTTACAACTTGTAGATCAAGTAGTGAAAAGCATTGTATCCAGCATCACAAAATATTAACATGGAAAGCATGTATGGTTCTGAGTTCAACTAAAATTTTAAAACTATACAAAGTGTTGCCATGAAGTTCGATTTCATAAGTTTATTATAAAATTATGAGAAATGAATCAGAATGTGTGAGGTTACTTTGGCTTTGTATTCCATGGGCACAGATAGTACCTCTTGGAATTAAGCGCTATGCTGGGTTTTCAAATTGAGTTACTACTTTTTCAAAAGCCATGGAAATTTGATTGCACTGATAACTTGTGTTCTGAAAGATTATACCACAGAACATTTATTATAAATCCTTTGTGGTTAAGAATATTTTAAAAAATTGCATTTGGGTATGGAAACTACTTGTTATTGATTGAGATCAATGTTGGACAACTTTAAGGTAGATAATGGCTTAGAGGTGGCAACCGACAAGATGAATTGAGCTGATGGTGAGCACATTTTGATTTTAGTAAGAGACATTATAAAAAATAACAATTATCAATTCCAGGGGTTAAAAAGAAATTGAGTCTCTGTGTAGTTTTTGTACCTTTGGAAATGGTAAGTTTGAACTGTCACCATAAAGTTGTCTAGTGTTACATTTATGAACACTGGTTTAAAGTCTACTAACTCTACCCAGCTTAAGCATCCAGCCACCATTCATGACCATCTTGTACTGAGATCCAGCTTTGAGTGCCAGTTGACAACCATCAGTTGACTTTTCGGGAAGTCTTTTGAGAATCAGATCAGGGAAAGGTATAACTAGAATGGGGAACATAGGGGTAAGGACCTTGTAATCCCACACATCTTGACAGAATTGGAACAAAGGATAACTTCATGGGTGCAATAGTTAAGCTTATGGAAATTGAATGGTCTGTAGTGGTAAGTAAATAACTGAGACAAGTGAAAATACATACCATAGGTTTGTCATAAAAAGGAAATCCTTGCATTGACTGTAGAGCAGATGCAGCACTAGAAGCTTCTTCAAAAGCTACAAAAGCCTGACCACGCATCTTTAATGTTTTCATGGCGACTATACCAAGAATAGTCCCAAATTGTGAAAACACAGCATATAAAGATTTTTTAAGTTCTGAAAAAGCATACAAAGGTTAAAACTAGTAAACATTTCCGTGCAAAAATTACAAGTTATATTTTAAAGAAAAGTTTTAAAAGAAAACCCTTTTCCTTTAACCCTTTTATTGAACCATGCTAAATTTTATTAAAATTTATATCAAATAAACACAACCTAAACAAATTTTCCTAACTTGCTGTATGCAGTTTATATGATAAATTATAACTTCTGAACTGATTTTCAATTAAAAATTTTTAAACTTACAAGTGCAAGTTAGTCTGAAACAAAATGTAGTCACAGAAAAAAATGAACCACTCCTCTTCATTCAAACAATTTTAACAGAGAGCAAATTCCAAGATGGCGTTTAACAGGAACAAACTGTCATTATAAATTAAATTTCATAAAAATTGCATAAGCGCCCATCTTTATAATAAATTGACCATCAACTTCATAATTTTCAATTGGAACCCCCAATTTTGAATCTATATAAAAATTTAACTAGAGATACCAAATTTCAAGTCATTAGGTCTTATCATTTACAAGTTATGAGGACAGAAAGATTAGAATTCCTAATGTCAAATCAGTTTTATAGAATTTTATAAATATCTTACTCAATAATATTTCTATAGCACTGATATGTTGTACCACGTCACTGTTAAACCCAAACAAAATCCACCTAATATTTTATTTAAAAAAGCAATAATTAGCAGTTATAACAGCAATATTTAAGCAATAATAATTATTAAACTAATGTTTGAAAAAATTATGAATTGGAACCTTATTATATTTTTAAAGGGATCAATTCAAATAGACACTCTTTCAGCTCTTTCTAATAATTAGCTTTTTAAGCTACATTAAATTTTTTCAATTATTGCGATTATAGGGAGAAAAGTTTATAAAACGTCTGACGAAACTCGGATAAAATTTCTTGGATCGTTTGCACTTGCAAAGTAAAACTAATAACAGAGCAGGTTCCGGTTCTGTATCTTCAACAAAATCAAACAGCCCTTGATTGAGCAAATACATTTTCATGTTGAGATTCCAGTTCCTAAAGTTTTCTTTGTTCAACTTTGCGAAATTTAAAACGTTTGAACTATCAGTGCTAGCCATTTTCCCAAAATGCCGACTTAATTTTCAAAATTGAGGAAACCATGCTCTGCTACCATTAATGTTGACAAGTTTACTTTGACCAATCGTATACATGGCAAGAAGTCAACAGTAGCTGAAGAAAATAAAATAGCTTTATTTCTGCAGACTGGCAGGAATCCAATTAATAACAATTCCAATCATAACGACGGCACAACACAATTGTTCAATGAAGAAAGGCTTAATGAAGTGACTGCAGCCATTACAGGAATATGTAACTATCATTGCTACATTCCTATTCCCAATTGTATGTCACAAATTCATGTTTCATATTTATCGCAATCACTACAAAAAGAAGTAAAGAATTTTAACAAGTGAGTTTTACCACATAGTGAATTTGAAAAGGTAAGTAGTTAAAAGTCGTAATATCAATGTTACTAAGTTGAAAACTTTTAAGCTTGTTTTGACACTGATTTTTTCTGCTTTTATGATTCCATTTTTAAGTTAAAAATGATTTGGCATTTCTTTGTTGATTTAGGATTTCATTATCAGCGTTTCATTTCACAGTTGTCTTTAAATAGTTCTCGTAATATACAGACTGGGAAGCAAATGTTGCGATTTTGATTTTATTACTGCTGCTTTAAAACTTGGATTACTATCCTGAATTTTTTTTTACAAGTAATAAATATATAAAACTGAATTCCTGTGAAATGTTGCTTTTATCAGAGCTGTCCTTCATTTGATTTCTTATGCCTATTTAAAATAGAAAGTTGTCATTTTATTATTTTCGTTAGCTATTTGTAAGATGAAAGAATTAAAATGCGACTTCCAAACTCTATGAGTAATATTATCATACCTAGCACTGTAACTGGTATGAATTTCAATGTCTTAAAATTTCTTAAGCCCATAGAAATGTTTTTAATTCTTTCAAAATGAAAATTTTCCATTTTTTGCAACATAACAAATTGTAGGGTCTAAATGAGACTGAACTCTCCAACTGGTCGCCACGATTTAACTTGGCAGTGGATGTGCAATGACGAGCGTACTGAGCTTTAAGCCACAGGTTGTCTAATTCGCCCCCTTTCCACGCTATTACATTGTGACCGCTAATGATCTTCCCCAGTGTCTGCACCTGATGCCTGACCTCCGACTGGTGATTGACAGATGATCAGTTCAACAATGGTCAAGGGGAGTAGCTGAAACTTGGGAATTTTTCTCAATGAGTGAAGCTAAATTTTACAAACTATTTGGAAACTCAGATTCAGACATGGAATTTGAAGGATTTATATGACTTATTTTTCTCTTTTTGCTTAAAGGCTGCATTCAAAACGTAAGTTAAAATATTTTAAAAATTGGAACAGCCGTTGGATTCGGATCAGAGTCGGATGGCACAAAGTAAAAAAGTAGGGTTGCTTTCCGAACACCCGTTGGAGTTGCTATAAAGATCGTTAATTGCTAAAGTTGCTGCCACCGGGCGGTGATCCAAATCCAACAGCTGTATCAAAAAATGTTTCTTTTCCAATTGTTATTTTTATGTTCTAATTAATTACGGTATTCAATTATTATTTTGTGTGCAATATTTGGCAATTTATCGCTAGCGCCCGGCTATCGGAAAAGTACCTTTTTTTTTTTAAATTAGCGGATCCGTATATAAACCGAGCCCACCCCCACTTCAGCTTTAGAAAAAGTCCCAAAAATTCTAGGCTTATACATGGAAATATACGGTAAGTAAACTAATAAGATTGAATTTTTCTGTACAAAATTCACTGATTCCGTAATCCCATAGTTTCTGATACAATTTCGTAGAAACTATGGAGAATCCGTAGTACTTGTTATCTCTGGTGTTGTCCATACTTATTTCAAATGTCTTGTAGACCATATTCAGTTTCCCTTCACCACAAGAGTCCACTGAACTGCAAGGTACGGTAATGGTAAATTTTAATTAACGTCGTACTAGAGCAACACAATTTGCAAGGCACGAGGGTCGTTCGGAAAGTAATACCCGTTGGAGCAAGCGCACCGTGACTGTGGAAGGTGCACCGGTCAAGGTCAACCTGTTTTAGGGACTCATCTGCCAGTTGTTTACATAATTAATTTGCATTATAATGGTTATTGTTATTTTAATAAGCCAAATAAAATGTCCCAGAAAACCGAGTGTGCCGCCAAATGTGAAGTGAGATCTGTGACTCTATTACTAAGTGCAAAAAATGTGCAACCAAGTGAAATTCATCATGAAATCAAAGTAGTTGCTGGAGCTTAAATTTTAATGAGGGAAGAGAGAACATCCAAGGTGAGGAGCAATATGGCTGCACAAGTGTCAGCACGGATGAGCTTGTCAAGTCTGTCGACAAATTCAAAGATTGTCATGTGACTTTGGACAAAATTCTTGATAAATTTCACATGTGGGTCGCACAATTATTTTTTAAGTGGTAACAGATCATCTCAAATTCAGAAAGATTTGTGCAAGATGGGTGTATTGTAAACATTGTACAGTTGTACGACCACGAAATCAAGCGAATTGCAGCAGCATTAAACTTTTTGGAATGTTACCCAAATGAAGGAGATGAGTTTCTTTCTCATATTGTTAAGAGGTTTCTTATGCACCTGAAACCAAATGCCAGTCTAAAAAAGTTTAAATAAAAAATCTTGACTCGCAAACTCATGGCTACGGTCTTTTGGGACAGTCGCAGAATATTGCTCAATTAGTTTATGCAACGGGGAGCCTGCATAAATACCAATGCATACATGAGACATTAAAGAAGCTACGGCGTGCAATTCAGAATAGAAGATATGGCATGTTGTCTAGTGGTGTGGTCCTCTTGCATGACAATGCATGGCCTCACGCAGCTGCAAAAACAGAACTATTGATCAACAAGTTTCATTGGGAAATTCTTGACCACCCCATAGCCCGGACTTAGCCCACATTGACCTTCATCTGTTCGCAAAACTTATAAAGTTTACGAGAGGTAAACATTTTACGAACAATGAGGAGCTTAAAGACATTGTTACTGTTTATCTCAAAGGACTGGCAGCAGAGGAGAGTATGACGTTGGTATTTAAAAGCTCACCACAAGATATGATAAATGTTTAAATTTGCAAGGGGAATACGTAAAAAAGTAATACAAGGTATGAAAATGCAAAGTAAAAAGTGTGGTTGTAAAATTTTAATTGGTATGTGTTTTATTTAAAAATGGTTATTACTTTCTGAACGATCCTCGTGTGGAAAAGCGGAATGAGGTCAGTTTTTTTTGGTAGCCCTAGCCAAGTCCTTGGGAGTGATAGTTGTTGCTATTTGTATCAATTGAAACAACTGTCATCCTTGATTTCAAGTTCTTTTGATTCAAATGATAATTGCTGTTTTGTGTTTGAATTCTGTCAACACTGAATTTGTAATATCTAGTTTGTGTATCTGTCAACTTCAATTTATATGTAAAAAATTTATACTATTATTAGAACTAATGTTCCCAAAACGTGTTTTATTTTTCGTCCTTTTGTAGATGTGTAAATAAATTTCGAAAATTTAATGGATAAATTTATGGTTTTGATTTGTTTACTAGGACATATACAGTGTTTTGTGTAATATCCGGTACCTTTAGAACTTTTACTTGCAAGATTCAACTCAAGATTGATCGTCCTCAACATTTGGTGATGTTTTTCACCCAGCAAGCTAAAAATTAATAATATCGAAATCCCATGGGCTCAGGAAGCTAAATACCTAGGTATTATCCTAGACAGAAGACTCACATGGAATCAGAACACAAAAAACGTTACCCATAAATTCCGAGACGTAAAACGTAAACTTTTCCACTTAACTGCTCGGAATTCGGCAATGACTATTGAAAACAAAATACTCGTGTACCTAAGCTATCTCAGACCAGTAATCACATACGCAAGCCAAATTTGGGGATCTACTAATAACAAAAATATAAATTCACGTGAAATCCTTCAAACTTCTACACTCCAAACCATCGCCAAAGCAAGATGGTTTCAACGAAAACAGAAATTATAAGACACGTTCTTAGAATTACCTCTCTTAAAACCCATATCGCTAAACTTTCGAAAAAAATAAACCACAATATTTAATGCAGATAGCTGATTAAAATCTAACCCCTCTTTGAAGAGACATTATAAAGTCGCTCTCAGCACTATTTTTTCCTTGCCGAAAACAAACTACTTTTTAAATATTCAACTTATACCAGCAATAAGCTGGAACAGTCAACACAACAACATCCCAAATATGGGTCATTATTATTAAGCATCTGCGGTCGCGGTCATTACTTGGGAGGGTGACCACGCAAGCTCCCGCAAACGGCAATCTGTTTACTGATGCAATACTTTATTTTTAAACCTTTATTACCACTTCATAGCTACTTATTTAATTCCAAACAACTTATTTTATTTTTATTATTTTTTAAATTCTGGGCATTCCATTTTAGAATTAACTCCGCCAAAATTGTTCTTCCAGAGATAAAGGCTGCTAAGCACGTCCAACAAGAATAAAAGGAGTTTTATTAAAGGCGGAGACACGCGATCTGTCAGCCATCTTGCAGAATCAGAAATAAATGTTTTGCTTTCAAAAAAGAAGGTTATGCGCATGCACAAAGAAATTGCTGTCGCTGCTGGTATGAAGGCTCTTTTAGCAGCAACAAAGACAGGCGACAAATGTTGCCTGTCTCTGTTGCTGTCGCCGTTGGTGTGGAGCCACCGTTAGGGTCACTTGCAGGGCAGGTGCACTCCATTGTGTCACCGGAATACCGAATGATTATATTTGTGCTCCAGCTGCTGTTCTTCCATCGCGTGCTTTATGACTTAAGAAGAGGAGGTGAAAATAGTGTCCTCTGCAGGCGGTGCTCGTCCAGATGATCCTTTTTGGTTATTGACTTCTACTATTGGGTTATTTTTAGACTGCGGCAAAGCACAGTGGGTACAACAGTTAAAGAGATAGAAGCAGCGGGGGAGGCTGGTTCCCAGCGCTGGACTGTGAGATAGGGGAAGGTGGAGCAGTGTTACACGTTTTTTATTTATAGCTGTGGCATCAAGACAAGCATCTATATGAAGCAAACAAAGCCCTTAAAATTATCTTTGCTCTTTTACATACATATTACATATCATTCAAATTAAAAAGTGTAACATTTTATTCCTGTGTTTAATGTTTTTGGTAGTGATGTAAAGAACAGGCTTTTATTAAAATTCATTTGACTTGAAATATACAGATATCTAATGATTCCTTAACCAGGCTTAAATAAAATACCATATTCGATTAGTTTACGTATAATTGAACAGCTTTAAATGTGAGGGAAAATATAGAGGAAAAATAATTAAATTTTATAACAATATTGTTATGGCCTATGCAGTTGAGAAAACAAAACATTAGCAATGATTGTAGCCTACAGTTACAGAGTCTCTACCATTATAAAAGGAAGTGTTTGTGTGAGTGTAACATTATCACAATAATGTTCCATGCCGAAAATCCAGAAACAATCGCTTAAAACATCTTCAATTACAGCACATTACAGTTACATATCCAATCGTTCTTGCAACTATTGGACATACATTCAGACAGTATAATACATAATGCCATCTATTGTTAAGATTTAATATATTGGGTCACACGGAAAGTTTTGCTGGGGGGGGGGAGAAGGAGACAGCACTTGGTCCGTATACAGCACACATTTTATGAGTAGTCTGAGACTAGCATTTTTTTTCTTTCTTAAAATAAAAGACCATAATATGACGGAAATGAACTTTTTGATTCTCCATTCTTAGCACTGAAGTGAAACAAACATTATGACACAATACAAGCTAGAATTATGCAGTGAAAGCAGAAAAGACCGAATTTACACATCTGCTTCGATCAAGTTCACTCCTTATCAGCGGTAGCAAAATAATAACAAAGCACGCTTAAATTTGAAAAACCGCAGAACTTTCCGGATGACCCAATATAACAAAACTAACATACCATATATTACCATTAGAAAATTGGAGCAAAGGGTCAGGTGTTAAAGGCACTTAAACATTTTCCTTATTGCCGAAGTATTTTGTATTTATAAAACACAGTATATTACAATTCATGACTAGTGTCTGGATACGTCCTTTTAAAAGCAACTGTTGATTGTTAGAAGGAAGAACATAGATTTTGCACCACAGTAGGAAAAATTTAGAAAAGTTGACCATCAAAACTGATGAAGGGATCTCAAAACTTAGTAATCAAAACAAAATTTAGACATCAAATACAACTAATGAGTTCTAACTTTGAATTTTGACCAAAACTAAAAGGTTTGTTTTAGTTTGCAAAGTTTTTTTTTTTAAATACTAAGGGGCTCCGCTAAACTTTGCCTAAGCCGGTCCCAAGCCCGGTTGAAAAAGAAGGAGGGTGCCTAAATTGTCCTTGGCATAATCTGCCGAGATCCAGATAATCTGTGTGCAGTCTTGTCTTTTCAAGACCCCACGGATAAGATGGAGAAGGCAGATAAAGGCAACCTAAGTCCAAGGTGTGGATACCGTGCCGATGAGAATGTGAAAGTCACATGGCAACCAGGGTTAAAGGTTGTCGCAAACGGTTCACCTCGTGAAGTGGCGACCCACGTTGTAATAAGCCTTACGCCTGCATAGAGGGTCCATACAGGCGGTGACCTTTACTTACCCTCAGTAATTACATGCTTTATGGATAATAAAGAAAAAAAACATGGCGGGTCAAACCGCCCCCAAAACCGTCATAAACAGTCAAAACTTGACCAAAGTGACTACATCCCTCTGGGATCTACCACTAAGGTGCGTAGCAAGACTGTGACTGGCACTCAACCACTGGTCGATTGTGGCCCTTCAGGGCCTGCGACCAGTAGAAAACTATCTGACGTATGTGGTACCTCAAGACCCGCGTCGACCAATCCCCCATCCGGAAGACAAGAAGTGGTCGAGTCCTCTATGCTTGACCTCGTGCCTGGATGGGAAACAATGTCTCGTGCACAAAAATACAAGCACAGGAGACGACTTAATAAGATTCGTCGTACTGAATCTGGAAAGCCTCAACAGCAGCAGAAGGAGACCCCAGCCGGTAAAAGAGGTAGGCCGGATGATGGTACCCCTTCCCCTAGTACCTCGGTACAGACGAAGCAACCAAGGACATCTGCTCCATGGTCGTACTGTCAAGTAGCCGCAGGTATGAGAATGGCCATCGTTCAGGAGGCCTTCCCAGAAGCAAGGTTGTCTCCTGCAGATGGAATGGATATTCAGAGAGACATTGATAGAACCATCGACTCAATGGATCTCGATCTAATGGCCCCTCAGTTTGTAACTGCTGGTGTACTGAACGGTGCCCTCACGCTTCACTGTACCAATGAGTATTCAGTGAAATGGCTACAGGATAACTATGATGGAGGGAGGGTCGGTGGCTTTAAAATCAGGGTGCTGAAAGCGGCTGACCTTCCCAAACCAGTGAAAATAGCCCTCAAAACTCGTGATGTCTTCACCACAGAGGGTGAGGTTCTGCTTCGACGGCTTGCCCGATCGAACCCAGGCCTCAACACTGATGAGTGGAAAATCCGTGAGAGGGTCATTGTAGGGGATCGTGCCTACACTAGGTGGATAATCGAAATGGACGAAAGATCAGCCCAGCTCTTACGAGAGTGGAATTTCGAGATATTCACAGGAGCGTTCGGGAAAGGACTCTGCAAGATTTTGTCCGATCCAAATGCTACTCGTAAACTCCCCCCTCCTGTGGCCGTGGATAAACCACTTGCAGACTCTAGTGATGTGGCTCAGCCTGCACTCGATGAAGCTGTAGCGGGACTATCTGCAGAATCTGACGAGGTGGCTTCAAAGCCTGCATCGGACGAAGCTGTGATGGAACCGCTGGCGCAGAAGGTGGGTGGTGAACCTGAGGCATTTTTTGTGAGCTCAGTAGCCATGGAGGTCATGGAACCAGTTTCTGGGGAAATGACTCCAACAATAGGTATAGGAACAGGGCCTCAAAAGCCAGTCTCCTTCCAGTTCAGTTAGTGACTCCACTGGGTCACTATTCAAACAAATTGATGATCTTGTGCTATCTGACTCAGGATCAGACAAAACAGCTGTGTCTTTCTCTCCAACAAGAGATGACTCAGCCTTAATCGATTAATAAACTCCTCTCTAAGGGTTAGCCTTGTTGCTATTCATAACCAAACAACATGGTTATGTCTGAACCCCTTAAGAAAATAGGCAATCCCATAAGGATTGCACAAATTAATCTACACCATAGCCAGTCTCCTTCAGCTTTACTTAGCAAGAGACTGGTAGAAGGAAGGATAGATATTGCCCTAATACAGGAACCCTGGGTCAATCATGGAAGGATCCTAGGCCTGGGCAACTGTGGGAATCTATTCTTTGATCGCTCATGCAGCAAACCGAGAGCATGTATCATTGTAAATAAAAATCTTAATGCCCTCCTTTTGGCTGATTTCCTTGATGGGGACAATGTTGCTATCAAGGTGATCAGTGAAAACGGAGATACCACATGTATCATGTCAGCGTACCTTCCATATGAAGAAGAAATTCCTCTAGCGACTTCAGCCAGAAGATTTGTCAAGCACTGCTTACGCTCTAGGATGTGATGCAAATGCACACCACACCATTTGGGGCAGTTCCAACTGAAACAAAAGAGGTGAGGAACTAATAGAATTTTTCTTATCTAATGACCTTTTTATTCTCAATACAGGTAACAAACCGACATTTGTCAACAGCAACAGAAGTGAAGTCATTGACATCACTTTCTGTAATGCTAAAGCAGTTAACTGTATAAAGGACTGGCATGTGTCTGACTGTACCACACTGTCAGACCATAGACAGATCCAAATGTCTTTAACAGGTCCTGCTATGAATATTCAGCAGGATCAAAGAAATCCCAGGCATACAAAATGGGATTCCTATAGGGAGGACCTTCGCCTCCTCTTAGAGGGTAGGAGTCACAACTTTCCCTCACTGGTAGACTTGGAATTGGCTGTTGACTCTGTGCAGCAGTCCATCCTCCTGTCCTACCAGTTAAATTGTAAGGCAGTCACCACAAGCTTACCAAGGCGAGTTCCTTGGTGGAATAAAAGTCTCTGTGGTCTTAAAAAGAACTGCAGAAGACTCTTTAACAGAGCTAAAAAAACAGGTGAGTGGTCAAGATACAAAGAAGCACTCACCAACTATAACAAGGCCATAAGGAAATCTAAACAGGAGTCATGGAAAACTTCTGTGGCCAAGTGGACAGTATGTCTAGTGCGGCTAAGCTGACTAAAGTACTGACCAAAAACAACCAGTGCCAATTAGGCTCCATTACAAAGGACGATGGCACATTCACGGAAAACGGTAGGAGCACCCTGGTAGAAATGCTTAGAGTGCACTTCCCCGTTTCCAGAATTACAAATATTAATGATGAACTGACAGTTCCACTTATTCCCCTGCTACGTAGTGGGAAGGAGGACTGGGAACTGGCTAGAAGTATAATTACTCCAAAAAGAATAGCATGGGCGATTAACTCATTCATGCCCTTCAAAACACCTGGTGTAGATGGCATTATACCTGCTCTACTCCAACATGGCAAAGACATCATTATACCACACCTATGTAGGATTTATAGATCTTGCGTGGTATATGGTTATATGCCGCATGCATGGAGAACCTGCAAGGTAATTTTTATACCTAAACCAGGTAAAACATGCTACAGTGAAGCAAAAGCCTTCAGACCTATTAGTCTGACATCATTTCTTCTTAAGACATTAGAGAAATTGATCGATAGATACATTAGGGACGAGGTTCTAAAAGCCGAACCCCTATCGAGATTTCAACACGCCTACCAGCCTGGGAAATCTACAGAGACTGCTCTATATGATCTTGTTACGGTCCTTGATAGAGCAGTCAATGGAAAGGAAATTGCCTTGGCAGCCTTTTTAGATATTGAGGGAGCCTTTGATAAGGTTCCAGTAAACGTAATTATTGATGCCCTCATCAGTCGAAATGTTAATCCATTGGTTTGCGCCTGGATTAAAAACATGCTCGAGACAAGGATGGCTCAGGCCTCCTTACTGGGAGACACACTAACTGTGGGAAACTGTAAAGGCTGCCCCCAGGGTGGTATGTTATCCCCCTTACTATGGAGCCTTGTGGTTGACGAGCTCCTTAACAGGACTCACTTCTTGGGCCTGTATTGTGTGGGTTATGCTGATGACATAACGCTGGTCATAAGAGGGAAGTTCCAAAACACGGTAACAGACCTCATGAACACTGCCCTAAAAAAGATTGAACTTTGGTGCAAAAAGGTGAACTTGTCGGTTAACCCCAACAAAACTAGTCTAGTCCTCTTCACCCGGAAAAGGTTACAAGATATGCACTTGATAAAGTTCTTTGGAACACCACTTGCATACTCGGATGAGGTTAAATATCTAGGAGTAATCTTTGATAAGACCTTGACATGGAGCTCACATCTCCAGTACTGCACGAGCAAGGCCAAGAGAGTGTTTTGGGCTTGTAGACGTGCCATTGGTAATAATTGGGGTCTAACACCGAAAATAGTGCATTGGATATATACCGGGATTATTGTTCCGATGATATCCTATGGCGCCATCGCTTGGTGGAATAGAACCCGTAATGAGACAGTGAAAAAAGAACTCACTAGTCTACAAAGAATGGCTACCATTGCAATTACAAGTGCAATGCGAACCACTCCCTCACAGAGTCTAGAACTGCTTCTGGGGCTTCTACCACTGCATAAACAAGTGGAACTAGAGGCAATTTCATGCTCACAACGCCTCAAACTCATGGGACTATGGAAGTCATCTTATGAAATGCCTGCCTTCAAAAATGTCGATCCGCAGGTGAAAGAACATCCCTATCTATTAATGAGATCTGACTGGATGTTAAAGCAATTTTGCTTTAAAGCCAAATATAATATCATCTTTCCCACCAAAGAAGAATGGAGATTCGTCTCCAGGCTGATAGGAAGGGGGATGAAATTTGGTACACAGATGGTTCAAAAACATCTCATGGCACTGGGTCAGGTGCCTTCTGTCCTAATCGAAAAATAAGGCTATCTTTTTCTTTGGGTAAGCTGGCCACTGTATATCAGGCTGAGGTTCTGGCAATCTCTGCTTGTACTTACAACTGCCTCAATAGAGGTGTAGTTAAGAGGGTTATTAAAATCTTCTCTGACAGCCAGGCAGCCCTAAAGGCTTTGCAAAGTCACTGCTTTTCCTCAAAAGCAGTGTGGGAATGTCACAATGTACTTGAGGACCTGGCTGAGAGAAACAAGGTCTCTCTGGTTTGGGTCCCTGGTCACTGTGGCATTGAAGGTAATGAAACGGCAGACCTATTAGCAAAACATGGGTCTGAAACACCCTTTATTGGACCAGAGCCTGTTTTGGGTCTGCCTCACAATGTGGTTAGAGGGACTATAAGGGATTTGCTCCTTGCCGAGTCCTACCAAACATGGCTTCAGTCTAATAATCAAAGACAAGCCAAAGAGCTCAATCAGCAGTCTCCATGGGATAGATCAAGAGAGCTGCTGAATTTCAGTAGGAAAGAAATCAGGACAGTTATTGGCCTCCTAACTGGCCACTGTACCCTGAATAGACACCTCAACATTATGGGTGTTTTAGATGACCCACTATGTAGAGGTTGTCGGATGGTAGAGGAGAGTTCTGTACACGTTCTATGTAAATGTGACCATTACTCTGCACAACGATTTGAATATCTGGGGTACCATTGTATTGAACCCTGGGAACTGTCAAACATTCCAATCAGGTACATGCTGAAATTTATTTCGGCCATCGGTCTTTAGTGGATCAGTAGGAGTCTCAGTACAATAGACTATTAGTCGCAGTGCTGGCACTCTTCAGAGTCACCCCTTTACAAGTCATAAGGGGCTCCGCTAGGGGGGGAAATCGATAATAGATAAAAATTGATAAAATCTAAATACTAGGGGGGGGAAGCGAGCCTTTTCCCTCTCCAAATAAAAAGAAATTGTTTTTATGCCAATTGTTGCTACGATAAATTTGATATCTGGCAAACCCGATAGTAAAAAATACAACCCTCATATGCTCCGCGAAATAAAAAATACGAAATTTGTGTCACCAACTTTTGATTGCATCGAATTTACTTATGAACCAATTTTAAAACTAATTGTACCATAAGAAAGAGTACATTCTGAGGTATACTGCAATACAGTGATCTCTCACTTATACACGCTCTTTTATGCGTGTTTTTCAGTTATACGCGTTTTTTTCGCGGTCCCGGCCATGAATATAGGAAAACAATGATAACTCTTATTCATTTATACGCTACAGTAAAAAAACACCTCTCACTTATGCGCGTCGCCAAAAAATTTTCAGTTCAAAAAGTAGGTTCCTCAAGTCATGTGTTGCTTGTCCAAGAATTTTTCCTTTTTTGTTCTGCTTCTAGGAATGTATTCCCTCGCTATTCGCCTATCGTTCGGGTTCTCGGAAGACATTCCTCTACCGTATACACGGGTGTACCGGAGGGGTCTTGTGACTGACGTCAGTAAAAGTCGCATTTATATAGCAGCCAATTAGAGTGGTTAGTACGGTACGTACCACGTGGCATTGATCGCTAACGAAAGAACCTTCTTTGGAGTTTGGGTTAGATGGTTGCGTTTTAAAATGGCAAAACGAACAAAATTGTCGCTTTCGTTTAAAATGGGTGTCATTAAAAAATTCGAAGAAAATCCTTGTTCGAAAAAAGCTTTAGCGGAGCACTTTAATGTCCCAGAATCAACATTGAGAGGGATTTTAAAAAATCGGGAGGCGATTACAGTCGCTCATCGAGAATGTAGAATTCAGTCGAAGAAAAGAAGCAGAATTCAAGGTGGAAAGTTCGAAGAATTTGAGAAAGTTTTGTTGCTATGGTTTAAAGAAGCTCGTGCCTCGAACATTCCTGTTAACATTGAGCTTCTAAGGGAGAAGGCCGTTCAATTGTCAAAGAGTTTTGAAATGGAAAACTTTTCTGCATCACATGGATGGATTGAAAAATTCAAAAATAGGCATGGCTTGGCAACTCGTGTCCTTTCTGGGGAAAGTGCGTGTCAAAGAAGGAACCGTAGAACAATGGAAAGAAGACTTGGCTACTTTAGTAAAAGGATACGAACCGAAAAACATCTTCAATTGTGACGAAAATGGACTGTTTTATAAACTGATGCCCGACAGAACTTTAACATTCAAGGGTGAACCATGCCATGGAGGGAAAAAAAGTAAAGAAAGACTAACTGCCCTGCTGTGTTGCAACGCCGATGGTTCAGAAAAATTCCCGCCATTGGTCATTGGCAGATCTAAAAAACCTCGCTGTTTTAAGAACGTGAAGAAGCTTCCTTGCGACTACACTAGCAACAAAACAGCGTGGATGACATCGCGCATTTTCTTGGATTTCCTTCATAAATTCGACAGGAAAATGGAAAAAGAAAAACGTAAAGTTCTGTTATTCATGGATCAGTGTCCTGCTCACCCACAAGATCTTCCAACTTTCAATAACACGAAAGTTGTATTTTTTCCCGCAAATTGCACGAGCAAGATTCAACCTTTGGATCTGAGTGTCATTCGTTGCTTGAAAGTGCACTATAGAAAAACTTTAATCCGTCGACTTCTGGCTGCTTCGGAAACAAAACATGCAACAAAAGATGAATTGAAGCAAATTACCGTCCTTGATGCAATTCATATGTTGTGTTCATCATGGAGAAATGTTACTGACAAGTGCATTAAAAGCTGCTTTAAGAAAGCAGGATTTTCGTTTCCAGCAGAAAATGAATGTGAGGAGCCTGAAAATGAAAGTGGAAATGACATAAACGAAGAAGATTGGCATATTGTATCTGGTGGACACGCTACGTGCACTACTTTCAATGATTTCGTTGATGTAGATGAAAATTTAATCACATCTCAATTGCGGGAAATTGGAGACATTGCAGCCGAAATAAATGGTGATGACGAAAATGAAGACGACGGCGATGATGAAGATGTGGCAAAAGTTCCCCCAATTCACACAGTAGCGTTTGAAGCTTTAGAAACTCTGCGTGACTATTTTCAGTTCAATTCCGGAAGTGAAGGAACTTTTTCACGTCTTGACGAACTTGAAAAGACTCTTTTTGAAAATTCACGAAAACAAAAACAATCATCGATTGTAAATTATTTTGTGAGAAAGTAATAGGAGCAAAACGAAAGTTGGGTATGTAAGCATTTCCATTTTCTTTATGTTCTTAAAAAATAGTAAACGGAAGCTATACATGTAACTTGTATTTGTATTTTGAAATTATGTAACCTTATTTCCATTTTTTCTGTAGTTATTTATACATAGTATTAATTAACAATATACTGTGTACACTGTATTGATTTTGCACTTTTAAGCTCCCTTTTGTGGTTTTTCACTTATGCGCGTTTTTTTCACTGTCCCCAACGCCCGCGCATAAGTGAGAGATCACTGTATTTTCAAAATTAAAAACTAATAGTAATACGATATAGATATGACAGTTTTAGTTTTGTATCGGAAATTACGATCTGAATGTTCCGAAAATTGTACGACCAACTTTTTAATTGCATCGATTTTATTTATTAACCAATTTGAAAAATAATTGTACCATAAGAAAGAGTGTAATGTAATGTATTCAGTGATGTTCTCAAATTTAAAAAATAGTGGTTTTTGCTGTAGATATAATGGTTTTAACAAAAAGTAGCGAAAATATACTAAGATTCAGAATTTTGTATAATTATAACCAACTTTTGATCGCATCTAATTTAATTATTAATCGATTTCAAAAATAATTGTACCGTAAGAGAGAGTACATTCTGAGGTATACTGTGATATTAAAAAAATTAAAAACTAATAATAAGATATAGATACGGCAGTTTAAAAAAAAAGTAACAAAAATGTCCAGATTTTTCTCGAATTAAAAAAAAAAATACTATCAAGAACCAAATTGAAATTTCAAAAAAAAACTCGACGGGCTGCAAAAATTTACGTTGAGAGGTACTCTTTAAAAAAAACTCACGGCTGAAGACTGAAAATTTGTATGTGTTTTGCTCACTCGTGGAAGAAATTTTGCTTCTTCAATTTTGACACTTAATAAACCCTAAACTAATAGCTGCATTGGAAAAAAATCTTAATAATTGTCCAGGGAATACGATGAAGAACAAACCATGTTAATTTCGTTTTTTTTCCGATCAGTTATTTCTAGGGAAACAGTCTAAGAATCGAGCTAAACAACACAGTTTTCAATCCTGTGGTGTCGGCGGCAGCGGTAACTTTTTTTTAATATAGAGATACTAAGTGGCTTCGCCCTTTGCTCGCCTACCCTCAGCCTCATTTGCTTCGCAAACCAATACTCCTTTCGCAAGCGTCTTTCTGGGCCATGACGTCACAGCGAGATTCACAAAGCGTAACCATTGCACAAGACTAGCTAGAATGATCTAACGTTTCATCTCCGCGATGAACAATTTGTACACGATCGCAAAATTATACTTTTCATCACACTGTCACTATTCAATTCACATTAAAAACTAGATTCTCACCAGATCACAACAAAAATTTATTATTTTTGCTTCAAAAAATCCCAAAATTGATGACATTAAAACAATTTAAAACAGAGTAGTAGGTTGATGTTTCTGTCCTTTCATAATGGTAAAACAAAAAGATAAATAAACTCTCTTACCTTCATTTTTTATTTTCTCGTTGAGGTTGTTGACATATATTGTATGAATTTCCAACATTCTGACAAAAAATAAAGATACTTAGCAGTAAATCTTAATGCAATAAGATATTAGTACAACAGTAAAAGCACAGATACAGAAAAGAATTTTCAATTTCTGTATGATTGTGGTTTCGTCATAATAGCAAAATGAATGATAGCAGAGAGATCAAGACAAGATCTATATGCATATATAGGTAGAAGGCTTCGATCAAGATTACTTTCAACCATCTCCCCATTAATTGATATATGAAAAACTTTGCATGCAACTGGTTTATCAATATCTAAAAGTTTTATAAAAATGATTAATACAAGTTAGGTGTTAACATGACAATTTCAATTAAATTTATTGATATTTCAATGACAGTAAGCACATGAATTAGGATCTTTTTCAAAGCCTTATCCTACTAAAACAAGTAGACAGAGTAAGAGCAATTAAACATTTCTTTGATCCCTCCGCACAAGCACATGGAATTTAAAAAATTTCTATCCAATACAGAACTTTCCTTATATACCTAAAATCAAAGTGTAAAAAAATCATGATTTAAAAAAAATTAAATCAGTTTTTTATTTACATTTCTGTAAACCCTATACACTGATTTATAATAATTATATATTAATTTGTTAAATAAAAAATTGAGATTTTGAAATGACATGTAAACCAATATATAAAAGTAGACATTCAGAATTTGTGTCATGGTAAATAAATATTTATTTTACTAAAAATCATAGTTTTTTTACATCATAATACATTTAAAAATGAATTTTCAAAATAAAAGCAAAAGGTAAAACATTTGTTTAACTTTAAAAGACAGTTGGCATCCTACATAGTTTTCTTGAGTAAATTACATCATCATGTTAACAAATTCATCAGTAAGTGTAAGTGATAGACCTAAATTATAGTCTGATTAGATAAATATTTGTTATGGGTCACTACTCTTAAAATGAGAGGTTTCAGGGTGCATTTTGCAAAATGAAAGATGTTCATAGAGTTTAAACTCTCATCCTTTAACATAGAAAGTTCAGTTTTATTTTTTATTTAATAAATTATTAATCACATTAATTGTGTTATTTTTTATTCATGTCTCAATTAAAAAAAAGTAGTTGAAAAATCACTATAGCTAAGCCATAGGTCAGTCAATTAAAGGGCAAACAAGTAGTTTAGGCTCTACTAGTGAGATCATGGACAGTATAAATATATAGCTTAAGACTTTTTTAAGTATAACTTTAATGTACAATATTTTCCCATGCTTCCCACACTTGAATGAATGCTTTATTGTTCGTAACATATTATAAAATTATGCATGAACATTGTCGAAACTTTCAAATAGATGTCAACTTGTTTTTTACTTTACTGTTTGGCAGAATTCCCGACTCAACACTCAACAGATCACCTAGTCCATAGAAACCTCAGATTATTTGCAAGTGTCCAGCGCCAAACATTTTTTCAAAACTTGATCAGTACTGGGTGTAGCCATTAAAGCAGAAATCTTAAAGCATTTGACAAGTTCTGATATTTTCTTAGGGTGTATTTACTTAGTTATAAAAATGCAAGATTGGTTGTGATATAAATCAATTTTTTAAAAATAATTAGATTTTAATCAAAATACTCGATACCCTGCGTAAAAAATATATATCAATTATGCTTGTCAAGTGTTAATGATCCCATCAAGAATTTTTTAAACATTGATAAACCAAGATTTTTTTTGCAACAGGTAAAAAATTGTTCAAGGGCTTTTTAAAAATCAGGTCAGAATAAGGCCAGTGGGAACCCTGAAGTTCGGGAAATTAGTGAAACATTTTATCGAATATATAAAACTATTTTGGTGAATATCATCCGGATTAGGCATAATTTGTAGTTGGTCCCAACTTAAACAATATGCTGCAAATTGTCTTGTTAGTTGTTTTTAATTTTCATGGTGCAAGGACCATATTTAGTCAAGCTGCACCAAACACACAATGTCAGGAAATGTGAAAAGAAGATCACTAGTGTACCTCGGTTTAGTGAAGTTCAAACACACCTATAGGAGATGTCCCCGAAGGTTCTAGTTTATGAAATGGGTACTAAGATATCTAACAACCAAACAATTTTTTGCAATGACTTTGGAGTCGAATGAAAGCATTGATACCAGCATGGAAAATGCTGAAAGACAAAATGATTGCTGATTCCCTAACAAGGCTGTACCTTACAAAAATTAATGAAAACTACAAATAGACTATTTCCATTAGTTAATGTTAAATTGAATGATTTTGTAATTGACGTCAAAGCATTGCCAAATGCCAATTTCTATGCTGTACATTTTACCTCCTTGGTGTTGGGCAAAACAATGCACACTGCATTTACTACATTGTTAAGTGTAAGTATTGATAAATTTATATTTCACATTAAAAAAAAACCTTATTTCAATACATTAACTAACTTTCAAACTACACTAGCGACAGAGGGAAACATCAAGATAAAAGTTTACTATATTACCAAGTGAACTTCATTTCGGAAAACTAATACAGAATTATCATATCCGAGTACAAATAAAATCAGTGTTACGAAACAATCATATCCAACTTTTTTTAAACTAACTGCAATGCATAAAATTGTGAATTTATGTACAATTTAAATTAGTTTTCAAATTCTTGGATTGAAATTTTGAAGAAAGGAATTTGTAATTATCTAAACTCAAGTCTAGTTTAATGTGTTTTGGAGCAAAATATGCATCACATAAACAAGAACACATGTGCAAGACAGCATGTTATTTCGAACATAGTAAAAAACTTACCTTGAAAATAAGAATTTAGACGACAATCAGCTTCACCACAACAGAATAGTAGTAAGCACTAAAAGGTAAGAAGTAGTGATGGGAATGAAAATAAGTGTTTCGTTCAATTAAATCAAATCTTTAAGTAAGAATGAATCGGTCAACCAATTCCTTTTAAAATTAGCGATGGGACACAAATGAGTGATTCGTACTAGATACTTGCGTCTGCCGCCGCGCCGGTAATGAACCATCCATTTGACTAATATGCCCAGTCTAGCTCTTAGGAGCTAGCAAACTGCGCAAGCGCACGAGTGGATAGAAATGTAATCTATCGAGCGGGTGCGAAATGCAGCGCCCGAGGCGGGTAATTAGTGTGTGTTCATGGTAATTTTTTTTGGCGAGTTATCGCTATTTGCAACTATTACATTTCATTAGTTATCGCTTTTTTGGCAAATACTTTGGCGCAATTTTGGCTTCTTTGAGACGTTTTCTCATGGAAGTCATTAGTGAGTCATATTTTCCCCATCTTTCGAAATACGAAGAATTGCTGGGGAGTGGAGACGCCATCGGGGTGGTGTTTCATCATTTTTTTTTTTTTGTAGAATGGTGTGGGTTCATGTGTTAAAAAGGAGAAACTGTGCATATACCATTTTTTTTAAATTGTTGAGTGGACACCTGATTGAGCAAAATACAAAACCCACTTTGCTCAGAATAAATGCTGACAAAACTGGCTTAATTTTGATTGTTAGGTGTCCAAAAACTTTCTTGTTTTAAACTTGCAATTCCTTTTTTTTTATTTCAAAGATAAATTAAATGAAGCCGCAGGGATGTGCCAACGTTTTGAATAGAGGGAGGGGGGGGGGGGCGAGCATAGGCGTAAATAGGGTTGTTGAATGGGGTTTTCTCCCGAAAAGTACCCCTGTAAACAGTGGGGAGAATAAATTAATTATATTAATATTGATTAATTATTAATAATAAAAAATAAACAATTAATTAATTTATATAAAAAGATATTTATCAATTAACACTTGATTTTTTTTTTAAATCATATTTTTTTCTTTATACAATATTTACTAAATGACTTTAAGGTGATTTTTAAAACTTACAATACATTTAAATTAGAAATTAAAACGTCGATTTTTTCCTAAACGTTTCGATTTTTCTGAACTTTTTTTTATTTATATTTGATTTGCTTGAATCACATGGGTAAAAATTATCTCGATTCTGACTACCGCCTATGAGTGCTCAAAATTTTTTTTAACAGAATATATATTTAAAAATTCGGTTTCAATGAAGCACAGTAGGCAATATTTTAAAAAACCAATGAAATAAGATAAACACTAATTTTAAAAAGTTAAAAACTAATAACAATAGTTAAAATATAAAATGTATTTGAAAATTTGGTTTTAAAAAAACACAATTAACAATAATAAAAAATTCCATTTTTAATCGAAACATTTTCCTCTGACCTTTTACTCTGCATAATCTCGTATGAGTTCTTTAAAACACAATTTATTACAAAACTCATTTTCGATAGTTATAGTCAATCTACTTAGTCTATGTAGAGTTATTGTAAATCTGAAATAATTTTTGATGATTTTTAATTTGGAAAAACTTTTTTCACCACTTGCAACTTACATAGGCAAAGTTTTAAAATTCTGAGTGCAATATTAATATAAATATGATAGATAATAATAAACCCCTGCAGAAAATTATATTACAAATTCCCCGTTTTTTCGAGAATGGGGAAATGAGCAAATTTTCTATTAATTAAATTTTAAGGCTCATATGTCGGTATTTGGTATTTATTAGTTAATGTCGTACTTGACCAACACAACGGGCTATTGACGACGGTCCGGGATTAATCCCATAAGGAGAAGATCCTAGGACAACACCTCGTAATTTTGAACCACGGTCAGATGACGAAGCAACAACTGAGCTGGCACCCCACTCTCCAAACTTCCACACCAACTCAACGTGAGGACGACAGATTTAAGGTGCACCAGCCGCCAATACGCCATACGCTTACAAACATCCATGCCCGACCCGGATTCGAACTAGGAACCTTCCGATCTAGAGGCTAACACCTTAACCACTATACAGGTTGGTCGGCGGCTCATATATCGGACGAAAGTTTGGAATATAATGGTTCAGGTAGCCAATTTATTAGATTTATAATTGCCTAATATTTATCAAAAATTAGTCGCGATTTTTACTGCTTAGCGACCGCAAATTTTTGTTCATACTACTTTTATGAAAATAAGAATGTTTTTGTTAACTACAACTTGGAATAGGTATTTTTTATTGGAAACCCGTTTTTCAATAATTGAGTATTACTGTTGTTTTAAGTTAGAAATATTTAAGAATCTCTTTATATTAAAAAGAGTTACCACCGCCGTTGTCGTAGGATTGAAAACTGGGTTTTTTCACTCGATTCTCAAGATGGTTTGTCGATTGAGTACAGATCAGAATATTACGAGATTAGCATGGTTTATACAAAATTGTACAGGGAACAAAATGGAGATGTTTTTTTTTTTACTGATGCGGCTATCAGTTTAGGGTGCATTAAGTGTTAAAGTAAAAAAAAAGCGAAATCACTTACGACAGGAGTGTTGGTTTACGAAGCAACAAGTTTTAACAATGCACTGTTCTCACGTTTCCGTCACTTAATTACTTCACAAATTCAAGTGTTCACTTTCAAAACATTAAGCCCGGAACCTTACTCGTCAAGGAAATCCGTAAAACTAAATAATCCATCGGGCAAAAATTCAGAACAGTTCACTTGCAGGCAGTTTCCCGTTTTTACTTCAGACAAAAAAGCCGACAATTTAAAAGACCCAATATTGTAAATTATCAAAATAAACAATGGCAGATTTGTTGCGATTTCCGGAATGCCCTTATCTTCAAACGACATTTCCGTCAATTGGTCAGGCGCTTCTTGTCCAGTTTGGGACCTAGCGCAATAAAACCCTAACATACTATCCGTCAGTCGGTCATAAAAATAAATCGTTTTTCTCAAGACATGCAATCGGCTGTCCAGAGCAAATGCCAAGTTTGCACTCTCTAGATCTGGGCCTGCATCTATTGACAGGAAATGAAATTAGTCCACATTTTTCAACGGTACTGTTTAGTGTAACTTTTGAAGTTAAAATGTTAATAATGTTCCCCGATAGTGTGTGTGTGTGGAGGGGCGAAATATGGCTTTCGCCCCTTCTCCTCAGTGACAGGAGGGACCAAATACCCCCTGCCCCCCTGTTGGCAAGTGCCTGTTTGCCCTCCTCCTTATCTCGGCCTGCATCTATTGACAGGAAATGAAATTAGTCCACATTTTTTCAACGGTACTGTTTAATGTTACTTTTGAAGTTAAAATGTTAATAATGTTCCCTGATATTGTGGGTGTGGAGGGGCGAAATATAGCTTTCGCCCCTCCTCCTCCGTGACAGGAGAGGAGGACCCCCCCCCCCCTGTTGGCATGTGCCTGAATGAAGGGAAAAACACTACTAAAACCTTTTTATTGCAAGAAGCAGTGACAGCAGATTTTTTCACGGGTTTGAAAACAGGAATATTTCCAGCCCTCGCAAGATTTTTGACTGATAAGAAAGAAAAATTTTATCAAGTATTTTTCGGACAAATAAAACTGTTTGAACTTTTAAAATTCAAACATAATAGGTGTATCGTTTTCGAAACTATTTTGTATTGCATTGAATTTGAACTATTTAAAATTGTCTTCACATACTTGGAATTGCATTATTTACTGAGATCAAATTAATAAATATGTCGAAAATTCATTTACTGGTGTATTCGCGTTTAGTAGTTACATTTAGAATTGATGAATTAGTACTGACAATTTCAACTGTCGTGTTTCTCAAATTTTGCATAACATTAGCGTTAGCTGGTCATATAACAAATATTTCAAACGTTATTAACTATAATTATTTATAAGTTTTGAGTTTAAACTCAGGAATTTTAGCATAAAATAGGTAAATTTAATGTATTAAAAGTTGGGGTTTTAATATTTCATACACATTTTCCACAAATATAACTAATTACGGAGATAGTCATTTTTCAGACTGAAATGATCAAACCTCCATTGATTGAAAAATGGACTAAGCGGTCGGATAATTAATTTTATTCAAATTGTTTTCGCAAATTCCGAGATTTAATGTCCAGTGTAAAATTCATTTCAATTTCCAATGTATATTTACATAGTATAAATAAATAAATATCTTTATTTTCAGGTGACCTTGAGCGAACAATATTTATTGATAATTTAAATATTTGCCTTTATCATAAAAATAAGTTATCTAGTCAACATAAAAAGCACCTATTCTTGACCTAGGAGAGGCTATGGAGTCCTGATCAGATACCAACTCTCTAAAATGAGACATAACAAAATAATTAATGAAAACTTAAATAAAAATGCAATGCATAACCTCGAAGTCGAAAATAAAAGTTATGCATAATCAGGAAATTTAAATGTATTAAACCTGAACCCATAAATTTAACTTGAATCAAGTTACAAATAATAAAATATCGATAACTTTTTAATAATCAAAAACCACTTCTTAATTGTCTCTATAATCTATATTATAAAACTATTATATATTATATATAAACCAGTTATCTGTTCTCTATACAAATCTACACCCTTTGACCAATCCACACCAAATTTGCTATACTTGCTCTTTAGACCCCTGCGAATTACATAGGCTACATAATAACCTCCATTATATTTCTCTTGGGCGTGCAGAGAGGCTAAAAACAATTCGAAATCCCCATATTAATAATATTGAGTATTTTAAGATGTCGGATCAAATTTGATACATTCATTCTTTAGAATCCTGCGGGAAACATAGGCTATGTATTAACCCTCGTTCTATTTGTCTTACGACGAGAGGGAGGTAAAAACAATTCGTAATCCAAATAGGTAAGTAGTTACATATTTAAAGTAACGTCGAACTGGAGCAATACAACGGGCTATTGGCGACGATCCAGGATCAATACCGTAGAGGAAGGTAATTGGTAATTTTTAGTTAACGTCGTACTAGAGCAACACAACGGGCTATTGACGACGGTCCGGGATCAGTCCCTTAAGGGAAAGATCCGAGGACAACACCTCGTAATTTTGAACCACGGTCAGATGACGAAGCAACACCTGAGCTGGCACCCCACTCTCCAAACTTCCACGCCAACCCAACGTGAGGACTTTCGGCCACGACAGATTTAAGGTGCACCAGCCGCCTCTACACCATACGCTTACAAACATCCATGCCCGGACCCGGATTCGAACCAGGAACCTTCCGATCTAGAGGCTAACACCTTAACCACTATACCGGTTGCATAATTTTTTGTGTTGAATGTTTTCGGCCGAGCAATCGTAAATGATCTACTTTCGAAAGGGCATGCCTACCTTTTCAGAGCCTTTGGTATCATGCGATGCCTCAGTAAGCTTGAGGCGTGAGAAAAACGTTTTGTTAAAAATTTCAGGATGTCGATCGAATGAGCCAATTGAAATTTTATTTTCAATCGCAGACCCCTTCATCGGATTATTTAGTGTGTCGAATTCGAGGCCGGTATCTTTTCCATTCCTGTCTGTCAACGCTTTGAACACATTCTGATAGAGCTGAGTTTTTCTCGAGATAGAAGCCACGACAGAATTAAGGTGCGCCCAAGATATGTTTTCTCCCCATGTCAAGCGATTGTTGACTCTATCCAACACGTCCCATATTCCTGTCAAGCGATTCTTGTCAAACGATTGGCATGAAACTAAACATTTCTTCAAAAGTCATTCTACCTTGAAATGATTTCAGTGGGACTCCACCAGGAAGAATGAATCATGTGAATACCATCATGAACAGAACGTAAACGTATGAAGGTGTTTGGCTGTTCACCTTTGTGAAACCCTCACCGGATTGATAGGATTCATGCGTCTCTACAGATTTAACGTACACCAGTCCCCTACTAGGGGTTGTGAATGACCCCATGCACTCCAATCATCATCCTTGCTTTGAAATGTTGTGTAAATAATACAATGATACAAACTTTTCCAACAGAATCCTAAAAACAAGAATTGTTTCTTTTTGCACACTGATTTTTTTAATAATTACACTCAAGTAGTTGCCATGCTTTTCACCTACCTTAATTTTAAGGGCGTATCTTGAATAGCTACATCTCGAATTTCCCCATTTAAAACGCTGTCTTGTCTTCTCAACATTTAATGAAACTAATTTATTGCTAGATGGGCAATCAGTAGCTACAGAGTTTAGTTCTATCTGTCTGGTTAAAGTGAGGAGGGCATGAAATTAATCAATCTTCCAGAAGATTTAAAGCTTTACAGATATGATTTTTCTATAATTGAATGGAATCTTTGTAATTTTGAGCAGAAGTTGTACCGCAGGGTTCATAAAAATGAAACTTTTCCAACCAATAGAACCCAGATTATTTTCATTTAAAGGTATAAATAAATATTCATTATGAGCAAATTGATCTCCAGCCAATTGAGATAATATTTCATTAGTCTTGTAGATATAATATGTTTCAAAGCACCTGGCAGCTGAGGAATTCGTGCCACAAAGAATCATAAAAATCCATCAATAACACTGTCAGGAAAATTTGAGACTCCTCAACCCTGGAATGCTCTGACAAAACAGTGATCCTACCTCCAAGGTTCTTTTTACTGGAAGTTGGAAGGCTATATTGTTATATTGCAAACTAGGAAGTTTAGTGAAAAAAAGTGAACTTGATATCCAAGCCTCATCTAAAGAATGAATATGGAAATAACGTTACACATTTAATAATATTTTATGTACAATATTATAGAGATTAATACCTGCATTGAACAGAACCTTCTGTAACAATTGTAGAAATCAGTTCAACAGCCTTCCTTGGGCTTAGGTGGATCACAGGTTGAATTAAACTCTCAGATGAAGAATTGAGATGTAAACTGGGCAGCCTTACCATACTACCTTTCCAAGTGACTGGGATTTGCTATACTACCTTTCCAAATGACTGGGATCTACAAAAAGAAATATTTTGCTTCTTTTGGCAGTAGAAAAACATCCTGTGGTTTAGAAGATAATTTTTTGTGCCATACTACCTTTTCAAGTGTACCTTTCCAATGACTGGGATCTACAAAAAAAATATTTTGCTTCTTTTGGCAGCAGAAAAACAGCCTGTGGTTTAGAAGATAATTTTTTGTGTTCACTTTCTGAAGAAAAGGTCTCATAGCTTGTTTTTCAAGGGAGAGAGAGAGGTAGTTATCGGTAGATAATATAGCTGAAATCACAATGCACGTCTCTTGAATACAGTTTATTATGTTTTGCAACAGTTCCTCAAATTTTGAGAAGCATTTCTCAAGGCAATCATAGGTGTTATTGGTACCTACATGACCCATAATCAAGTCACGATTCTTTCTTTTCCGTTACATCCTCAATGGTGATTCCTGGAAAAGCTAGAATATATATTACATTACCATGTCATTGTGATGGTAAATACTGATTTTTCCGTAATGATTTCCGATTACTCCGTATTTGACCATCGAATCCACACCAGTAATTAAAACCTTCATAGTTAAGTTACACTATAATTTTTGGACAATTTACAGGTAGGAAGAGCAATTAAGAGAAGGGCAGAAACTAGTCAAAGAAAACAATCAAAAAAGACTGCAGCACAAATGCAATCACTCAATTTTTAAAATGCAAAATTAACTCATAAAATAATTCAATTAAGAGTAAAAATCACGAAAACGAACAATGGAAACACAACAAAGCGAAAAGTAAACAATATTTGAGAACTGACAAATACAAGAAATACAGATTACACAAAAATTAATATCATAAACAAAATAACTTTTAAAATAACGAAATATTTTGTGAAAAAAGGATAAACGATTCCAGGCAAGCTTCGCGATATCAAGGAGCGTAATCAAATCCACCGACAGGGACTGAGCGACGAGCATCGTGAGCGAATGGCGTGTTTTTCCACTACAATGCATTCCAAAATCGAATTGGCTCCCAAGCCAAAAAAGTTTTTGAGCCAAGACCGCAAAATCTATAGCAACCTCCGAAATTCTATAGCAACCTAGTGTGCCCCTAGGCGCTACATTTTCGCACCCAAAAGAAACTTTCATAGAAATGCAACAATGACATCTCAGAATGACCTGACGTCACAGAATTGATGACCAATGAGAAGAGAAAGGGAACATTTGGGTATTTTTCACCGCATTGTTTTTTACCAGACATTGTTTTTTACTATGATTTGCTGCAGGAAATTTAAAATGAATAACAATATTATTGATCAGTCTTTGTCTGCGGTGAGTAAAGATAAGTTTGAGAAAAATTGCGTTTACAGCGAAGAATTTAATGGCAAAAGTCATTTTTACAAACACAAAAAAACATGTGCCATTGCTACTGCAACTTCTACATGAAATCTTTTGTGTAGAGAAGAAGGAAGTGCATTTTGTTTAAACAAAGTAGTGAATTGCTGCAACATTTAAAAAAATATCCATAACCTTGCTACAGAGGAAGGAAAAAAAGAATTTCAGAATTATTCAGGTATGTAATGACAAATTTCTTTCATGCTTGAAACTGGTATAAGAATAACTATGTAGATGGTTAACTATATATATATAAGTAATTTACAGAAATAGAAATTTTTTTAGGAGTTGACATATCCCTTTAATGGACATAAAGTTAAAATCTTTAAAAGAAATATTTAAAATAATCTTCAATTATTTTTAGTATCAACCCTTTCATCAATTAAAGCCACTCGAATTTTATTTTTAAACTTCTCAAAATAACTAAGCCATATTTCAAAATTCATAATGTAATCGAGTAACATTTAAAACTTAAATAGTTTCAAACTTACTTCCACGTAGTTAAAAAATAAATAATCTGCTCAAAGACATTGGTACCTAGAGTGTATTTATAATAAAAGTGGCGACAAGGGACCAAATTTGGCCCAATGCGCATGCGCGGCAGCCATTTTTCTACCAGAATCGTCTCAAAGAAGATTGCTGGGTGAATTAATATATCATTTCAAGGAGAACAAAAAGCATATGATTATTATAATATGGATACATTCGATATAAATGAATCATATAAACGCTCAATTACATGCGTAATTGATGAGATGGATTGCACAACGCGCTAACTTAGATTGCGGGAAACACAATGTTGTTCAAACAAAGCTATTTACTTAAAAAGTCTTCAAATGTATACTGACAAAACACTAGAATAACAATTCTAGAACACGAAATGGAACAAAATAAGCTATATTTTCTTTTTAATTTAATATATACACGTTTTTCTCGAACACACAAAAAGTGCCCATGTTAAGTCTACGGGAGCTAGGAAGAGACCGCCTCGGGCGGTAGAAAAAGTCCCTAAGCCAATCAGAAAGTGTTTCTCGTATGTCGTCACTCTTATTATATGGGCACTCTATTGGTACCTAAAAAGGTTTCTTTGTGTAATTTCCGATAAAATAGTTGAGCTGTGTGTAAGTGAAAAATTGAGGTTTTTTGTGCCACATTTTTTAGTCTTGCATAATATTTTAAAATCTTAATCATGATCAGAATTTAAAAAAAAAACCTTTGGGGGAGCAAGGACTTGCCTTGTACTTTAAATAACGTGACCATTTATTTTTTCTCTCAAAACGGGACGTTACTAATTTTTAGGTAATAGTATGGTAATTTGGTAATTTTTAATTAACGTCGTACTAAAGCAACACAACGGGCTATTGACGACGGTCCGGGTTCAGTCTCTTAAGGGAAAGATCCGTGGACAACACCTCGTAATTTTGAACCACGGTCAGATGACGAAGCAACACCTGAGCTGGCACCCCACTCTCCAAACTTCCACACCGACCCGACGTGACGACTTTCGGCCACGACAGATTTAAGGTGCAAAAAGAAGCTGGCAAGCTTGTGATGTCGAAAATCGGCAGGTTTTCACGACTTACCTGCTCAGTTTCCCTCTCTCAATTCTTCATCTGAGAGTTTAATTCAACCTGTAGATCCACCTGAGCCCAAAGCTGTTGAACTGTATTCTATAATTGTTACTGAAGGTTCTGTTCAATGCAGGTCTTAATCTTCGTCATATTATACATCAAATACAGTAGAGTCCCGATTATCCGAGTTAATGTGGACCAAGACTAACTCGTATAACCGAAAAACTCGGTTAAAGCGAAAATTGTAAATAAAATAGATAGTGTAGGTTTAAATATTTATTTTAACAAATACAAAAGTTATACAGATACACCACATTCAATTCACATCGTTACGATAATTAAAGAGTTCCCACTTAAAAAGTCCTTAATTGTTTTTTGATTTACGTTACTTTGGCGTTTTTCTGCAAAAATGTTTAGCCATTTTTTAAGGATAACAGGATTGCTGGTGTCGCTTCTTGTTCACTTCCAAAACCTTTAGTCCATCTGTATGAGAGATTTTCATCGTCACTGTCTTTTCATCATCGCTAGATTCATTTTCCTTATTTACGATCATTTTATCTGTAATATCTGTTCCTCAGCGTTTATCCAGTCACGGATTTCGTTTTCCTGAGAGTTTGTAAGATCAAGTTCAGAATTTTTTTCGGTAGTTTCAAAATGGAAAATGTAGAACCAAAAAAATCCTAGAAACATTTGATAGCTCGGTTAAAGCTGAAGATCGGATAATCACGGTTTTACTGTATTATTAAATGTATAACGTTGTTTCCATATTCATGCTCTAGATGAGGCTTGGATAACAAGTTCATTTTTTTCACTAAAAATCCTAGTTCTCAATATAACAATATAGCCTTCCAACTTCCAGTAGTAAGAACCCTGGAGGTGGGATCACTGTTTTATCAAAGTATCAACAGCATTCCAGGATTGAGGATTAGTGCTTAGATGGGAAGGTCTATGTAGTCACTTGTATATTTGTAATTGTCCTGATAACAACCCATTATGTAAGCATATCCATAAAATGCATTCTATTTCCTGCAGAGGCTTTGTATATGCGATAGTTCAATTGAAAAGGTGGAAATCCACCCTTTATAAATAGTTAATTTTTCTTTTTCAGGATGCAACTCCAGAGCTTTGAATTATTTTATTTTTATGTAAGGGGGGGAAACAATTATTTTTTCTTTTTCAGGATTCAACTCCAGAACTTTGTATCACTGTATTTTTGGATAGTAAATTTCCTTTACTTAAGATGGCTAGTAAAAAGATTATGCAAATTAGAAAACAATTCACCCGAGCGTGTAAAGAATTTCTCTGCACAATGATTATAAATTCAAATGATAACTAGATTATGTTTGTTTTTGGCGACCCTTTCATATGTCATCAATAATTAATATCTTTTGGTTCAGATAATCATGATAATAGAAGTACAACAAAAACATCTGATCGTTTAACCCATCACGTACTACGCGGCAGAGTATTATTTCCTTATTTGATTATATGGAAGCACAGAGACAGCTTACTAACTATTATTATATTATTAGTAGGTGGTATATATTAAGTAGGTTTTTAGGCAATTATGGTTTATCAACAACTAGCCACTGCGTTGCTAGCACTTCGTTTCCCGTGACAGTTCTTTTCATGGGGTCACTTCAGGTGTGACCACTGCTCGCTAACCCCCGGTGATTGCTGCGAATTTCCATTTTGTTTGCGAAGCAAACCAACACCACGGGCAACGCCATTATGGCTGTTATCCAATAGACTACGATTTCGTATGGGAATTCGTAGCAATCTTTGGGGGTTAGCGAGCAGTGGTCACACCTGACCCCTCGAAAAGAACTGTCACGGACAACTACGAGCTGGCCACGCAGTAGCTAGTTTCCTATAAATAGTTTATTTGTCTGTAAGTGAAAAGTTGAGGTTTTATGTACCATAATTTTTAGTCTTGCATAATATTTCAAAATCTTAGTCATTGTCAGCGTTTAAAAAAACCTTTGGGGGAGCAAGGACTTGCCTTGTACTATACATGATATCATACAATGTGTTCTAAAGACTAATTATTTTTGGTGTTGCTGATCCCTTTGTATTTACAGAATTTCTATGCTGGAAAAGAGAATATGAAAAAGTCAGCAAAGCTTCATTTCTGATGAGAAGTTCCAGGAAAATTTCATCTGTCAGGAAAGAATATTTCTACTGCAATTGGTCTGGGTTTTATATGGCTCATTCTATTGTCAAAAGAAGTTTAAATTCACAAGGGTCAAGAAAAATAGATTCTAGTTGTCCTGCCAGCATCAAGGTCTATATTCAAAATGACAATGAAAAAAAGTAACTGCAAACATTTCTTCAACTTATTATGGGCAGGACAAACAACTTGCTCATGTGCCAATTCCTAAAAAATATAAAATGGAAATGGCTCAGCAACTTTCCCAAGGGATAGGCTCTGCTCGAGTTCTAAAAAATCCTTATGTGGATGAAACTAGGGAAGTGGAAAGAAAACTAAAAGTACTAAACGGGATCTTCTTAATATTTCAAACACTTTTGGAATTGATAAAATTGAGAAAATTGCATCTGACCATTTGAGTGTAGATAACTTTGTAGAAGAGAATTTTCAGGGCAACAAAGAAATTTTAATCTACAAGAGGCAGGGGAAGATAAGATTTATTTCCCGCGTGACGAACACTGTCTTCTGGAACCAAATGACTTTGTATTGGGGATCATGACTGATTTCCAAAGGAATATGCTGGAGCAATTTTGGAACAACATAATTTGCACTGATGCAACCCAAGGGACAACCCAATATGGCTTTTATTTTATTACAGTTTTGGTTATTGATGTATTCCGAGAAGGCATATCTGTTGCTTGGTTAATTTCTAACCGAGAAAATTCTGTAGTGCTCTCTTTGTTTTTTCAGCAGTTAAAGAAGAAAATAGGAACTATTTCTTCACATTACTTCATGAGAGATAAGGCTCCACAATACTATAGAAGTTTCAAGGAAGTACTCCAAACATACACAAAAAACTTCTTTGCCATTGGCATGTACACAAAGATTGGACCAGGCATTTAAACAAAATAAAGGAAAAGGAAACCGCCTAGGATATCTATAAAACTCTATGCATATTGCTTGAAGAAAGCAGTATAGAGAAATCTGAGCTGCTGCTAAGTAAGTGCTGTGAAAATTTGCATTTAAATGAATGTACATAAGATTTTCGAAAATATTATTTTCAAAATGAATGGGTTTGAAAAAAGAGGAATAGACTAAATTTTACAGAGTGAGCTGTGGCATAAAAACGAATATGTTTGTAGAATCAATTGGATTTTAGGATTAAACAACCAAACAAATACATAGAATAACCAGCTTTATTTAAGATTAACACGAAAACGCAACATACAAAAGAAAAGTGACAAGAACAGAAGTAGTAGAAGTGTTTTAACCTCTCGCGGTCAACAAAAAAAACCTTACACAGTTAAGGACACAACAAATGTTTTGCATCATATACAATACTTCCTTTCAAAACATACATTCATCAATACCAATTTTCTTGCACAAAAACTGAAACCGAGGTTTTGCCAGGGGTTTGGTCAGAATGTCTGCAAGTTGTTTCTCGCTACAAACATGTTCAATGTTCACAGAACCTTCCAGGTGTTTCTCACGAACGAAGTGAAATCTCACTTCGATGTGTTTGGAACGCTTGTGAAACTCGGGATTCCTTGCGAGCTTTATTGCACTCATGTTGTCAACCATGATGCTGGGAATAGAGCTCAGTGTGGTCAGTTCATTGAACAGTCGTATCAAACACATTATTTCTTTCGTGGCTTCACAGGCTGCCACATACTCAGCCTCAGTGGTGGACAGTACAACACTCTGTTGTTTACGGCTTGACCATGTAATAACACCACCAGAGTACATACTCAAGACACCAGATCTTGAACGCCTTGTTTCGACATCCCCGGCATAATCTGCATCACTGTAAGCCCGAAGTTCCCCAGGTGTTATGTCTGAATTATATAAAAGTCCATAGTTAATGGTGCCTTTTATGTACCTAAAAATTCTTTTTACAGCTTGCCAATGAGAATGCATTGGTGATTCAAGATGCTCCGATACCACGCTCACAGCATAAGCAATATCTGACCGAGTCGCTGTAGAGAGGTACATAAGGCTGCCCACTGCTTCCCTGTATGGTTCTTTTCCATCCAATTTTTCATCACTACTTGAATTCCACTTTTCACAAGGAGTTGCAACACTGTTAGCATCAGAAAATCTAAATTTGTTAAGGATTTTCTCAACATAGCTTGCTTGAGTGATGAAAATTGAGCCATTACTTAACTGGTTGATTTGCATGCCTAGAAAACAGTCTAATGAGCCAGTTGTAATTTTAAATTCCCTTCTCAATAACTGTACGAAGTTACAAACTTCTTCATCAGACCCAGCTACCAGTCCATCATCTACGTAGATGGCAACCAGAAGTTTTTTACCTTCTTCTTTCCTGAAAAAAAAACATGGATCTGCAGTGCTGCAAGACATATCTTGACTTTTGATGAAGTCCACAAATCTCTTGTTCCAGCATCTCGGTGCCTGTTTAAGTCCATATAAACTCCTATGAAGCTTGCAGACACGCCCCGATCCATCATCGAACCCTTCAGGCTGCTTCATATATGTTTCCTCCTTAAGTTCTCCATAAAGGAAGGCATTTTTCACATCAAACTGCAGAAGTTGGAGCTTCTCCGCTGCTGCAACACTCAATACTGCTCTAACAGTGTCGAATCTGGCCACAGGACTAAATGTTTCATCATAGTCCTGCCCGTGTTTTTGAACATAGCCCCTAGCCACAAGTCTTGCCTTATACCGGTCAACACTGCCATCAAGTTTGGTCTTAACTCGAAGAATCCAGCGATTAGATATTAGCTTCTTTCCATGTGGCAAGTCAACAAGTTCCCAGACTTCATTTTCAGCCAATGATGCCATCTCTTCATTCATGGCTTGACTCCATTCATTAGCATTTTCTGATTTCATGGCTGAAGCATATGATTGAGGAACATCTGTGTGAGCAAGCAGAACATAATCTTTCAGATAAGCAGGTGGCTTGACTTTTCTCTTTTCTTGCCCAGATGTTTGTGGCTGGTCAACCTCTTCATTAGTTTCTTCCTCTGGCGATTGTGGTTGGTCAACCTCTTCATCTGTTTCTTCCTCTGGCAATTCACTTCCACAAGCATCAGAGACTACAGGTTTTTCATGTGGCATCACACTCAGCTGCACTTTATTCTCTAATGCTTCTTCTCTTTCAAACATTACATCTCTACTCAAGATAATTTTGTTTTTTGCTGACAACCAGACACGATACCCATCTCTTTCACCACAGTTGCCGACTAAGAGCCCCTTTTCACTCCTTGAGTCCCATTTTTGTCTTTTCTGCTTGGGTACATGTACAAAACATTTGTCCCAAACACACGCAGATGACGAATGTTAAAGGATTTCTTGAGCCAAAGTTCTGCAGATGTTTTGCCCTTGATGGCAGTAGGGCCAGTTCTATTCAGAACATATGCAGCTGTATTAACAGCTTCAGCCCACAGCTTTATCGGAAGATTCCTTGTGTGCAGCATGGACCTTGCACTCTCCACCAAAGTCCTGTTCTCCCTTTCCGCAGCTCCATTTTGTTCAGGAGTGTAGGGCATTGAAAATCTGATGTTGATCCCTTTGGCATGAAGAATTTCTTGGACATCTGTATTCTTGAATTCTCCTCCACCATCGCTGAGGAACTCTTTGACAGTGTGTCCAGCAGTCTCTACTTCACTTAAAAATGTTTTCATGTAGTTCGCTACTTCATTTTTAGCTTTTATAAAAAATACTCTGCGAAACTTTGAAATATCATCTTTAAAACAGACAAAATATCGTGAGCCCCCTACAGAATTCTCCTGCATAGGTCCATAAAGGTCTGCATGGATAAGTGCTCCTGCCTCTTTTGGTCTATCTGATCTAGTTCCAAAACTTGCTCGATGCTGTTTTCCAAACATGCAGCCGTCACAAAAGTTTTCTTTTACATCAACCTCAATTCCTTGTCGACACAGATATTATTTTACGTGTTGCTTGTTTTGGTGACACAGTCTTTCATGCCACAGCTGTACACTTTCCTTTTTAGATGCAACGTACACATTTGCTGCTATTTGAGGCACTTTGACCCTCATTTCAAGAGCATAGAGTCCTCCAGCTGTCCTTCGACCTCTCAGTTTCTGCACAACATTTCTTGAAAATGTACAATTTTCCTTACCAGCATCAAAATTGAAACCTTTGTCAATGGTCTGCCCAACTGAGAACAGGTTTCTGTCGATTTTAGGGACATACCACACATCTGTTAGATGATTCTGTTCCCACTTGCCATGTATCAGCATCTCAACACTTACAATTCCTTTGCCATATGCCAAAATGTCTTCGCTGTTCCCTATTCTTATATGCTTTGGAGTCACAAAAGTTTCAAAAGAATCAAAATATTCTTTTCTTTTGGTCATATGTGCTGATGCACCTGAATCAGCTAACCACAGTTCATCGTCTGGAACACCTTCAAACACACATATGAAAGCATCCCCACCAAGCTTCGTAGAAAAATTTGTTCTTTTGGGACAGTTTTTAGCAAAGTGGCCAACCTTGTGGCATTTAAAGCACTTCCTTTCAGGTTTTCCATTACTGACCTTTTTCTTATTAGCAACAAAAGTTGCAGAATCATCATACCTTTTAGGAAGTCGCATTTCAATCAGTCGGAGACGTTCTGTCAACTTATTTAAAGTTCTTTCTTCAATTGGGACAGACTCCCAGACACTTTTAAACTCAAAGTACTCTTGGGGTAACGTTGACATAATTCGACTCATCAGCAGCAGATCAGGAAGTTCTGTTTTCACCAGTCGTTTAAGTTCATCGTTGAGCTCACAAAAATTCTTTTGCAGACGTGACACATGAGTCACAATATCCTCCATCGGATTTTTAACACTGCTGAAGAATTGTTCCATCAGTCTATCCACACGCTGACCAGAGCTTTGCTCATACACAGACAACAGCTTATCCCAAATTGACTTTGCAGAGTCACATGTCGCTGTCAATTCTAGATTTGCATCATTCATACATCACACAAGAATTAATTGTGCAAGAGCATCACTCTTTTTGAATGACTTCAGCTCCTTTTCGTATGCTGTAATCACCTCTACGCCGGCAGTTGCTCCAGGATCGGTCGGGATAGTGCATTGTCCTGTTGTAGTGTCCAAGACGTCATTATGTCTAAGCAACAGTTCAATCTGTCTCCGCCATTTCGACCAATTTCCTTGTCCTTCAAGCTTTTCTATGTGTGGTTTAAAATCCATTTTCGGTAACAGCAAAGTCAAAAAATAGTCTACGATTTATCACGTGCGTACTAGATTTACTTTAAATGAATAACAACTTACTGCTCAGTGGAAGAGAGATAAGCCCATAATCAATTGGATTTTAGGATTAAACAACCAAACAAATACGTAGAATAACCAGCTTTATTTAAGATTAACACGAAAACGCAATATACAAAAGAAAAGTGACAAGAACAGAAGTAGTAGAAGTGTTTTAACCTCTCGCGGTCAACAAAAAAACCTTACACAGTTAAGGACACAACAAATGTTTTGCATCATATACAATAGAATCCTTTCACAAAATTTTTAAGTATGGATAGGGTTATTTAATAAGCAAACAGAGGAAAATAGCAGACAAATGTTTATCTCTTCTTTTTCAGTTCTCCCTAGAATGTGCCAGGAAACGATTAATTAAACTAGAAAAGGGCAAGACCACTTGGAAGTCAACTGAGATACACAAGAGACATAAATATGCAATGGATCTTCCCAATACTTTAATTCAGCAGAGTTCTAAAAGTACTTGGGAGGTAAAAGGTGAAAAAACAATAGAATGAGAAACATCAGCCGCTGATAATCTTTTATATTATATTAAGAAACATCCTCTATGAAGAAGAAAATTCCAAATCAAATGCAAAGAATGTGACATTAGTTTTAATTATTTTTTATGTACATGTCCTGTTGGCTTGACAGGCACGAATATTTGTAAGCATATACACAGTCCAGTCACATTTGACCACCACCTACTTTCGACGTCAACGTGAAATAACCAATCACAAAAGGCAGGTGGTAGAACATTGCAGTGGAGTGTATATAAAGGATGTCCTAGGGCAGGAGTCGGCAACCTGCGGCTCTTTTGATATAAAGTTGCGGCTCTCCAGTTCCATACGAAAAAATTAATACTTTTTTTCAAAACCCTTAAAAAATAAGAAAAAATATTTTTAAGTATTTATTTTTTCTCAATAGCTTCTGTTTTCATAATCGTTAATTACAAATCGCTACTCTTAACATGACCGTAAGGAGATAAATTTGAACTATTGTTTTGTTCTTAGAGATGAAACTCAGTGAACATGTTTATCTTTCAGCCAATTGCATTCCATTTCCGTCTAACCCAAACGGCCACCGCCTGACTGACAACACGTCCAGACTCTAGACGTGTTGTCAGTCAGTCATCCTCGGATAGAGCGATCGACGTTATGTTGCATGTGTGTTAATTTAATCGCATGCGGTTTTTGCGTGTCTATTCGCTTGTTGTTTCAAGAAGAATGCGATTTGGAAGCGAATTATCTTCTCAAAGGTATGTACGCGTATAATATAATAAAATCAGTTACAGAATTGGATTATATATCTGAGGATCGTGTTAAAGAAGTAATAATGGTAAATAAATTGTTTGCCGTTTTAGATAGCTTCTACACAATAAAGTGCGATGGCTTTCCAGAGGTAACGTATTGCAACGTTTTGCTTTGTGCTTGAGTGAAATAAAAACATTCCTCAATGAAAAAAGCATTGACCATCCCGAATTGGAAGAAGACAAATGGTTTCAAAAATTCTACTTCATGGTAGGTACCACAATGAACTAAATCTAAAACTGCAAGGAAATGGCAACCCAGCCTACGCCTTGCTTGAAGAAGTAGTTTGTTTCGAAAAAAATTACTTCTTTTTGTTGAAGACATGGAGAGCGAGAAATTACTTCATTTTAAAACTCTGAAGCAATATCGCGATGAGACCAATGGAACTATTGACACGAATTACTTCAGTATAGCTTTAAAAAACATAAAGGATGGATTCGCTGAGAGATTCGAGCAATTCAAAACAAACAAAAGTACTCTCGCGTTCATAGTAAATCCTCTCTACACAAATCGAAATGAGATCAACATTGAGCCATTTGGAATTGATGCTGGATCGCTTCAAATGCAATTGCTAGTTTTGAAAACCAAAGACTTTTGGAGTGGCAAGTTCACAGAATTCAAGAGCAAGTTGGAAGAGTTGGAGGTCCAGAAATGCATGCACATCGCGCAGCACAAGGGGACACTGGGCAGCTCTAATAGAAATTCCGCGAGTTGAGACCCTCATATTCGGAGCATGGAATAGTCTTCCAGAATGCTACAGTGAGGTGAAGAAGTTGGCATATGGAGTGCTGACGATCTACGGGTCGACATATTCGTGCGAGCAAGCGTTATCTTGCATGAATATAATAAAAAATAAAGTTAGAAGTCAACTAACAAATAAAAATCTAGAGTGCTTGAACTTAAAACAACAAGTTATAAGCCAGATTTAATCACACTTTCAAAAGGCATGCAAAGCCAATGCTCCCATTGATGTAACTATCTATATTTGTGTTTTTATATGAATAAATATTATCCCGTACTTAAAGCCGTCTATTTTAAACCAAAAATCAAGTATATATAAGCACATACTATAATATTGAAACGAAAATTTTTATTGGCTCTTTAAAAACTGGGAAATTTTGTAAATTGTAACTTTTGGCTCTTCCGTTTCAATAGGTTGCCGACCCCTGTCCTAGGGCATCGGAAAGCATTTCAATCGTTGGTGTAATGCAGAAACGTAGCGATTTATTTGACGTCCAAAAGGGCATGATTATTGACTTTCGGGCCAAAGGTGGAAGCATTTCGGAAACGGCTAATTTTGTGAACTGTTCGCGGGCCGCCGTTGTAAAAGTATACCGTGCATGGCAAAATGGCACTATCCAAAATCAGCGGCGTGGCACATATGGTGCACCACGGGCTATAGATGACAGAGGCGAACGAAGGCTACGGAGATGCGTTCGGGCGAATAGACGTGCAACTGTTGAGGAACTGACCGCCCAGATGAACCAAGTGGCTACCAAGAGTGTATCCTCAACAACGGTTCAGCGAACGTTGCTGTGCATGGGCCTCCGCAGCAGACGCCTGGTTAATGCACGTATGCTGACTGCTGTTCATCGGCGACGAAGGCTGGAATTTGTACCGCAACTGGACGTCCACAGAGTGGCGTCAGGTGGCTTTTTCCGATGAATCACGTTTTATGCTCCATCGGACAGATGGATGTTGGCGTATACGGCGTGTAACGTCTGAAAGCAAATACCCTGCAACAATTGCCGGAAGGATCCAGGCTGGAGGAGGGAGCATTATGGATTGGGGAATGTTTTTCTGGCATTCACAGGGTGCACTCATCATCAGAAACCTAATTGAATCTCTTCCTGCACGTCTCGCAGCGGTCCGCTCTGCCAAAGGTGGTTATTATTGCTTTTGACAGGTGATCACATTAATGTCACTGGACTGTGTACATCTGTTAGCACAAAATCTTAAAAATTCAGTCCATGAGACTGTGAATGATTTAGCTGATGAAACAATAAGAGAAAATCAAGCAAAACATTTTCTATCTGAAGATATTTTTCAACCAAATGTTATCTTGAAATCACTAAGTTCTCATGATGGTAATTTTGAAACTATCAAAAATCCCTGAATGGAAAAATATATGCAACTTCATGGTATGATTAAAAATTGTAAGATCAAAAGTTCTTTGTTAGCCACAATAGAGCATTTAAATAATGCTTACCACGCTTTAACTCTTAATACAGACCCACATGATAACCAATTAAATGCTAACAAAGCACCTCACAATAAAAATATTGAAAAACAGCTTAGGTTTTTTTCAACAAAAAAAGTTGAACGTATAACAACCTTCAAATATGCCAAACCAACATTGGATGAAAAAAAGTGATTTAGCACACAATATTATAAACAATTGTAACAAACTTCCCCAGAAAGACCACGCATATTTCGAGCAGAAAGGAGGTGAAGAGGACTCAATTTTAAATAGTTCTCAAACAGTTCCAATTTAAAAAAAAAGGAAAAAGAAACGTATTTAATACAAAGCAACAAATTTCACTTGTATATATTTTAATTCTTCTATGTCTACTCCGAACTTGTCCGTCATTTTGCGTTGTTTCATCAATTATGTCCAGGTTTAATTTTTTTTCTTCAAATTCTCGGAATGACGTAAAGAACTGAAAAAAAAAAAACACCGGTAAGCAAAACGTCTGGATTTGGGACAATATTATCCATATGACTGTCTCAAAATGTAATATATTCAAGTGTAATGTATGTGTTTTAAAATAATTGTGATTTTTCTTGTGTTTTCCATCTTTATTATTTGTTTAACTTATATTTGTAGTAAATCATTCTAATACTTAACTAAAAACAATATTTTAAGCAATACAGTGTAAAATTAGAATAATTTATTTAACTACTGAAAGGTAATTTTAAAATACTGAAAGAAAAAAAACTATGAGTGTTTTTATGTAGTTATAGTTTTAAATGGTTATTTGGAATCTTAAAATGATTGAAGAATAACTCCTTGTGTCGTTGTGGTGCTTGTAAACACTTAAAACCTCTTTTTAGGTCAGATATACTTTGTGCGTGTATTCTTAAAACGAGCGCATAAAAATACAAGATAATATCTTATATGTCCACTTATTGTTTATCTCATATTTATTTGTAAAATTTCAGAAAAAAATTAAATTTACTAAATTAATTAAAAATGAACTAGGAAAATATTTTTCGCTATAAGCTTTTCTAAAATTTTTATTTCATAAATTTTAAACATTTTCAAGCCTAATATATGCATTATTTTTCAATTCATGCATCTAAAATATATTTTTCTTAAAATCATATTAGGTCCCAGTCTAAGTAGCCCTTTTGTAGCAAAAAATGACCATAGAGTGATAAATCGACTCAACCCTTAAAATCATATTTTGAGTTTAAGATATAAACATACTTTATTTTACAATCAAGCAGAAAATCGTATTTCTGAGGGGAATACTTCAAACAGTAAATATTTAAATTTGAAAAAATCATTCACTTTTAAAACATTAATTTAAAAATTTCATTGATTCATGTAATTTTTTAAAATTAATTTAAGAAAAATAATTTTAAAATATTTAATAAATTAATACTTTTATGCTTCTTTTAGTGCGTTTTTCAAATAACTGAATAGTAGAAGCTTTTTTCCCCTAAAATAATCCCAGTTGTGAAATAATACCTTTCTCTTCTCATTGGCCATCGATTCTATGACGTCGTGTCATTCTGTGACATCAATGTTGCATTTCTGTCAGCTCGTATGAACTTCAATGGCAACTGTTTTGGGATTTGAATATGCCATAAATTGCCAAAAATAGTAGTATTTTTTGTTAGGAAGAAGAGTTTAAGTTAGTGATAGTTATGGGGGGGGGGGGGTTGTATAAGAACAATCAAACTTTTCCTCCGTTTTCGCGCCTTTTCAAAACCTTGTTTTCATTTCGTACTCTCGACTCAAATGTGGGATGAGATGTAAACAAACTTGATATTCACATAAAACGACAAACGAATTGAATAGTTAAACGAAAGGGAAAATGTATTCCACTGTTAAAAGTAGTTTTGTTTGAGGTGAGAGGTGGGGATCCCCTTTTTATTCTGACGGGAAGAATAGAACTTTATAAGTTTTCAATTTGATTTGCGATATTTGAATTTTTGTAAACTAAAATGAATACACTCAGATATTTTCTTTGGGAGTGGATGAAAAATTGAACAACAAAATACTAATAAATTCATTTCTAGAGAATAATTCTAGGTCAAAAATTTCATTATCGATCTGTTTCAATAGTCCCGCACTCGTTTTGGGAAAAACGTTAGTGTGAGTTGTGAAAAATTTAAAACAAAAAAATAATTAAAACTGTACAAAATTTATCTAAAAATTAATTTTGGTTGAAAGTTCTTAAATTACGGAACGTTTAGACAACTTCTTTTTCCTTTTACTACAGAAACTCGCCAATTTACTCTGATTATTCAAGAGTTCTTTAAATTTATAAGCAGAAATGATTTCGATATTCCTGTGTTCACTGCTAGGAAACATTAACATTAGTGAAAAAATAAGTCCATTTTTTAACTACCTCAAAATATCCAACAATCTTGAACTCCACTTTAACATGCATTTCTTATGCACACATTGTTTAAATGTAGGAATATTTAAGGATAGTTGGAACGAACTTAACTTCTGTTAATAATTATCTCTACTATTATAAAAGGAAGAGGTTAAGGTGTTAGCCTCTAGATCGGAAGGTTCCTGGTTCGAATCCGGGTCAGTGCATGGATGTTTGTAAACGTATGGTGTAGAGGTGGCTGGTGTACCTTAAATCTGTCGTGGCCGAAAGTCATCACTTTGGGTTGGTGTGGAAGTTTGGAGAGTGGGGTGCCAGCTCAGATGTTCCTTCGTCATCTGACAGTGGATCAAAACAACGTGGCAATACACCGAATGACTTAGGCTGGGACGGTGGTAACTAGTTGAATATTATATTTTATAAGGAAGTGTTTTTGTCTGTTTGTTTTCTGCACGCAAAGTCCTGACGAATCTATGGCACTTACAGTAAATGGGATTTGGCACACAGGTAGTCCAAATTTTTTGCAATTTTTGGGTGCGGCGAATTTTAAAATTCAATCTAGAACATTTTCAAATTAATTTAATGGAATTTTATTATTATTATTTTCTTTGGAATGGCAGCAGAATAAAGATATGACAGAATATAAATTTATTTTTTACGTATCCGTCTGATTCTCCGAGGAACAATTTCAGCCGATGAACAAAACAAATAAAAAATTTTGTGAAAAGAGATTGTGACGTCACGCCGATTGGAACGCTTTGCAATTGGAATTTGGTCGAATTTGACAATGACGGGGAAATTACTGCGTTGCCCGTGGTGTAATACATCATATTCATAATTTGGTTTGATAAAACCAACACCACGGGCAACGCCATGATCGTTGTTATTAAATTTGGCCGCATTTGGCAATGACGAGGCCATCACGGCGTTGCCCGTAATGGGGATTCGTAACAATAACCGGGAGTTAGCGAGCAGTGGTCACACCTGAGCCCACGAAAAGAACTATCACAGGCAACTCCGTGCATTTTAATAATAATCAAATGCTGTTATTAAAATCATAATATTTGAGAAACACAAAATTTTTACAGTCTATTTTACTTATAGAAGTTATTATTTTTGCTTTGTTTTCGTCTATATCATCTTTTACTCCATAACGGCTAATTAGACCAAAATGGATTGCCAACTACTATGAAGATCCATGCCAATTACGGGATCTGAACACAGCCTGTTGAACTGAAGACCAGAGCTTGGCTACCAGTTTGTTTATGAATTTTTTCATCATAGTAGGAGAGCTGATGACGAATTTTGGGAAGGTACTTTAGGCACTATGAAATTGTAAAATAGTATAAATTCAATGTTAGTTGAATAGGGAATCGAAGGTCGGGAACGCCGTTTGCGGTTATTTCGCTACTGCGCAGCATAGGATATTTGCAAAAAATTCATCCCAGCGAGTATCCTTTAGGCACTTAGAAATTTTTTTAATCTCTTAATTTAGCATTCATAGAATGCAGAAATAACACTCCCAGACTGTTTGGACGGTTTTAAAGTACAACCCGACTGCCCTGAACTTGTATTATAATGAACGCAAAAAATATTCTTTAGGCACTCTGAAATTTTTATAGCATGTTTATTAATTACTATTGAAAATATGTGCAAGAAGCCAGACGAATACGATGGTTTTAAATAATAACCCGACGCAAAAGATTTTACATAAGTATCGGCAACTGCCGGGGAACTGGCTACCCTAGAAGGCAGTACCTTGGCTCGCCGGTCTGCGCTTGCGGAGGAACCACGTGACTCGAGTTTGATGTGCAGCTCAACCTACTTAGCCCGGTGCACACATCCGGTTTTTCAACGTGCGGCGCCTCTACCGCAACGCAAATGCGGTCTGAGATACATTAGATCCAATGAAGCAGTGCACACATGCCTCCAGAGCTGCTGGGGCGACGCACGTCCTACTTGCGGGAAATGTGCACCGCAATTCCCCACGGCGCAGCACAGGAGTCTCCGTTCTGAATTAGCTTGTTTTCATAAACAAGTGGAAAATAAATAATAATTTATAAATGATTGTATCCAGTAACGTCTATTTTGTTACAAAGTATACTTTTTTTACATCAAGTAAGCGAAATAAATACGTTTCCTACGATAGAATATTTATCGCAAAAAGCGCTAAATGAATTCGTGCGTCATTTCACGGTTATGTGTGCATAGTTGGTCTACGTTACTGTGCAGTGGCACCGCACGTTGAAAAACCGGATGTGTGCACCGGGCCTTATAAAGCATTTTGGATGAGTTAATTTTTTTTCACGCAAATATGACCACGCTGAAAATTATTTTGAGATCATTCTAATTTTTTTTAAAGGTTTTTTAAATACGGTTTTTGCTATTAACACTTTAAGCATTAATATATGCACATGTGTATATAACTATGTATATACGAATGATGATACTATGATGACGAATTTGGGGAAGGTATTTTAGGTACTGTGAAGTTGTAAAATAGTAGTAAATCAATGTTAGCTGAATAGGGAATCGAGAGTCGGGAACGGCGTTTGTGGTTATTTCGTTACTGCGCAGCATATGACATTTGCAATAAATGAATCCCACCGAGTATCCTTTAGGCACTTAGAAATTTTTTTAATCTCTTATTTTAGCATTCATAGAATCCAGAAATAAAACTCCCAGACTGTTTGGACTATATTAAAGTATAACCCGACAAGCCCCGAACTTGTATTATAATGAACTCAAAAAATATTCTTTAGTCACTCTGAAATTTTTATAGCATGTTTAATAATTATTATTGAAAATATGTGCAAAAAGCCAGACGAATACGATGGTTTTAAATAACTACCCGACGCAAATAAAGATTTTACATGAATGTGACAAAAAAGTCTTATTGGTAGATACGAGTACGAGAGAACGTTTATCGTCTGCGCCTGAAGTTGCCGGGGCGCGTATTTAGAAACCCTGGCGCTTCCAGCACAAAACGGAAATACGTCATATACGTAGCTGCGCAGACGCGTCCGAGCACGCAAACAGCGAGCCTAAACAAAACACGACCGTCGCTCGTATTGATATTGAGAGATGTGTAATGGCCGTTTTATCTAAAAATTAATAATTGTTGGATTTACATTTCTTTTTGCAAATGAAAAATTTATTAAATAATGCCATAACGAACAACTGTGTGTGTAGCATAACTCCATGTAAACAAACACGTGTATCTGAAATTTGAAGAGAGAAGTTGGATTACACAAGTACACACAATTTTTTTCATAAATCTTACTTCTTGTTTACTTGGGCATTAAAAAGTATGAATAAATTATTCGTTTCTCTTTTTCACACACAAAAAAACAACATTTTCAGTTGGAATTAACTTAAAGATGAGTGTGAAGAAGTTCATGGTGAGTTCTGTCGACAAAGTACTTATAGAGCCAAAATGTTTAAAATCACTTATTTCTTTTTACTTTTGGCAGTAAAAAGTTAGAATTATTTATTGCTTTCGCTTTTTCACCAAGGAAAACATTAATAGTTCTAATTTACTAAAAGATGAATGAAAAGTCCACGGTGAAATCCTTCGAAAAAGCTGCACACACATTTTCACACATCTTTTTAAAAAAATGCTTACTTCTTTTTAATTTTGATATTAAGAAGTTCGAATTAATTATTACTTTCACTTTTTCACCAAGAAAAACTATTAGTAATTCAAATTTACTAAAAGAGGAGTGGGAAAAGTTCACGGTGAAACCCTTTCACAAAGCTGCATACACATTTTCACACACAACTTCTCTAAAAATGCTTACTTCTTTTTACTTTTGGGATGGAAAAGTTTGTTTTTATTAATAGTTTCACCTTTTTACAAAGAAAAAACATTAACACTTGAATTTCACTAAAGGATGAGTGTCAAAATGTTCATGGTGAGCTGGGTCAACAAAGTAATTTCAGAGCCAATTAAAAAAAAAAGCTTCATTCATGTTTTTTTTAGCATTTATAAATTTGTATCTGTGTTTACTTTGAATTATGTCCCAAGAAATAAGTTTAATTGTAGGAAATAGCCAAAAGTTGTATGAAAAAACTACACAGTGAACTGCTTCGACAAAGTTGAACAGACACATTCATACCCCAAATTTTTATAAATGTTTTTATCCATAATATTTTTGCATCCGTAAGTCTCTTTTATTGTGTACTTTGTTTTATATACCTTGGAAATAGTTTATTAATTAGAATTAACACAAAGGTTCTTGTAAACATGTCAAAATGAGCTGTCTTCATGATGTTAACACAGCATGTTAGAAAGACACACAAAACATTCAAAAAGTGCCAATTTCTTGATTTCTTTTGCTTGGACAGGTTGCAAATGATAAATAAGGGAAGACGGGGTACAATGAAACAAAATTTACTAATTATTTTTTACTTTCCACAATTTTGTATGCACAAAAATATTATTAATGCATACTTTTAATCTTGTATTTTCCCCATTTAAATAAATTTTTATTAGGTTCTAAACAATATCTTTATGCTTGTAAAATAACAAAAAGTAAATGTCTCAAAGTGTTTCATTGTACCCCGTATGGTGGGGTACAATGAAACACATACTGGGGTACAATGAAACACTCCAAATGATGCAAGCAATTTTCACCCTATATAGTTTATTTTAGTCACATTCAACTTCATTTAAATTTATGATTTCTCCAACAGAATATATTTCCTTGTTTCAGTTCACCCTCATTGATTAAAACAATCATTTATACAGATACTGCTTGTGTCACGCTGTTATGTGTGGATATCTCATTCTTAGTACTTCAGTGATCATCTGGAGCTGGAAAATAATCCGGATCATTGTCATCTTCAGAGTCTGTAGGAGGCAGAGTTTGTTTTGAAAACAATCCCTTCTTAGTTTTTTTTCCCCTTTTTACTTTCTAATTGCTTAACCAGAGCATTTTTAGTTGTGTGGTTAGAACTAAACTCTTTTTTTTTCTGTTTCCTACTCTTACTTTTCTTGGACCAGCCTTGGGGTAAGGTTTTATCTCTTGAGGATAAATGTATTTCCTCACAGGTTTAGAGCTAGTGCATGGTGTATGAACATTTGCTGATCAACCTGCAGTCGGTGATTCTGATTTGCTTATGGCAAGATCCACCACTTCTGATTCTTGGGTTTTGTCTGTCTGGTCTTCAGTTTCATTACTCAGCTCATCAGTTTCATTAATCTGACCATGGGAATAATTTTCAGTAGGACGAGGCCTATCTGACACATACGAACACAAATAATCTTCTTCACAAAACATTTCTCTATTGAAAGGCCATATTCCAGTTGCTGAAAAACCTTTTGTAATATTTTGTGGAGTGATAAGAAAATAAGCAGTGCCAAGCAAAGAAGATATCTCATAGATAGAGATTGTACGACCTGGATTACACAGCATCCAATCATTTGCAGCTAGATTGAAGAAATTTTTAAGTGACTTGAACACAGTTTTGTCTAAAGGCGGCTGCAATTTTTTACTGGTATGGGGGGCCAGGGTTAGAACAACAATTCCGTTATCTTTAGTAAAATTTAGACTGGAAATTGTAATATGTGATTTATGATAGTCCATTATTAGTAGAACTGGATTTTCTTTCGTTCAGCGTGTATGTGCCTGGAGATCTGTTAGAACATTAACAAAAATATCTCCATTCATCCAACCCGATTTTGTTGCATCACCCACAGTCCCACAAACAGCTCCATTCAACATGCAAAACTTGAAATTTACTCTAGGAATACTAAATAATGGGGTATAGAATTTCCAGAAGCATTAATAAATCCACACATAGTAACAAGAACACCCCTTTCACCAGAAATTAATTGACCTATTTGTTTTTGGCCCATTTGACCAAAAACTTTAGAAGGATTTTGAACTGTAGTAAGTGCAGTTTTCGCCTATGAAATAAATAAACTATTCTTAAATGTTTTTGAATATAAAAAATCTAACTTACTATTGAAATCTGTACTTTTTTCAGAAGGAAAAAAAAACAGTTTAATTTTGCATGCTTTCAAAATGATTACTGTTTTGATTTGGTGTTGCCTTCTCCTATTAATGTTAGGTGTTGCCATTTCCTTAGTAAAAGTGTTTTATTTAGATTAATGACAACCAGTAATATGTTATTTTATATCAGTGATATTATATTTACCATTGATATATTACTTCAAGTAAATGCATTCACCCGGGGCACAATGAAACATGTTTCATTGTACCCCATCTGCAAGTGTTTCATTGTACCCCGTACTGAAGTTACTAAATTAAAAAAAATTTCAAGCTTCTAAAATTTATTTTTTTTAATTTTGGTTTTGGAGGTATGAAGACAACAACACAAAGATAACAATGTATAGAAAAATAATTATAATCATATAACAACGAGGAAAAATAAACAAAATTACTTTTAGTAAAGAAACTTACTTTCAATGGTGAAAAACCAATAATCTTCTATTGCTAATGTTGTAGAAGTGCGAATGTATCCAAATCACATCAGTAATTGGAACTTATAGTTGTATAACATATATATAAATTGCAACTTTCTGTGGCAAATTGTACTGATTTTAGAAGTAATGTTTCATTGTACCCCGTCTTCCCCTACTTTCTGTTTTTCACAAACAAAACTGTTAGAAAGTTGGAATTATGTAAAAATTAAATGAAACAACTTCACGGTGAAATGCATCGACAAAGCTGAACACACACATTAAGACCTAGAATTTTTATTAATTGCTTTTTCCAAAATATTTTTGCATCAATAAGTTGATTTTATTATGTTCTTTCTTTTCTATATATTTTGTAAATAGTTTATTACATAGGATTAGTATAAAGCTTCAAGGAAACATGTCAAAAACAGGTGCCTTCATAATGTTAACACATCCAATTTAAAATACACACAAAACCTCTAAAAACGACTACTTTCCTCATTCCGTTAATATTTATGCGTTGCAATTATCGAATAGTTTGTGTTTTTGATCAAGAAAAACATTTAATGTTTTGAATTATTAAAAAAGTGCATGAAACAAGTTCACGGTGAAATGCTTTGACAATGATGCACAGACACTTTCACACCCAGAATTTTTATTTATTATTTTTAACCCAATTTTTTGCATGAATAACTTAGTTTTATTATGTTCTTTGTTTTCTATGTCTTGGAAAGAGATTATTAATAGAATTAAATGAAAGTTTCATGGAAACATGTCAAAATCACCTGCCTTGACAATGGTAACAGAGCATATTAGAATCAAACACAAAACTCTAAAAAGTGATAATTTCTTGATTCCCTTTGGATTGACAGGTTGGAAATCATAAATGCTTTCACTTTTTCACCCAGAAAACATTTTATAAAGTTAGAATTAATTAAAAAGTACATGAAACAAGTACTCAGTGCAAATGCATTGACAAAGGTGAACACACTTATAAGACCCAAAACTTTTATTTTTTCCAAAATGTTTTGGCTTTAATAACTTTCTTTTGTATAACTTGGAAGGAGTTTATTACAAAGAATTAAATGAAAGTTACATGAAAGCATGTCAAAATCACCTGCCTGAATAATGTTGACACGGCAGTGTAAGTAAACACAAAACCCTTAAAAAATGGTTATTCCTTTAACATGTGTGCATGGACATGTTGCAATTGTTAAGTAGATTGTATTTTTTACCAAGAAAATATTCTAATAGTTAGAATTAAACAAAAAGTACATGAGACCAGTTCACGGTGAAATGAGTAAATGACTCCTCAGTCGTAAATGGCGTGGCGGGTTTGCTTGCGCGGGCGCGTCTGCGCATCTATGTATATGACGTATTTCCGTTTGTGCTGGAAGCGCCAGGGTTTCTAAATACGCTGCCGGGGCTCTGACTCGATGAACAACTTGAAAGCTGTAAACTTGTTGTTTCATCACAGCTGAAAAATTTCTGTAACATCGAACATGGTACCCTTTTGTCGTTGTTGCATCTGATGGTAGAATCACTTTAGCAATTTTCAAGCCGGTTTTTTGGCGAATTTTTAAAATGTTTTTGCATTGTGCTAGTTTTTTTTTTTTCGTTAAAAATAATCACTTTATCATTATTGTTTTTTTACAAATTACACAACTCAAAGTTTTTAATTCCATTATAAATTAATGATATATAACATATAAAATACGTAGTCTCTATAAAAACAAATATTATCTCTATAATAATTGATTATTTCCATGTATACATAGTTATATGCATGTGCATATGTCAATACTTAAAATGTTAATAACACAACTAGATTTTAAAAAACCTCAAAAAACAGTATGACAATGAACTCAAAATAATTTTCAGCGTGGTCACATTTTCGTGAAAAAAAATAAACTTTTCCAAAATGCTTTGCAAGCAGCCTGAGCTGTACAATAAACTAGAGTCACGTGGTTACTCAGCAATCAATCACACACACCGGCAAGCCAGGGCCCTGGCAGCTGCCGGCATCCAGCTGATACTTATGTAAAATCTTTATTTGCGTCAGGTAGTCATTTAAAACCGTCGTATTTGTCTGGCTTTTTTGCACATATTTTCAATAATAATTAATAAACATGCTATAAAAATTTCAGAGTGCCTAAAGAATATTTTTTACGTTCATTATAATACAAGTTCGGGGCAGTCGGGTTATACTTTAAAACCGTCCAAACAGTCTGGGAGTTTTATTTCTGGATTCTATGAATGCTGAAATAAGAGATTAAAAAATTTCTAAGTGCCTAAAGGATACTCGGTGGGATTCATTTATTGCAAATGTCATATGCTGCGCTGTAGCGAAATAACCACAAACGCCGTTCCCGACTCTCGATTCCCTAATCAACTAACATTGATTTACTACTATTTTACAACTTCACAGTGCCTAAAATACCTTCCCCAAATTCGTCATCAGCTCTCGGACTACTATGTATATACATAGTTACATACACATGTGCATATATTAATGCTTAAAGTGTTAATAGCAAAAACCGTATTTATAAAACCTTTAAAAAAAATTAGAATGATCTCAAAATAATTTTCAGCGTGGTCACATTTGCGTGAAAAAAAATTAACTCATCCAAAATGCTTAATAAAGCCCTATGCACACATGTGGTGTTTCAACGTGCGGCGCCACTGCAGTAACACAGCCCAACTATGCACACATAACCGTGAAATGACGCACGAATTCATTTCGCGCCGTTTGCGATAAATGTTCTATCGTAGGAAACGTATTTATTTCGCTTACTTGGTGTAAAAAAAGTATACTTTGTAACAAAATAGACGTTACTGGATACAATCATTTATAAATTATTATTTATTTTCCACTTGTTTATGAAAACAAGCTAATTCAGAACGGAGACTCCTGTGCTGCGCCGTGGGGAACTGCGGTGCACATTTCCCGCAAGTAGGACGTGCGTCGCCCCAGCGGCGCTGGAGGTATGTGTGCACTGCTTCATTGGATCTAATGTATCTCAGACCGCATTTGCGTTGCGGTAGCGGCGCCGCACGTTGAAAAACCGGATGTCTGCACCGGGCTAAATAGCTCGAGCTGCACATCAAACTCGAGTCACGTGGTTCCTCCGCAAGCGCAGACCGGCGAGACAAGGTACTGCCTTCTAGGGTAGCCAGTTCCCCGGCAGCTGCCGATACTTATGTAAAATCTTTATTTGCGTCGGGTTATTATTTAAAACCGCCGTATTCGTCTGGCTTTTTGCACACATTATCAATAGTACTTAATAAACATGCCATAAAAATTTCAGAGTGCCTAAAGAATATTTTTTGCGTTTATTATAATACAAGTTCAGGGCAGTCGGGTTGTACTTTAAAACCGTCCAAACAGTCTGGGAGTGTTATTTCTGCATTCTATGAATGCTAAATTAAGAGATTAAAAAAAATTTCTAAGTGCCTAAGGATACTCGCTGGGATGAATTTTTTGCAAATATCCTACGCTGCGCAGTAGCGAAATAACCGCAAACGGCGTTCCCGACCTTCGATTCCCTATTCAACTAACATTGAATTTCTATTATTTTACAATTTCATAGTGCCTAAAATACCTTCTCCGAATTCGTCATCAGCTCTCGGACTATCATTTGGATCATAAATAATTAAACTTCATTTTGACCATATTAAACTGGCATATGAAATTAAATCAGCTTGACTTCAATCAAGTGATAAGTGATCAAGTTTTCTTCCTATATTGCGTTTGATAATATTGAAAATGAAATGACTATGAACAAAATGCATGTTATTTTATTCAAAAGTTAAGAATTTGATCTTCACACCAAAAACTATACTGAAAATCGTCGAATAGGCGAAGAAGCTCAATATATACTTACCCAAATTGTAAGTTGCATTCTTTAAGATGTTATTTGGTATTGTAATCTGTTCATGAAAAATAAAGACACTTAGTCACAACGAAAAAGTTTTCTGGCAGTATTACAAAAGCCATTCCAATTTTGCACAAAAAAAAAATTAATATTGACAATTTTAATGTTTTTATTATGTTTTGTACACTGCTCTCTCTCTCTCTCTCTCTCTCTCTCTCTCTCTCTCTCTCTCTCTCTCTCTCTCTCTCTCTCTCTCTCTCTCTCTCTCTGTTTGTAAAAAATGCAACACCATGAAGGAATCAACCGAATGAAATGAAATTTGCAGCAAATGTCAAGTAGAGGATGTTATGCAAAGTAGCAAAGTTTCAGAGCCACCACGCATACATGGTGTGAGCAGCGCCATATGAACTGATGCTAAATGCGTATAAATAGAATGCTGTAGCGGGACGTTGAAAATAGTGCATGGTTAGTTTTTAGTGGCGAACGTTTATAGAGACCTAAGTATGCATCCGCGACGAAATAGGGTGAAATTTCAACAACTTACGGAGTTTGAACGGAGGAGAGTCATCGGCCTTCGTGAAGGAGGATTTTCCTATAGCGCAATAACAGCTCGGAACAGTTCCACAGTAATGCGAGTTTGGAAACAGTGGACCGACGAGCACCGGACAACTCGAAGAATTGGGAGTGGATGACAGAAGGCGACTTCAGCGCGCGATGATAGACACCTGGTCCACGTGACGGTTAATGACCGTATATCCTCCTCCAGGCAGTTGGCAGCACTTTGGTCTACTGCTACAGTTGTACTAATGTCGGCTTCATCAATTCGCCGACGTCTGCTGCACCGTGGACTGCGTGCAAAGATTTCTTTATATAGGATCCCCCTCACGCCAAACCATCGACGGCTGCGCCTGCAATGGGCTCATGAGCACAGAGCCTGGCGAGCTGATTGGCAACAAGTTGTCTTTTCTGAGGAAACCCGCTTTAATTTGTGGAACCATGATGACCGCATTTGTGTTAGACGCTATGCCGGAGAACGCTGCCTTCTAAAGTGCCTTATCGAATGTCATAGTGGCCGTACACCCGGAGTTATGGTCTGGAGTGCGATTTCGTATCATGGACGATCTCAGCTGCTACGAATTGAGGGTAATCTGAATAGCAACTGGTACGTCCGTGAAGTGCTAGAGCCCGAAGTCGTTCCCTTCCTTCAAGGCATCCCTGGAGCAATCTTTCAACAGGATAATACACGCCCACATGTTGCAAGGAATGTTCGAGACTTCTTTTCAGCCCAACACATGCAACTTCTTCCTTGGCCTGCTTATTCGCCGGATATGTCGCCTATTGAGCAAGTGTGGGATTTGTTTGGTCAGCGTCTTGCTCGTGATCCGCGTCCTACAGCTTCAAAAGACAAACTTTGGGTGCGCATACAAACAATATGGAATTCTCTCCCACAAGCAGACATTCAACATCTGTTTCATTCCATACCACGTCTTATAGCAGCACTCATTGCATCGCGTGGTGGCTATACCAAATACTGATTTCGGACACTTAATATTGTTTTTTGCTTTGAAAATGTAATTATTCTCTAATTCTTCTAACGGTTATTATATACTTAGACATTTTAAAATTTTTGCTATTTTCCACACTTTGATAAATATTTAAACAATAATTAAATATTTAGGTTTTATTTCTATTATCATGTATAAAGCAAAGAAACGAAAGAAAGAGCACCTCAAACGTCGTGCTCGCATAAAATAGGACGGAGCTAAACTAAATTATGTGAACGGAACGAAGCCTAACTTTGAGGCGCTCCTTCCGAGCACGTTGACGCTCAGCATCGGATGTCCGGAACTTTTATCTTGGATTCCCCATCTCTTGATCTCTCTTCCTGTAGAAGTTTCTATAATTTTTCTTGTGTTAATAACATATATATATATATTGTGACATTTTGAAATTTTTGCGAAATATCTACACTTTGAAATCCGAGATCTAAACTAGTATTAAATATTAAAGTTTTATTTCTATTATTATTAATAAAATGCAAAGAGACGAAGGAAATGACACATTAAACAAACAAAGTAGGCTAGAGTTAGACTAAATTAATGTGAGCGGCAGTGCTCATTTTCGTGACTCAACTTTACGCTGCGCATAATCCGATGACGTCTGCCCAAGATTAATGAACATTTTTACATTCTTTGTTTAGTGCTCTTTTGAACACGATCTCTTTAATTTATTTCTTCTCCTTTCAAGTTATTAAATTTTTCACACTTACGCTTTTATGTGAATTTTAAAACTTAAGCGTGGTATACCGGTTTCGAAAGGTAAAACATATTCTGCGTCAAAAGTCAATTCACTCATTTTATGATTGAGTATGTTGAAAAAATAAAGTATGGATTGAAGTGGAAAGTTATATTAATATGAACTGCAATGATGAATTTTTTCTTGCAAGCTCAAAATTGTAGTGGACTGCAATGTTCTGGGGATGCAATAACAATTGTTCTATGCCAGGCCTCGAAATAGATTTTTTAATACAGGTGCACTGCGTTCACCTGAGTTTTTAAATTAGGTGCACTGCGTGCACTTAGTGGTAAAAATTAGGTGCACAATTATATTTTCATGTGCACAGTGCACCTGTGCACCCGGGTATTTCGAGCCCTGTTCTATGCTGTTCATAGAAAAGATGTCTAGGGATTCTATACATCTACTTAGAGAGATTGAAGGGTTAAATATATTTATTAGTGGTTAATAATTACATACAAGACATCAAAACATAGTACATCAGAAGTATGTCATAACAAGAGAGAGTGCATCTCACCACTGACAAGCCTGTCAATAAGCACAACAAAGAACGTTGGTGTCAAGGTAGAGAGGATAATATCCTACAATAGAGAAAGCATCATTTTCTTATGTCATGTATAAACCTTTTATGTGTGCTAGGAATATACCTATGAAATCCTTGTCAATGCTCAGAGAATTTGAAAATTGAGCATTTTTGATTGCAAGTTTTTGTGTTTTGTCTCATTTTATATTATTTACTCACACAAATAACAATGTTTTCAATTAGGGTTATTTTTCCAAGCTAAATAGTAATGAAACGCAAGAATTTTTTTATGATGCAATTCCTTTAATTTTATATTTTACTAATGACATGATTTTTTCTGAATTATTAAATTTGAACTAATTAATTATTTTGTACAAAAGAACAAAAGGAGATGTTATATGTATTATTCATATATGATCAATATATACAAGAACAATTCTGAAATGTGTATGATTTGAAATATTTCATACACCAGGGGGCTCAGCCCCCAGCTCGTCAATCCCTAGTAATTGCTACGCAATATCATTTGGTTTGCTTCGCAAACCAACACTCCTTTTGGAAGCGTCTTTTCTGTCCAAGACATCACAAGGCCAGCTAAAACGATCTAACGTTTCATCTCCGCGATGAAAAATTTGTACACTATCGCGAAATTATACTTTTAATCGCATCGAATTTATTTATCAACCAATTTCAAAAATAATTATACCAAAAGAAAGAGTACATTCTAAGGTTTCAGGTGATGTTTTCAAATTTAAAAACTAATAGTAATGAGCTATAGATATGGCAGTTTTAACAAAAAAGTAACGAAAATGTCCCGATTTTTCTCGAATTTCAAAAAAGTAATACTAGGAACCAAATTGAAATTTCTAAAAAAACTCGGCGAGGTGCAAAAATTAACGTTTAGAGGTACTCTAGAAAAACCTCATGGCTGAAGACTGAACATTTATACATGTCTTTTGCTCACTTGCGTTAGAAATTTCGCTTTTTACGACTTTGACAATTAAATGCTCCCTGTAACGTCGTGAGTAGAACTTTAGTGGCTGGCTTGAATACAATTAACACAACTTTTAAAAATACAACACATTTAATTAGTGACTGAAGACATTTATATAAGTTAAGGCTATTTCGAGGCTGAACATAAAATAAATACAAACATGGTTTCAGTCCCGCGGCTTCATCGGAGCAGACTAGTTCTGCGTCCGTTCACGTTCATGCGTTCAACGATTGTCTCTGTCGAGTCGAAACCGCACACGTTCTTCCGAAAGCGCTACAGTTCAAAGTCAAGGGGCTACCCCCATCCGGTCATAAATTAGCCAGCCGATTCCCTTCAACGGCGAATCTACGTTACAGAGGAAATCTCGGAATCGGACCTCCATGAAGCTATTGTAAGGAGACCACCTATGACGTTACATCCCTAAACTAATAGCTGCATCAGAAAAAAAATCTTCTCCATCTTGTTCCCTGTACAATTTTAAACAAACCAAGTTAATTTAGCAATTTTCTGATCCGTACTCTCTCGGGAAACTGTCTGAGAATTGGCCAAAAAAGCGAGTTTTAAATCCTGTGGCAGTAACTTCTTTTTAATATATAGAAAAAAATTATGAATATGGTGTCTGGGATCCAAACAAACTTATTTATCTTCGTTCAAAATTTTACGTCACTGGTAATGGGTTACAATAAAAGTAATCTCTTTAAAAAAATTTCCCAATTATATTTCCTATTACAATAATGTTATAGATAATATATATTAATGCCTAACATAACAATCAATACTACCTAGAAACTAAACTGATTTCATTACCTAAGGCCAATAAATTTAGACTTGTACATGCAAGGAATTAATTAAAACATTAAAAATTCAATTATTTTAATTTTAAAAAATCATCCGATATTGAATAAATTTGCAATAAGACAAAAAAAATATGAAATTTCTACAGGTGTCTGTTAAGTTTGTTTTATTTATTCCTACTCTTCCTAGAACATGGTACTCTCAGATTTGTTTTTGTAGAACTAATCTTTCGAACACATAAAACTATAGGTATTGTCTTCTGTTTTTTTTTTGTGAATTCATTAATGATGCAGTTATTTTCCAATAAAAACATATGTATATGTATAACGTGAAAATTTATAACAAATTTAGAAGGATTTAATTTTTTAAAGACAATTTTGAAAAATGTTGAATTTGGACAATTTTGCATAAAATGAAAAAAAGCCCAAATTTTAAAATTGTCTTCTCACCTTTCAAACTCGAAAATTTTCATCATTAGGTTTCTACCTTTTAGAGATTTGCCCAATTATTTAAAAAGTATTTTATATAAAATACAATATTAAAACAAGTTACAAAAAAAATACATGACGCATTCCTTTCAGTTACACAACTTGAAATTTGAAGTTAATGGTCATTTAGGTGTTACAATTAACAAACTAGGATCAGGGGCAGTAGAGCAGTGTGTAAAAGCAGCCTCATTAATTACAAATCTTGTTAAGATGGAAAATATAACACACATTTATTTTATTTCTTCAAAACGTTTTGCAATGTAAAAATATTTAATGTCAATATTTAGTAAATCCTAGAAGCCCTCTTGTTTGTTTTGATTATCATGAGGCTATTTGGAAAGTTTCCTGTTTATGTATGCCTTTTCAAAACTATAATATATTATTTGTTCTGCTGAACTATAAGGAACTTGTAAGGGGATTCCAATAATCCTGTAAAAAATAACTACATTATTTTTATTGTTAAATGTTTTTATATAAAATGGGTTGAGCCATTAGATTTAACAGCAACATTGGTGAAACTTCTTTTAGCCTCTAGATCGGAAAGTTCCTGGTTCGAATCAGGGTCAGGCCACGGATATTTGTAAGTGTATGGTGTAGAGGCGGCTGGTGCACCTTAACTCTGTCGTGGCCGAAAGTCCTCACGTTGGGTTGGTGTGGAAGTTTGGAGAGTGGGATGCCAGCTCAGGTGTTGCCTCGTCACCTGACCTTGCTTCAAAATTACGAGGTGTTGTCCTCGGATATATCGGTTGTGGCGATACACAGAATGGCTTAGGCTGGGACGGTGGTAACTAGTTGAAAATATTAGTTAAGTAAAAATTCTGAAAAGTTATATCTCACCATAATAATAAAAAGTTGAGTTTGAAATTATATTAACAATAAACATAATCATCACATGTTTCTTCAAATTTGAAAATCGAACATTTGCGGTTTTATGAGTTAATAGCACTGAACATAAAATAGATTTTCTTGTAAGTAAACTTTTAAAATTGTGTTTAAATAAAAACGATTACAAAATTGAAGCATATATGACAAAGATTCCTAAACGATGGAGTCGTCCATAGCCCGATGTGTTACTCCAGTGCGACGTTAATTAAATACGTACTTACCTAAACGATGGAATTCCACGCAGCCGGACTTCTGTTATTACTAATTGACGAATTTAATGACAAAAATTCCTTCCTAGAGGAATTGATAAACTGACGTGTGAATCGAAATACGATTAAATTCATTTGATTGCTTTCCATTTGAAAAACTTAATTTTTAGTCCTCTCTGGTATGAACATTTTATTTTAATTCTAAGGTCCTCACCAAAGTGTAGTGTGTTGTTCTAGTACGACATTAATAAAAATTACCTTACATCCACAACGGCAGTGGCCACTAACCATTATCCTCTCTTCAGGTGCATCTCTGAATATATTTTGGTTACAAATCTATGAATAATCAGGACGATTGACCTCAAAATGATTTTATTTGTTCCCACACTGGATAATCGCTATTACACTAATGTCCATAAATTAAGGATAATTCAGAATCACACGGATATCGAACTCTAAAGTAAAAATTTCACCTGTAGAATTATCGCACACATCTTCAAGAATAATATCCAAATTACAGGAAGTCATCAGATGACGCCAATAGTACGTCACAATGACGAGAGTGTAAGAGAGGTGTATATACGGAATGGTAGCAAAGAAGTAAAATTGTTCACAAGCGTTCTGTTAGCCGCTCAGTGACAAAACCGAATTGTTATGGCGCATAGGACGCATGCCGATGATTTTTTACGTGGTAGAATTATCGGCTGCCTGGAATGTGGGCGTACTCAGAAGGAAGTTTCAGTTGAACTTGGAATCGCCTAAAATGTCATCTCTAGGCATTGGCAAAGATTCCAAAATGATGGAAATGTCAGTAGACGTTACAGTACATGTCTATCCCGAGTTACAACGCCAAATGACGACCGGTATTTGGAAGTAACTGCAAAAAGAAGCAGACGGAGCACAGCATCCGACTTTTTCGTCAGCTGTCTTCAGCCACGGGTACGACAGTTTCAAGGCAAATCGTTTACAGACGTTTGGGAGATGTTGGTCTATATGCTCGTAGGCCTGTCAGATGTGTTCCGCTCACGGCAACTCATTGTCGCCAGCGGTTAGCCTGGAGTAGAGAACATGCAATGTGGACATCGTCACAGTGGGCTTTTGTGTTTTTTTCCGACGAGTCCAGGTTTAGCTTGCAGTCTGATTCACGGCGGACGTTCATATGGAGATCGCCAGGTACTCGCTACCACCAAGACAACATCATTGAACGACACCGTTACATAGTGCAGAATTGCTCGTTTGGGGAGTAATTATACTGGGCTCCAAAACAGTTCTATATTTTCAAATCGGAAACATGAGAGGCCAAATTTATAGGGACATCATTCTGGAACAACATGTACGATTGTTTAGAGGTGCCATGTGCGCAGAATTTGTGTTTATGGATGACAACGATTGTCGTCACCGTGCAAACATTGTAAACGAAAGCCTTGAATCTAAGCATATCACCCGTATGGAATGGCTAGTATTCTCACCTAACTTGAATCAGATTGAGCATGTGTGGGACATGCTTGGCCGACGAGTTGTAGCTTGTCAACCACCTCCTACATATGTACCGGAACTATGGAGAGCATTGCTTGCTGAGTGGAGTGATCTTCCCCAAGATCAGCTCGATAATTTGATACTCAGCATGCCTAGTCATTGTACGGACTGTATTTTATCGTCTGGGAGACATATACAATGTATTAACCATCATACCAACCATGTCATGTTAAGTTTATGTAAGGTCGATATTTTTTGTAATTGCTCCAGTGAGCAAAAATCGTAGTTTTTATGAATGGTATCACATATACACCATCTGTTTTGTTCTTTATCTTTTGTTTAGTAAATGGGGTCACGTTCGTTTTGTTTCTGAACCTTTTTTTGCCGGAGCTGGCATTATCCTTAATTTATGGACATGAGGGTAGATAGAAATATGACTCAAAATGATCTTTTTATAGTAATACATAACAGTTGGCAAAAAACCAACACGCTTAAATTTATGTTGGAATATATATATATATATATATATGTAGTATTGGCTCGGTGGGGTATGATTAAATAGTCGGAACAACACGATTAAACTTTGTTAAATTTTACTACTAAATGATAGTGAATTATATACAATGAAATATATCAAACATAATTTCTGGATTACAATGTCATCACGGGAACGCCACCCGCGGACAATAACGAGCGAATCTGCTCGACTGAAGCACTCAGCTTCCAGAATAAGAATCGTCCCGCATTCAGGGATCACATATATTTATAGGTTTCGTAAAACCGCTCATTTTCGTTAGCTTCTGGAGCCTCACACGTGCAAGCACTTGCTGTGTATTGAGGTCATGGACAAGATTCCTCGCGAGAAGCGATTTCCGATTCTACACTCGGCCCTCCTGCTAGTCCTGTGTCCTCACAGACTTCACCAAGCCTCATGACCACATCAAGAACCAGCAGACCTCAATTACATGAAAAATACTAAAATACACAAAAACAAACATTTTCTACTATACTATAAACATAAATTGATGAAACAATACTTTTTAAACACAATGTTACTAAATGAAACACAATACTTTTTAAACACGATGCTACTAAATGAAACACAATACTTTTTTTTTTTAAATATTAAAATGATATCAAATGAAAATATTCAATTAAATTTAATAAATGAAATTTATGTGACAGTCCACAGTTTCATAAAGTCAGCTGCACTTGAAGTTTGGGTTGGGCCTTCATGGCACCCAACTTTTTGAACATCGTACCTATCGTTGTTCTTTACTTTGGTCACCTGATAAGGGCCAAGAAATTTAGGACGTAATTTCATTCCAGTTCCGAATTGAGTTTTTTGTATAGCAACCAAGTCTCCTGGTTTATAGGTGTTGGCTTTCTTTCGTTGTTTATTATACGTTTTTCTATTGTTATTGTTCAACACATGATTAACATCAAGCTCATTTAAAGTGACGCAATTAGCCGTCTCTGCTAAGTATACCAATTTTCCTCCATTCTCGACAGTTGCTTTTATTTTACAGTCTCGGGTATTTTTACAATAACTGTCTGCAGCCGGTGAAATGTTTAGACTATCGGAGATAGAGAGTCTCACTTTGTTGTGACTATCGTATTTTTCCTCTATGGGGGCGATCACATTACTCATTGCAATAGGTGAGAAATTGTTTTTCGTTGCGGTTTGTTGACTAACCTGATTAACATACACATAATTAACAACAATATTATTTTCACTAACACAATTTTGTCTAATTCCCGTAACTGAAAAACCATGTTCATTTATCACAAAATTTAACTTATTCAAAAAATTATGGCCTAGAATTATAGCATTGTTTAAATCTTTCAACACATAAAAGTCCATTTTTACCACAAAATCATCAACCATAATATTAGCATTGAAAAAGCCTAGTGGGGAAACTGTACTCCCACTAATGCCAGACAATGTTATAGAATTTTTTGACAGTTCTGGACATCCTAGGGCAACATAAAAATTATAACTGGCCATGCACACTTCACTTCCGGAATCAATCAATGCATCCGCAGTTTCACCCTTAATTTTTATAGTTTTGATTATTTTATTAGAACTGGAGCTATTACTACAAGCTGTTTTAGCGTCTTTCATTGGGCAAACGTCAGATTTGTGACCTGGGGCGGCACACCGAAAACACACGGGACCGTCTTTCTTACGGGGACAATGCACAGATTTATGTGAAAATTCACCACATGTATAACACTTCAAATTTTTGTAGTTACCCTGTATTTGATCTTGAGGTTTCAACGCGTTATAGAAATTTTTCCTCTCTTGTGTTCGATTCTGTGAAAAATTATTTGGGACTCTATTATTAGTATTACGGCTGTTATATCTGTTACTCTCATTGCCCTGGGCAAAAGACTTTCTTGTATCGGGACTAGAATATTTAGGACTAAACGCACTCTTTAGGTTATTTCGCGCAGACTCATAGTCATCTAACTTGTTTATTAAATCGTCTATTTTTACTAGTTTGGGCAAGTCATCTACAAAGTGTTCTCTGATATCAGTTGGAAGTTTTCGTCGAATTTGGTCAACTACAAGAATCTCTTTTAAGTTATCGAAAGTTGAGATTTCTAACCCGGTGACCCACTCTTCCAAAAAACTATTTATTTCAAACGCGAAGTCGCGCCAAGATACCGAATTTTCTTTCCGATGGCCGAAAAATTTTTGACGAAACTGTTCGGGAGTTAAACGGAAACGATTCAACAATACTTTTTTGATATAATCATAGTCGTTGGAGTGAATCTCCGGTTCTCGAGATACGACATTAACAATTTCCAGAGGCAATAACCCTAATAAATAAGTTACCCAATTCTCTTTAGTGATTGACATTCGCTTAATTTGTCTCTCGAAAAGACCTAAGTAAACACTAATATCATTTTGCATTTCATATCTGTTCATTAATTTTAGTAAATTTGGATCTTTAGTAGTGTTTGTTATTATCGGTGAATCTTTGCTTTTGGCCAAAGCTAATTCAAGCTCCATTTTCTTAATTTCAAAATCCCTTTTCTCTTTTTCCTCTAATTTCCTTTCAGTCGATTCCTCACGTTCTTCTCGTTCACTGGTAATTCTCGCGAGCAGACCCTTAACCAGTTCCTCATTGTAATTAGTATCCTTTACTATTAAATCGGTTAACTGGACTACTTTCGCATTTACTGGGAGAGATAAATTTAATTCCTCTACAAGTACAATTAGATCACATTTGCGAGATCTTGCCAAAAAGGCCATGGTTCTTGTACTAATTTTTACACAAGTAAGAAAATTAAGAAGGCACTTACTATTTTAAAAAGACACCTGATATGTTTTTTCCACTCATCTGGAATTATTATTTAATACATCTTTCATTTAATTCTCTGAACTAGATTTCTGAGTCTTTTTAAAACAAACCTTAACCACAATCACAAATCAACACAACAGAGCTACGAATAATCACTGGGGGAAAAATCACTCTTCCCATTCATAAAACACTGAATACTTTTTGTAAAATATGTACGCCAACGCGCACTTGAACACGACGAAACGCGCACAGACTGGAACGAAGAAACGCGCAGAAACTTGAGCGAACACACGCGCACAAACTTGAACGAACACACGCGCACAAACTTGAACGAACACACGCGCACAAACTTGAACGAAGAATATACCCGCTTGAATGATGAACCACCGCGTACACTGGACAAAGAACCCTTTCTTCAGCGATGCCAGCAAAACGACAACCGTCAGCACAGGCTCCAAGCAACAGTCCGAAAACGTGCTTTACTCCACGGAAAATTTTCTCCAAGCGAAACTCCGGAAACGTACTTTGCTTCACGGTAAATTTTCTCCAAGCGAATCTCCACTAACGAACTTATTCCTCAGAAAATTTTCTCTCTCGAGGCCACATCCCGGGCGGACACCCCATTTGTAGTATTGGCTCGGTGGGGTATGATTAAATAGTCGGAACAACACGATTAAACTTTGTTAAATTTTACTACTAAATGATAGTGAATTATATACAATGAAATATATCAAACATAATTTCTGGATTACAATGTCATCACGGGAACGCCACCCGCGGACAATAACGAGCGAATCTGCTCGACTGAAGCACTCAGCTTCCAGAATAAGAATCGTCCCGCATTCAGGGATCACATATATTTATAGGTTTCGTAAAACCGCTCATTTTCGTTAGCTTCTGGAGCCTCACACGTGCAAGCACTTGCTGTGTATTGAGGTCATGGACAAGATTCCTCGCGAGAAGCGATTTCCGATTCTACATATATAACATTAAAAATGATTCGTGAGAAAATTGCTTCGACATTGGCCGGCGCCTCCGAGTATTTTTTTCACATGCCTTTTACAGTTTCGCAGCCCATTGCATCAGAAATAATTAATTTTTGCAAGCTAAGCTAAATTCATCTTCCCACGCCGGGATCCATCTGTTCCCATCTATTTACTATAAGATGTCCCATCAAATCATACCATATAAGGCAATGAAATCTGTCTGAGTATTGCTGATCAAGGAATAATTAATTTGTTGATACGCAGCTTGTAATTTGCTACGACATCTCTGGAAGCACTCGAACCATGACTGTGGTCTAATAAAGACGTCTTTTTCATTGCTCTCTGTCCTGCTCGTATTTTATGAGAACTATGTAGTGAGACTTGTAAGAAAGTCGTCACAAGTCGACAGGATTAAATCCTGTCGCGAAAACCGACGGCACGATACTAATTTTAAGTTTTTAAAAACAATTAAGCGCAATGAAAGTGACCAACAATGGCGGTAGCTTGTCTTTTTCTGCCGCGGTTAAGGCGAAAGAAGAATTGTTTGTTGTTTCTCTTTTCGATTGATGGAAGAGTGGGTGCATACCCAAAACAGCTGACGAAGTTTAAATTTTGCCTAGCTGCCGTGATGAACTAAATGAATGGTGAAAGAAAAAGCAAGGGAGAAAAAATGCTTCGTCTTCCTCGCTTCGGAAAGGTTACCGACATGTACTCAAAGGTTGCCGTTGGAAAGAGCCGATGTCCAGGTTCTTGGAGTTCAAGCCCCTCAGCGGAACAACCTCTCCTTGGAGACGACCGACCCCTGCCTTCCCACCAAGGGTTGGATTACAGCAACCATGGAGTTAGAGACCACAACAGTACCAGAGCCCATCATCCGTACCAAGGAGACCACCAGGTGTGCCTCTTCTACCTTGGAGACCATGACCATGGGTTCCTCGTCTACCTAGCCAAACCCATGGAGTGTTACCACCACCACGAGATAGATCCACAGCGGCTTGCTACAACTGTGCTCTGCAGGGCCAATTTGCCCGAGACTTCAGAAAGTGATTTCGTGCAGGGCCCCCCACCATTATGCACTGTGCCGGAAACGTATTTCTTGTGACCGAGATGTGTTTTCCAGATACTGGACTAGACTTACTGGGACTCATTGACATTGGCAGCAATGTGACTAATAAGCGAGTCTTTTGTCAGGTCTTTATAATTTAGAGAAATGGGTGGTGAACAGTTGAAGGTGGTGTGGCAAACCAATGGACTATTAGATGTAATCAAAATCATAGAGGTAAGTGCCAAAATTGGAGAAATTAAGAAAATAAAAATAAAGTTGTAATGATGTTACAGATAGTGAGAATTATGATGTGATAGAAGCGAGATGTTTTTTTAAATAAGAAATATGGCAAACATTGTAATGAAAATATTAAGTTTTTTGATAATGTTTATGTGTCAGAGAGAAGTGCTGGAGATGTTGAGCTTCTACAACAATTTCAGAAAGTGTGGATTACACCCCCCTTGACTGAAAATTTTAAAAGTCATTTCGCTATTCAGGAAAATTTACCTGGATTTGCAGAAATGGACCAAAACACAGAACTGGCATCTCTCGTACTCTTCTTTCGGTACATATTTTCCAAAAACAAATTTGATATTGGACGAATTAGAATGGAACTTTGGCAGCATAAAGTCTGTGACGAATGTTAAACTTGTTTTTTTTTTTTTTTATTTATTTTTTTTGGTATGAAATTGGATATTGAAGGAGAGTTTTTTTACTCTTTCACATATAAAGGTTTCATATTTTTCTATTAACAGTTTAAACATACAATTATTATCACGAGAAAACATTACTCTGATAAATTAATTGGAATTAAGTAAAGATATATTCATCCAGATTCATGCACCAAGAGAAATTTATGAGATTTTGTTGAAAAGTTATTGCATTTTGTGTTTTTATCTTGCAAGTATCCTGAGATGGAGCAGAAAATAAATAAATAAGTGAATACATCGGAGAATTGTTTTGTATTTGTAAGTTGAAAAGCGAATGAAGAATATAAGGATGAATAGATTTGTTTATTTGTACTTAATACTTGAAGGAAGTGAAATGTATATTATAAATAAACAGATGCAGAAAGTCGCAGATAATATTCAGGGTTATTTACAATGTAGAAATAATTGAAAGGCATTTGTGAAATTGTATTTTGTTTCTTATGAGGAAATGGAACTAAGAAGGTCTTTGAGAATTTTTGGATGCATCTTAAAGCCTGGATTATAGTAGCGCTACTTTTTACTTATATTTAAAACTTGTATAGAATTAAATTACAGTGATGATCATTTTATGATTTACAAGAAATGTTGTACTTTCATGTTGGGTTTTTGAACTTGTTCGCGACAGTAGCTAAATGAAGAGATTAGGGTAAGCCCCTGGGTCCCTGATATTCTGAAGTCCGTACTGGTCACACAAGTTAATGTATTATAGAAGTATTTGGAATTACTATGGTTTTTATTATACGATTATTATATACAGTGTATAGTATTATTGGTTTTTATTATTTCCTTTTCATTAGGTTAGTTTCTCAGAACACAATTCTCTAGAAACTGGTTGTATTATTTTGTACAGTATTTGATTTGGTTTGATTGTGAACCAGTGTGGTATTGATGCTCATTGATAATTTATTATGATAACCACTTATTGTGTTTTATTTTATTTTAATGGTAATTGGTAATTTTTTGTTTACGTCGTACTAGAGCAACACAACGGGCTATTGACGACGGTCCGGGATCAGTCCCTTAAGGGAAAGATCCGAGGACAACACCTCGTAATTTTGAACCACGGTCAGATGACGAAGCAACACCTGAACTGCCACCCCACTCTCCAAACTTCCACGCCAACCCAACGTGAGGACTTTTGGCCACGACAGATTTAAGGTGCACCAGCCGCCTCTACACCATACGCTTACAAACATCCATGCCCGCACCCGGATTCGAACCAAGAACCTTCCGATCTATAGGCTAACACCTTAACCACTATACCGGTTTTATTTTAACGGATCCTCTATTCTAATTGTTTATTGCGTTTATACTCTTTACCATGACTGAGATAAAGAGTCATTAATTTTAAAAGTGTTTTTATTTTTATATTTTGGGTATGTTAGATGTATGTCAATAGATGGATAGCAAGTGGTTAGATAGAAGTTTTGGGTTATAGGGTTGCTAATTTATTCCAAATTTTAGGTTTTCATTAACAGCTTCTTCCTAGATGTCCTACACCCTATGGACGCATAGGATGTAGTCTTCTTGGGAAGGGGGATGTAACATTAAAAATGATTCGTGAGAAAATTGCTTCGACATTGGCCGGCGCCTCCGAGTATTTTTTTCACATGCCTTTTACAGTTTCGCAGCCCATTGCATCAGAAATAATTAATTTTTGCAAGCTAAGCTAAATTCATCTTCCCACGCCGTGATCCATCTGTTCCCATCTATTTACTATAAGATGTCCCATCAAATCATACCATATAAGGCAATGAAATCTGTCTGAGTATTGCTGATCAAGGAATAATTAATTTGTTGATACGCAGCTTGTAATTTGCTACGACATCTCTGGAAGCACTCGAAACATGACTGTGGTCTAATAAAGACGTCTTTTTCATTGCTCTCTGTCCTGCTCTTTTTTTTATGAGAACTACGTAGTAAGACTTGTAAGAAAGCACCCCCCCCCCCCCCCCCACACACACACACACACACACACACACACACACACACATATACGAACTGGGTGATTCAAATTTCTTAATTATCCTTAACCAGAGACGAACATGTAAGACATCGCCCTCAGACACAACCGGTATAGTGGCTAAGGTTTTAGCGTCCAGAGAGGAAGGTTCCTGGTTCGAATCCTGGTGCGGGCATGGATGTTTGTAAGCGTATGGTGTAGAAGCGGCTAGTGCACCTTAAATCTGTCGTAGTCTAAAGTCCTCACGTTGGGTTGGTGTGGTAGTTTGGAGAGTGGGGTGCCAGTTCAGGTGTTGCTTCGTCATTGATCCCGGACCGTCGTCAATAGCCCGTGGTGTTGCTCTAGTACGACGTTAACTAAAAATTATCATTACCATTACCCTCAGACACAAAACCTACGCTCACATTCATCCATTCACACTCCGCGTATGTCAAATGATGTTAATGGCTCTGCTTTATTGGTAAGAAAACATTAAGTAGAAGCTTCCTCGCCAGTCAACCCTATATGGAAATTTTTCAATCAATCACGAAAGACTGACGATTTTCACCATGCAGCTCGGTAGGCGCTAGTTATATTTATTCTGAAAGGGACGTTACTTGACCACATTTAAGGTAACACACTTAACCAGGAGCATTGAATATCCTGAAGTAAAAGCCGACCAAACAGTATAGTGATTAAGGTGTTTGCCTCTAGATCAGAAGGTTTCTGGTTCGAATCCGGGTCAGGGCATGGATGTTTGTAAGCGTATGTTGTAGAGGCAGCTGGTGTACCTTAAATCTGTCGTGGCCTAAAGTCCTCACGTTGGGTTGGCGTGGAAGTTTGGAGAGTGGGGTGCCAGCTCAGGTGTTGCTTCGTCATCTGACCGTGGTTCAAAATTACGAGGTGTTGTCCTCGGATTTTTCCCTCAAGGGACTGATCCCGGACCCTGATCCCTTTTGATGAATAATCAATATACGATTTACTTTTATCAAATGACATGAGATCGATTTTTAAGCTATTACTATAAAACAAACTATCCCATTATTTAAATTTAGCATAAAATATAACATGAAATGACTTACCTGTTTAATGCCAGTATTTGCAACGGATTTAAAGATAATAGTCATACTTGTCGTTCAGGTTCTTTTAACAGGAAGTTTTGAGTCTTTTATGTTGAATAGTTGCTGCCTGGATGCCAGGTATTTAAACTTGAATATTCATCTACAATCCATACAAATATATAACTACAAAATATGTATAAAGCTGTAAACGAGCATTTTATTTCTTTTCGAAATAAAATTGTATAGTAGAAAAGATTGAAATAGAGGTATCACGTAAAACTATAAGGAAAAGTTATCCGTCTTACAAATATACGATCAACCTATCTTGCTTATGTCATTAAATTATTATTGACATTAAATTATTACTTTAACGGTTTATTTTCAAAATGTAATCCATCTAGTTCACTTATTCTAACTTTACGTTTACTTTGAAAACTTTTCAGCAAAAAATCATTACAAATCTGCTAAAACGTATCAAATTAGGTTAATTTGTGAAGACTATGATTGAACTACTTTGGTTACAAAACATTTCTTGCAATTGTGATAAAATATCGAGTTTATTTGATTCTTTAATGTACTCAATTTTGAAATTAAAATTACAAAAATAATTAGGTACGTGGTTTTAACGTCGCACTGAAGCAACAGAGCGAGCTATAACAAAAATATAATTAAAATTGTCACCTATAAATTTACAAAGGCTTATATTTTTTATAATAATTCACGCGCGCACGCGTATTTTAAATTCACTGAAACTATTGTATTTAAATTTTTATAATTTATTTATAACAATGTTTTGTCAAATTTAATTACATTTTTTAATTAAATTGTGTCGTTGTTAAAATAATTTTATTTTACAATTATATTTGGTATGAAATTTAAGAATTCCTTCTGTACACACATATCAATTATTATATTATCCCAGAAGATTTAACACAAATTATTTAAATACTTTTTTTAACATATCATATTGATGTCTGAATATATATAACTCAAAGTTTTGTTAAAATAATAAATTTGACTCTGTTTCTTAACGTTGACTAAATTGGGGTGCGAGATTAAATCATTGAATAAGATAATGAACCATTAAATACGGAAATTCAATACCCCTTGCATGGCAAAAACTATAGAAATCAATAAGATTGATAATTGTAAACATTCGTAGAAAAACAAACTGTCAACAAACCCAAATTCTAACGTACAAGTAACTCACGGTTTAATTTTGACCTGGTAATTAGGTAGTCGAATTTACGTCGCACTGTAGCAACACACAGGGTATTGATGAGGGATCGGGAAAGATCCGGGGACACCGTAATTTTGAACTGGTAGACCTCCGAACTTGTCAAGCCGACCAACCGGTATAGTGGTTTTTGCGTCAACCAGTTTGTAAGCGTATGTTGTAGAGGCAGCTGGTGTACCTTAAATCTGTCGTGGCCTAAAGTCCTCACGTTGGGTTGGCGTGGAAGTTTGGAGAGTGGGGTGCCAGCTCAGGTGTTGCTTCGTCATCTGACCGTGGTTCAAAATTACGAGGTGTTGTCCTCGGATTTTTCCCTTAAGGGACTGATCCCGGACTGTCGTCAATAGCCCGTTGTGTTGCTCTAGTACGACGTTAACTAAAAATTACCATTACCTCAATTTTCCGGCGGTTTGTTTTCACTGAAAATCCCTCTCATACCCAACAGAGAAATGGAGTCTTCTAATCAAAGACTAATTACAGATTTTTTTTTATTTTAGGTTCCCACACTTCTTGTACGGGCGAAATTTGCTTTTCGTTTGCATAAGTATCAAATTTAGTCAGAAATCACTGCTTTCGTCTGGAGTTCTTGACCACGTCCACAAATCTGACATCCAGAACTAGGTTATGTTATGTTTGCTCTTATTGCATCAAGCAAGACTCAAATTAGCGCATACGAACAGAACAGTACTGTGACGTTTTCCTTAACCTACTTTGTTGATCACTTCTGCGCAGGTGCAGTTTATCTTGACAAGACTAGAGGATCAAAAGATTGGTCTAATTTTGAACTGTTTCCGTTGGGAAGTAAATGCTCCAAAACCCGAATGTTATCGACCACATATGCCTGTTAAATTCAAGCATGTGCAGAAGAATAATCATGTTATTTCGTCGCTTTTGAGCATATTGTATTTGTCTGTTTACAGACACCAACTTCGTGTTACTTAAGTTTTCAATTCTTTCGCTGATCTTAGTAGGTGTTACAAATTTCGGTGAAAGCATGCTTCCTGTTGCTAGGAATTACTTTTGTTGACCTTTCCTATTTACTTTGATTTTAATATCAGCTATTATGGTTATACTAAGAAAAAAGAGAAGAATATCTATTCACACACACTGCTGTATGCATCCTGTAAGAACTTGTGATCATCAGATGGTTCACGGTTGACAGCTGTCAGGTAAGATTTATTTTTTGTTAAGTATTGGCCCCGTTTCAAATACGTTCTATTTGTGTACTTCAGAGAAGAATAGGCGCTAAAAATTTGTTTAGATTACGTTTGTGTGACATAAGGGTTGAGCGTAAAGTATATTTCAGTAGCCACAGAAACAAATCTCATTTTTAGATTTTCGCTTTTAAAAATTTCTTTTTGCAACAAAATTTATACAAACATTAAGTTTTCAGTTCTCGTCGTTTTAGTCGGGGATCTTGGCATGTTTTGATGGTAATGTATGTTGGAATTTTAACTCATCTCTCTCTATTGCTTTAACTCCTATAACTCAAAACTTTGGTTTAAAAAGGCTTATTACAGGTCAAACTAGGGCTGATTCGAAAAATCTTATTTATTTCCATCTTTAAATCAATTTGAAGTTTTAGTTACTTGAAACTATTTGGGTGTCTCCAACACAATTTTTCATACATTTAATGAGTTCAACATTCTGTGTACTGAGTATTTTTATTATGTGGTTAACCTAAACATGAATTTATCAGTATTAAAGAGTCGACTAGTGATTTATTTTGTATTATATTTTCATTTAGTAAGTGCCCATGTTTAAATTATACTGAATTTTTAAATTGAGCATCTGAACATTTAAAAATATTCTCTAAAATTTAAGTTACAATAATATGCTTGTTCAAAGTAGTAAATATTAAACTTTTTGTATCTTTGAATTGTTTTGCACAATTCATACTTATTTTCCCTCAAAACAATGCCTAACTGGTCAGTGCTTGTTTGCTACGGGTTTGAATCGTGGTTTATATACACATGGACATTGGTGATTGTCTTTGTAAGAAATAGTGGCAGCTCACCCAATAGGTGCTTGCTCCTCCACAAGTAGCTGTTAGTTAATCCCATGAAGTGTTGAAGACCAAGAGGTCAGTGGTTGGCCATTATGTTATGTGTTATAAAAACAGTAATAAAAATTAATTTTTCCTTTTTCCTTCTGAAATTTGTGACTCGGGAAAACTTCATGCTTTGACAAATGCAACTTTTAAAACCTGAGATTGTTAAAGTCTAATTGGTTTTCATGAATCAAGATTAATGAAAATTTAACAAAAATAAGGCCTTTGGTACTGATTTAAATATTAAGCTCCTATTGATTAAATCTTCATTATTGTTATTTTATTACCCAACATGCTAAGTTTTTCAAGTTTTAAAGTTATGAAGATGTATTGCGAACAAAGTATTTTTGTGCTTTTATATGTTAAATATGATATGTTTATATGATTTTTGTTGAGTTGTGTTTAAGTAATCTGTACACTGCATTGTAACTTATAGTCATAGTTGTAAATAACATGATATATATTGGCAGAATAGACGTAACACATTAACAGTGTATACAAAATTATCGATGTGACCGTTGGATAGTATCTAGAGAAGATATGAAAGTCAAATAATCATGGCATAATAGATATGGAACATATTTATGTATTAACAGATTAAAATATCAGATTATCAAAATGGTTGCTCTTTTGTATCAGGGGAAGATATGATAATCAAATAATCTTTTTTGGTTTGATTTATAGTTGGGTCTCGAAAATGTGAGTGTTTTTTTCAACTTGTGATTTGTACTTGCATTTCTGTGTTTGCTATGGAAGGGGAATTTTAAATATCTTTAAGGGACTTGTACAGTACCAAATATTACCTCTTGAATTGAATGTTTAAACATTTCATAACCATTCCATAGTCAGATTTAAAAAAAAAATTGATTCTTATGGTTTATATTTTTGGTCAGATTGTCTTTGCCATTCCAACAAAGACTTCAATTCCTAGGGTCTGACCCTTTTGACCTCTTGGTGGAGTGCTAGCAAACGGGACAGTCTTTTTTTCTCGCCAAAGAGTGGTAACCTTCCATTTTGGCTTATTTTAAGTAAACCCTATTAAGAAGATTTGGATTAAAGACGTTATCTGATTGGAATAAAATCGTGTTTTGAAGTAAAATTAAACGTGCTCTGATTGGTTTAGATTTTTTTTCTCGTTTAACGATAAGAGATAACGACGCTTAATCGGCCACTTTGTTTTTTATCGTTTCACCGTGGTGTGTGTTTTATCGTTCCTCGTGCATTTTCTTGTTTAACGACTCCGTCTTTTTTTGGTGTTTTACTTTTTTTCAAGTTGAGAATGAGCCTTGCTGCTATGAATATCTTTGCTTCGGTAGGGAGATCTTTCTTTAGACTAAACGCGTCCATTGGCAGGGCTATATTTCTATTAAACAACGGAGTAGAATATCCTAGATCAAAAAGCTTGACAATGATTCGGATTTTGAGGCTGCTCGTGGATCACCAGCGGAATGTGCAGCGTATTGCCGATAGGATGGTAGATTCAAGGAGTTTGGTACTCTTCCCGCCACTAATGTCGGCAGTCGCAAATTTGCAGATATTCTTGCTGCCGCTAAACACGTTGACATTGAGACCGTTGAGAGAGATTATCCGGGCATCTTCCTCCATTATAAGACGCATATACTCATCGTGCATCGAATTTTCTAGCCTTTGTCCAAGAAATTAACGACAAAATGAGGGTAAGTTTCATTTTTTTACACCATTTCGCAAAAAATTACTACCAAATCCATAGAAATTACTATCAAATCCATTTATGCAAAGGTTCACAGTGTGAATTTTGCTACATGGACACCGTGCCACCTTGTTATGGTGACGCGGCATCTTGTTATACCATTTCGCAAAAAATTACTACAATATACATATAAATTACTGTCAAATCCATTTATGCAAAGGTTCACAGTATGAATTTTGCTACATGGACACCGTGCCATCTTGTTATGGCAACGCGGCATCTTGTTATACCATTTCGCAAAAAATTACTACAATATACATATAAATTACTGTAAAATCCAGTTATGCAAATGTTCACAGTGTGAATTTTGCTACATGGACACCGAGCCATCTTGTTATTACGATTTCCGCCATCTTGGTTTGGCGACAAAAAAAAACCCGCCTTGGCGCTACAGTCCTGTTTGCGACCACTCCACCGACCTCTTAAACATGAGGGATTACTATTACAAGTAATGTTTGTATAGTAAGTACACAAATGTGTTGAGTGATTTGATCTTTTTGTATTATTTTCTTAGTGGTAAAAGGTCACTTCATGAAAAGGGATAACAAGGTTGGCAAAAACCAGGTTTAAAAAAAAAAAAAACCAATCCACCTGTGTTTTTTTCAGAAAAAATTTGGGTTTAAAAAACCCTCACTAAAACTTTTTTTTAAATAAATATATTTAGTACCGAAATAAAAGTTTAAAAATAATTGTTTTTTTTGTCAAATTTGTTTTAGAAATTTTTTTTATTAAAGTGTTCTTAAACATATTGTGGAGGTAAATAAATACTTTTTTTGCAACCACAACGTCTCATGGATAATTAAAGGAAAAGGGTGGATTCATGCCTCAAATTAAAAATGTTACACGTTGGAATTCGCAAGTTGAATGCGCTAACATTTTCATCAAAAACTTTAATAAATATGTTGAAATTATTATTGAAAATGAACAGCGAGTCGTATATTGGAAGAATTGTAAATAATGTTGAGCTGTACCAAGAAAGTTCAGCGTTACAGAAACAATCAAAATAAGTTTCTGTAGCTTTAGATAGGTTGCAGGCCGATTCGGCAAACTTCTCAACAGCTGTGGAGGTCTGGATTGACCTCACTACGAGTATCTAATTGTTGCCATATAAGCAACAGATACAACAAAGGATGGATAAAGCATGCAACCATTTTTTTACCTGACTAATATAATGGACCCATCATGTTATATGCAACAAATTATCAAGAGAGCAAGCAAAGCAGGGGAAAACTTGGTTGCAATCTGAAAATTAAATATATGCCTGGTGACTAATCCTTCAAAATAAAAAACAGTGAGTTGTTTCCTCAAAACATTTTTAATGTAGATGTTTTGAACTTGTACAAAAGTAATCCTTCGAAGTGGTAGTTGCTAGTGGAGCGTAACACACAAAAATTTGGGAAGTTGCCCGAAGGATTCTGTAGGTTTTTCGCTCAACTCCTCAGCTGCCCACCAAGTTTGTCATCCATTGAACGTGTGTTCTCTACATATGGCAACAAATGGACAAAGTTGATAAATAGACTTGGGGCAGGGAAACTGGTCGAAGTTCAGCATTTCCTGAAGAGACAATGACACTCAAGAATGGTAGCTTGTTATAGATAATATGTGTACAAAACTTGTGTATTAAAAATAAATCTTCTATAAAAGTTATCAATTCTGTTAAAATATTTTAGAAGTACAATTTGGATGTATTTTTTTTAGCACTGAAACTTTTGCTTATATTTTTAAAATATCGGCAAAATTGAGATTTTTTTTTTTTGAAAAAACAAAAACAAAATTTTATACATTTTTTTGTTTGTAAAAACTCATTGGGTTCAACCCAGCCAACCCTGAGTCCTAAAGACCTGAACACCTTGCGTTCTAATATTTTTATGTTTGGGCCCCAACCCCCTCCAATATGAGGGATGAATACTAAAAATGTTCTTATAATGATCTTTAAAAAATGCACAAAATAAAGAGTTCCAAACATAAAGCAAGTGTTGTTTCACTTGGACCCAATTCTTTCTCCAAGTTAGCATACTTGAATGTCCATTTAAAGTAGTGAAGTCACATACCTTCTTTCGAAAAGGGGCATTCTTGGGTTGTAGAAGTTATTTGATTAAGTAGAAGAAAATTTTTAATTTTGTATAAAATAACATGCATCCTCTCTAAGGTTATTTCATTTTCAATTCTGAACTTAATTTAGAAAATTTAAAACTTTGATTTTAAATCATTAAAAATAAAAAAAAATCACTTGATTTAAAGTGCATACCCTGATTAAAACAATGTTTGGAATAATATTTTGCCTATTTTATTAAATTATGAAGTAAATAAAATATTTAAAGTAAATATCTAAACATATATTTAAAAATAATTCACTACATTTGTCATTAGAGGTTTGATTATTCTATATGCAACATTAAAAAGAACATTTTCTGGTAACACATTTATAATGTTGGATGCAATTGATGCCTGTGTTTGATCAAAAGTGTAAAACTTTCTCAAACAGAACTCAATTTTTAAACATTTCTTAATTTATAAATAAGAAATAAGATAATATGCTGTTTAAAAATGTGAAATATATATCTATTCTCTTTTTTACTAGGTTTGTTGCAATGTAACTCATCTTTGACAATGAAAGTAATGGCAAAGAAGTTTAGCACAACACATTGTTCATTCACAAATTGTTCTTAATTATATTGCAGTGATAATCTAACAAAGCACTTGTACTTTGATAAGGGTTATAATTACCAGTTCTGTTAATTCGAACAAGAACATCTATGAGCTTCCTGTGATAGCTAAGGTAATGCCTTTTTCTCTTTAATATAAATGCTTTAAAAATTTTTAAAACCATGAATATTATTTTTACTTATTTTTACCCTTACTGTTATAACTCACTTAAATTTATGTTTAATTATTATTAGATTTTGTAGTTGATTTTTTAAAGATTAATTAGTATCTAGTAGACTGGTATGAATTTTGCTTAGCAGTTAATATTAAGTTTAAAACAAGGGATTTTTTAAGAACACTTTTAGAATAGGAATGCAAGTTGGTATGGGATACAATATGCATCATAGTAACTGGTCATTACCATAAAATATCTAATGTACATGTCTGCTGAACTTTGTAATTATGAAGTGCTTGTAGCGAGCGTAGCTACCACTCCAAAACTTAACTTACGAAGAGGTAATATAAATACCTGTGTAACCCAACTCTACCATGAAGTACTTTTTTGGTAGACACTAAGTTACGCTGGTTCATTCGCGCTTGCTATATTGGTGGTGACCAACGTTCGTATTTTAAACACACTTTAAAAATTTACAAATTCGATGGATGTCACACTATGTACAGTAGAAATCGCCATGGTTAATACTAATTACCTTTCAACCACTAGGAGCGCTGTGATAGCAGAAACTGCTAACGTTATATCACATCCTCCATCCGTGCAATTGCTGCATGGATAAAATAACGTGTAAAAGGCAACACAGCAACTGTAATCTTAATACAGCTCTTACAGTTAAAACGCAAAAAATGGCAATCATTCTACTAGTAACGTCATCTATAAAATTTCAGCAACTGCAAAATTCTGGAGGAGGAGTATTGTAGCGAGCGTAGCTATCACTTGAAAAAAAGCAAACTTAAAAAAAGCAAGTAGCAAAACTTAACTTACGAATGGGGTAATATAAATTCCAAACCAGTGTAACCCAACTCTACCATGAAGTACTTTTTGGTAGACACTAAGTTACGCTGGTTCATTTGCGCTTGCTATATTGGAATGCTTTATTAACGAAAGATATATGCGTAAGACAATAGGTAAACTTCAAAGCGAAATAGATGAAAACATAGTTTTCTATTGTATAATTTTGTTCCAAACTTTTTCTGATGCCACTCGAGCCAAGAGAAATGGTAACGGGAAGAGTTTGCTGGTTGGTGCCTCAGTGCGCCACATGTTGTCACCACAGTGCTCTACCAAGTTTAAAAGTAAGCCTCTGGCTTGTCAATATCCTTGTACATTTGATTGATATGGTCATGATATGAAAGGTTATTGTTGATTATTACACCATGATGGCCGCACACTGTTACCACAACTTTAATCTTTTTTTATATAGTAAAAACAATAAGAAAATGATTGTCTATCTCAGGTGTGGGAAAATGTGGCTCTTTGTTGAGTTAAGTGCAATTCCCATTGAAAATTAAAATTTTTTTTAAAAATATTATTTCAGAATTTTTTTTATGAATATTGTTAAATTAGCTAAGTAAGTTAAGAATTCAAATTGTACGTAGTGGCTTCGATAGTAGGTCTTTGGTTGAATCGATGTGTAATGAAGTCGAGTGTGTTTAGTGTCGTTTTGTATTGCATAATATATACACTATCCGTAAACCGTAATATGCGCAAACCATATACCCACTCCACATGTTGGAGGATTTTTTACAATTTATTATTTACTGTGACCCATTTATGTGTGATATTATTAACATGGGTTACCACTTTCTGAAATAATACTTGTTGAAAAAGCAGCTAGGGAATTAGAGTTATTAGTGGGGAAAAAGGATCGGACATTTCAAATGCAGCACAAATCTACTTCTATAATTGAATTTTGGAAATTCGTGCCATAATCAAAATATCCACACTTAAAGAAAGCTGCTAGCTATCTGATTTCAGTTTTTAGTTCAACATATTGCTGTGAATCTTTGTACTGCACAATGAAGTTTGTGAAGTCGAAATATCATTCACAGTTGACCAATCATCGTCTCACAGAATTGCTGTGGATGTCTTTAACAAATTTTATGCCAGATTTCAGAGATTTAGCCAAAGGTCTTTGGTGAAGGTTATACTTTTTATTAATGCATTTTTATTATACAGGGTGGTCATAAAAAAACTTGGCCGATATATGGACCTCTAGCGGCCGTTCCGTTCAACCGATCGAGATGAGATTTCGGATATAGTTATTCAGAGGTATGAGCTCGGGATTCTGTGAACGACAACAAAGTGGCAGTTACAGTTATAGGTAGAGAAACTCGAAATTTTCGAATGGCAACACCCACTTTTTCCTATCTCAAAATGCTCAGCGCATGCGAAAACCCTAAAGAGCGTTGGAACGGTACGTGTATCACAAAAAACGGAAGCGTTATGCAATCACAAAAAACAGCTCTGCGAACGTCCAACAAAACCACGATCGGAGCCCACGAAGGAAATTTGCATATGTTGGAGACAAGACACCAACCACAGAACGCCTTTCGCCAAATATTGAGCCAGATCTTCAGTCGGGAGCTCGCACATGCCAACGAAATGACTCTGTCAGCGAAAGTTAATGGAAAATTGGTAAAATTCTATTATTAAAATGGGATGAATGCCGTGGAAGGGCCTTGCGTGTTTACCGTCGAAACCATCGCCAAATACGAGGCCCATGTATCTGGCGAAAGGCGTTCTGTGGTTGGTGTCTTACCTCTGTCATATGCAAATTTTCTCAGTGCGCCCAGAACGTGGTTTTGTTCGCCGTTCGCAGAACTGTTTTTTGTGCGTGCATAACGCGTCCGTGTTTTGTGATACATGTACCGTTCCAACGCTCTTTAGGGTTTTCGCATGCGCTGAGCATTTTGAGACAGGAAAAAGTGGGCGTTGCCATTCGAAAATGTCGAGTTTCTCTACCTATAACTGTAACCGTGAGTGCCACTTTGTTGTCGTTCACAGAATCCCGAGCTCATACCTTTGAATAACTATATCTGAAGTCTCATCTCGATCGGTTGAACGGAACAGCCGCTAGAGGTCCATATATCGGCCAAGTTTTTTTATGACCACCCTGTATTTTATTTTTATTATTAAAATTTTGAAATAATTATTTTGTATTTTCTTTCTCTTAATTATATTTTCTTACATGTGTACTTTACATGCATTTACGACGTGTGTAGAATATGTAACCATTTAAAGTAAAATAAATTAAAATTGAATTTGTATATTTAATACTATATGTGTAGCTATGGTGTGACTCTTTATAATATATGAAAAACTCCAATGTGACTTTCATTTACCTCATGTGTGCCCAACCCTGGTCTAGCCTATCAATTTGCTCTAACTTTTGTATGGATCCTATACTGCCTGTTATTTCTGCATCAAACTCAAAATAACTGCATTAATTTTGAAAACTTGCAGCTACTGTCAATTATCTCAAGATCCAACAAATAATAATTTCCTTATCACTTAGAGCATTAAAAGAATTGGTGGTTCAGACATGATTCAATTGTATCAGTTATATATATAGTCTACCATAGGACTGGGCTATGTATCTGTACATCGTTAGATAGTGATATGAAGTAGACATCGTGACACTGGTTTCCCGATTTTCAATTTAGCGATGAATCGTGATGTGTATTGAGCAATCTAAGCATGTGCGATATCTGCCTAAACTGGTATGGAATGATATACGCATGTGTGTTTTTTTCTTCCAATGTCTGCTCAAACCGGTATAGATTGAATGTCCTACACATGCACAGTATTTGAACCGATATCTGCCCAAACTGATTTATTGAACAATGTACGCATGCGCAATATTTAGACCTGTTTCCACCTAAACAGATATAGATTGGTGTCTGTAAACCGATGTGGATTGCAAATTTGCACATGCACAGTATTGGATCCGATCTGTATAGCTACGAAGTCGAATATCGGCATTTTCTATTCCGACGTGATTGGGCATTAGCACATGCGTGAAAACTGGGCGATTTCTCTTGTGATAAAATCGGTTTGCATTTACTGAATAGAATGTTTTGCAGTTTAGCAATCCATTAACATCCATCTGAGATTTTTCGATTTACTTCATGTCTCCTATGGAATTTGTTTGTATGCGTGTTTTCTAATATTATCAAAGTATATTTTCAGTATAGCATTATTAAAATTTTTCAATATAGCATTATTAAACAGGGTGGTAACAGAACCGGGAAAACCTGGAAATCAGGGAACTTTTTAATTCTGGAAAGATCAGGGAAATCTCAGGGAAAATTTCCAAATTTCACTAAAATCAGGGAATTTTTTACATTTTGACACCTTAATTGCACCTATTATCATTTGTCCTTTTTGAGATGCGGGATTACGAGTACTTTTGAGAATCTAATCAATCGTTTTTGCCAAAATTGTAATTTGAATAAAGTACACTTGCGTCGTAATTTTCGAACACCGTGAAAAGCAACCGTTTTTTTCAGCGGTCTCAACGTCTCGTCTCCGTGAAGCCGGCGATAGAACTTGGGGTATAAAATTTGAAATTTGTGTAACTAGATATGTTTTTTTTTGTGCATTAAATTAATATTTTTAGCTTGCAATTGCATTTTTGCAGAATATTATGGCTTTTTTTGGCGCACTTCTAAAGTCGGCAAGAAAATAATTATTTCAAATCAACCAATGAAATTAAATGACAGTTTAGCGGATTTTAAAAGAACTTTCTAGAATAATCAAATGAAATTTTAAAGATTCCTTTGCCGAGGTTGCCATGAAAACCACATTAACCGTAATAGATGGGTTGCCTTAACCTGATATAACTCACTACTAGAAATGCGCCAAAAGAAGAAAAAAAACGTCAAGACCGTTGCCACCACTATAAACCTAAACTGAAGCTGTACCAATTTTTTGTGAAAATTTTTATTTGATTTTGATGTGTATAGTAGAACAATGTAGGGTCACTTGTAAAAAGTTCATGATCAAAGTATTTTGTATTTTTTCTCCAGTTTTTTCAATTGCTATCGTAAGAGTTCCAACCTTTACTGTAACAGTTAAAATATCCAAAGAGAAAAATACAAAATATTTGTGGAAAATGATCCTTTTACCCCACCTGACCCTAAATATTTAACATATTGTCGTGTGGATACCGTATATCGATACCAATTAGGGACCACAACATTTCTTAAAGGAGTTATAAAATCAGGGAAATTTTTGCAAGACTATCAGGGAAATATCAGGGAACTTTTTTTCGAGGATTTTGTTGCCACCCTGTTAAAAATTTTCAGTATAGCATTTAAAAAAATATGAACTTTAAAATTTTGCAACATGTTACATAGTATATGACGCCTGAAACTGCCTAAACTTGGAACCAATGTAGTCATATTATTTTTAGGTTAAAAATACAAGTATTCATATTTCAAATAATGATTTATTAATGATGATGAGATAAAGATATTTAAATGTTTAGCATTATATATAACTTAAGTTTTCTACCATATGCAACAAAAATTTTACATTGCGTTTGGGGAATATATAATAACTTCCTCTAAACCTGCTGAAATTAACACAACATCAGTAGGAAAGTATAGGGAATTAACAGTTATTTATGCCACAGGTAAATATGTACCCATTTATCATGTACATATCTGTGAACAGTCAAACCTTGTACCAGGCATAACATAAACTGTTCTGAATCCTTGTCAAAATGAATAACAGTAATATGATTCCATTTTTTCCATATAGCTCAGACTACTATCAACACCACTTGTCACTGGGTGCTTATGTTAACAAGGTTTGACTAAATTTAATTTTGATTTAAATTTTTGTACACACGCGTATTCATAAAACAAGTTTGGTTTCATGAAATCGTTTTAATGTATATGAAGGATTTAAAACTGAAACACAGCAAATTAACCACACGATAACGAGTGCAATAACAATCTAATATCGTGATTTTACTCTGGTAATATATCACGACATAGAAATTCCGACATCACCCAGTCCTAGTGTACCATTGCTCCGTTGAATTCAAGATGCATATTTGCTTTAAAAAACTGGCAGTAGCAGACAACATAATTTAATGTTTCTGCTACTTAAAAAGTTTATCATGAATATAGGAGGATATATATATATGCAGTTCATCTATCTGGTCCTCTTGTTGACTAAAAATATTCTAATTTGTTTTTAAAACTTTCACAACAAGAAATGATCAAAACACCAGTCCAGCTTTCTATCTCACATAAAATGTATCAAAAATAGATTCAGCCTAAATATCTGGTCTATGCAGTTCATCTATTGAAAACTTTGGCTATTGTAGAAAGTGATGCAACAAAAATCTAAGTTTGAGTACTGAACCACATTAGCTGAAAATATTTTCTCACAAATTCTGTTATGAAATTCTATATTCTGTTTATGCAATCTTCTATATCACATTCTTTGTATTACTATAAAAAAATTTTTTTTAATATATTTCATATTTTCAGAGTAATTTTGAAGTTTTGTAGTGAAAACAATTTTCTTCATAAAACCAAGCCTAGTGTATTGTTGATGTAATTTTTCTTAATTTTTGGTAAGTGATTGGTACTTATTATGTTTAAATGAATTTGTTTTTGAAATGAGGAATTTTTGACTAACTTTTTATGCTTGTGTCCTCTAGTTATTAATTAATAATTAGTTAATTTCCTATTTACCATTCTCCAGCAAGAAAGTTTGTCACTTTTAAAATGAAGAATAATTGAGTTGATAGTCACTTTGAATTCCAATAGAACTGTAATAAATTGTCACATGAGACCAAAAATGCTTGACAACTGTAGCAGTTACTAAAAGTTCTTAATATTTACTACTGTAGCAAGGTTTATGAAAATCTGGGATGTGACACAATATTCATAATATAGATTAATAGATTGAAATGTAAATGCAGTACATAATTTATAATAAAAATTACATTTGCCTCAAGTTTAAGAATCTTTAAAGCTTCATTATACATATGTATTATGATACTGATGATGATTTCCATGAAATATTTTTGGCTTTACGAGCAATAAAAATTTACGTTCAGAAACTAGTATGGTTAATCTGAAAATTTAAGTTTCGCTAATCAAATGCAAGAAACAGTCATGTCATGACTGAAAACTGAAATATTTGGTTAAGGAAATGCTCTTTTAATATTACAGTAATCTGATCTGGATAGGTCTGGGAAAGACAAACACATACAGAAAGTTTTGAAAATGAACCCAAGTTGTGTCAACAAGTGCTTTTGCATCCACATGTATATATATCTCTAATATTATAAAAGGAAGTGTGAGTTTGTTTGGACTCAAAATCCTGACGAATCTATGGCACTTACAGTAATTAGATTTGGCACACAGGTAATCCAAGTTTTTTACAATTTTAGGGTCGAGGCGAATTTAAAAATTCAATCTAGAACATTTAAAAATGAATTTAATAGTTTTTTCACCATTTTTCCGTGAAATGAAGAAACATCAAAATTTAGACTTTGTCACCTTGCCGTCAGCTTTGGAACATGGCAAGTTTTTTTCATCTCTCGTCTCTAGAATGGGAGAGAACACATTCAAATGACTTTCGTTTGTTTCGAGATTCATTCATTTTGATTTCCTGCGAAACTGATTCCAGTGAAGCAAAAGATATTACTCAAGTTTTCTCTATCGTTCTTCAGTGTTTTTTTTTCTATCTCAGCTATCGTTAGAGGTAGAATAAAAATTTTAGCAGATTTTAAATCTGTGGAAAATTTTACACCAGATACCTTTTAGGTTTGATTTTCTTTTATATTTTCGCAAGAGATTGTGACGTCACGTGAACTTTCACTTTCCAAAAATAAACAGATTGCATTTTCTGCCCTTCGCATTAAAATAAAAACAGATTACATTTCCTGCCCTATTTCATTTCAGCAAAGGAGAGCAAAAAATAAAAAACATTTTGACCGGGTTTGTTAAGTTCTTTTTTCGTAAAATCGGAATCGTTAAAGATAGATTGAAAATTTCAACGGATTTGAAACCTGCGAAAAATTTTACACCAGATTATTAACTTATATCACAGGCATGGATAACGCCGGGCTAGCCACATAGTGGGTAGTATATATATGTTTATACTAGCATATGTTTATACACTGTGTGGCCAGCACAGCGTTGCCTGTGACAGTTCTTTTCATGGGGTCAGGTGTGACTACAGCTCGCAAACCCTGTGATTGCTACGAATTTCCCTTTGGTTTGAAACAAACCAAGTGGGAATTTGTAGCCTATTGGATAACAGCTATCATCCAAATCTGCCGTGGACAGTCTTCAAAATTTGCGTGCGTTCTTTGAATCGCATAACATTATCTGCCGTGATAATTTTAGTGCGCTGGAAGAAGAATTATACAATTCAAATTCAACTGTTCAAAAGAAAGTTGTAGACTTTTTCCCACTTATGAAATAAAGTTTTAGCCTTCGTGTGAAAATTCGTTTGCTTTAGAACATGCGGATAAGTCCATTTTTTATTATATCTGATATAACAAATATCGGATATAATGAATCATTTTCAGTGTTTCGTGCGACTTTGCTATATGCGGGCTCGACTGTAGTAGAGATAAATATATAGATATATATACAGAGGTTGAACAAAAATAGAGAAACACCTAAAAAAAACCATGTAACCTTGCTAATATGGTGCAGGAAAACCATTGGCATTCAAAACAGCTTGCAGTCTTCTTGGAATGGATAAATTCAGTTCCTGTATGCTTTCCAAGGGAATCTTGTACCATTCTTCCTGCAAAACGGTGGCAAGTTCAGATAACGATGATGGTAGTGAATAGCGATCACACAATTTCCTCTCCATTATAGACCACAAAGATTCAAAAAATATTGTGGTCTGGTGACTGGTGGCTAGGGGAGATGTGACAAATCATCCTTGTGCTCAGAAAACCAGTCCTTGACGATGTGAGCTGTGTAAACAGGGGCTTTGTCGTCTTGGAAGACATCATCACTATTGGGGAACAAAGTTTGTACCATGGGATGGACTTGATCTGCCAAAATGTTCACATGATCCTTGGCCTTAATGTGCCCTTTCAGAGTAATAATGGGGCCCACAGAAAACCACAATATGTTTGCCCAAACCATCACAGAACCCCCACCATGTTTCACTCTTGGTAACAAGCAGTCTGTATTATAGGCTCAGGATGGCGTTCGCTAGACGTAAACTTGGCCAGAAGTGGGAAACAAGTTCATCCGACCAAATTACTGCCTTCCATTGCTGCATAGTCCAGGCTTTATGGCTTAAACCTCATTTGCATACTACAGGCATTGGCATCACTGATGAATGGTTTTTGAATTGCAGTTCGGCCAGAAATACCCTGCTTATGGAGCTCACTTCTTATTGTTTTGGTACTCACACAGTTTGTGAGCATGACATTCATTTCAGCAGTAACTTTTGCAGCTGTTGTCTTCTTATTTTTAGTCGCAATGCTCCTTAATGACCTGTCTGTCACGATCACTCAACACACTTTCGTCCGTGCTGTGATTTAGTGGATGATTTTTCGCTTTTCAAATATGCGGAATAAATATTAGATGCAGTACCTCTTGAAACACTAAACACTTTGGCTACCCTGCTTACAGAAGCACCCACCAGACGAGCTCCAACAATTTGCCCACATTTGAAGTCTGTTAGCTCTGATATGATGCAATTACTGCTTCACAGAGCAATGCCCCGACAACATCTTACCTGCACAGCATATTTACGACGTTGTATGGGTGGCGTCAGTAGGCGAAAACACCAGCGCCACCTACACATTTCAATTGAATTAACATTTCTTTTCAAGCATTAATTTCACGATACGTATCCATTATTTTTGTTCAACCTTGTATATGCGAGGTATATGTATGTATATATTAATCTTATCTTTACTTAATCATTGATGAGTTATCTGTTGTATAGCATTTTTTAACATTCTAAATGACTCATTAATGAGAGCTTGATAAGATTTTAGAAAAATGATTTGTTTTGAGGATGAGTTATATATCCAGTAGACAACTCATTTAGGTTTTTCTGTGTGACTACAAAAAGTTTTATCATATAGTTGAACGTAGCACTGTGAAACTGTTTTATGAACATATTTTGGTAGGGGCATATTTGGTTTTTAAGCTACAACTGCCACTAGTAAATGTCAGCAGGTCATTTCATAAATATTGTATACTAGCCACTGTGTTGCCCGTGACAGTTCTTTTCGTGGTGTCAGGTGTGACCACTCCTTGTTAATGCTCGCCATCCCCGCTGATTGCTACAAATTCCCATTTGATTTGCTTCGCAAACCAACACCACAGGCCACACCGTGCTGGCCTCAAAATGGCTAGCAATAAATAAATGCCAATAAATTAGTTTTAAAATATTTTAGATTAAAATTCAAAAATTGAGCTGGACACATTAAATTTTACTGATACTGAAAACATTAAAAAGAAAAACAATTATTTAAAAAATGAGTCCCACCTTTACCCGACATGACACATTTCATGGGTTACAATTGAAAATGATTTATTTAAAGATAATCGTATTTAAGGTATCGATCTATTGTAAAATTTTCCGCAGATTTTTAAACTGTTGAAATTTTCACTCTACCATTAACAACTGCAAAGATAGAAAACCTCAAATAGTCTTTGTCCTTGACAAAGTTGAAATCGCTAGCAAGAAAGTTATACTAATCAACAATGTAAATCAAGACAAGCTAGATTTGGAATACTTGACATGGTTACAAAGGCATTGGGACAAAAAAAACGCAGAATATGTCCTTTTTCAATGTGACGTTAGCGGTCGAAAATCGCAAAATCCTCTTTTTCTTCAATCAAGGAAGTCTTCCTGAGAGAACAGCCAAAAGGGGAAAAACTAATAAATTAATTAAAAAATGTTCTAGATTAAATTTTTAATTCGGGCTGGAAGCAAAAATCGCAAAAAATTGGGACTACCTGTGTGCCAAATTTCGTTATGTAAGTGCCATAGATTCATCAGGACGCTGCTCACAGAGAACACAGAAACATTTCCTGTTATAATAGAGATGATTAGTCCCATTTTTTGAGTATTAAATACAACATAAACATTTATTAAAACGTTTTTAAAAATGAATTGTAGCTGTCAACATTTGCTAAGTGCAAACTCTTGTTTCACATGAAGTATGCAGCAATCTCACTACATGAACTTACATTTTCTCATTGGTAAAACTTACGTTTTCCCTAAGGTATACTTCTAGATACTATACCGTCACACACATATAACAGACGGACAGCTGTTTTAAAATTAAACTATTTATTTAAGTAATTTAAATATGTACAAAGTAAGTTATAAAGTTAGGGCACAGCCATCGACATCGAAAACCTGCCTGGAGCTAAGCACAATGCCTCTCCACAAAAAAGATATGGATGTCTCTTTTCGAAATCAGAATCAGTGTTTCAAAGTTCTCAAATCCCCGTTCTCTTGGAACCGCAGCTGCAAACGGGAGGGTGATGAATTCAGAGCTCTTGCAAGAGATGTTGAAGGTCCTCAACAGAACTGAAGACCCCCCCCCACACACACAGATGCAAAAACCATCTGTAATGCAGACTTGAGTTCACAAAAGTTAATCTCCATTCCAAACATGGGATTAGCGAACCGACAATACTCCAGCTGTGTCAATGGCGAAAATTGTTCCTGAAAACCCACAGAACAGTTTATCCCATCCCTGAATTCAATTGCCTGACACAAGGGGAAGTAAAGGGGCGGACCAAAACGAAATGCCAGGCTGCTGATGAGAAAAACTCTCTTTCGGTACTTTGTCACAAGCACTCGTGCAACCACTGAAGTTGTTGTTGTCACCGTCTGGATATTGATGCACATTCCATACGCCCACGTGTTAGAGAAAAAAGGTCAGCTAGTACAATATGGTACAATACATTAGTTTTTGGGTAAATAAATAAAGGAAAGTTATTGAATATGAGAAATAAATTCAATTATGAGATACTGAGTTTGCTCAGATATAAGAAATTAGTACAAAATGGGATGTTCAAAACACATTTTTATTCGGTTATTAGCTGGTTCTGTCTCAGTATATCATATCTGCACTTATAAAAGATTTGAAAGATTTAAACTGAAAACGATTATTACTTATTATAACAATAATTAATTTAATTGTTTTCAGATTCTTGTATCTGCAACATATGGATTCTTTTGTTGGTCTTTTTGGTCCAGATATCCAAGAAGAAAATGGATCTAGCTGTATTTCTACAATTCCTGAATTTTTGCCACCAGAAGCAGCTGAAGGAAATGTGGAATACAAGTTAAAACTTGTAAATCCTTCTAAAAGTCGATTTGAGCATTTAGTCACTCAAATGAAATGGCGCTTGAGAGAAGGTGAGCTATTTTATGTTATGTTAATCAAATACTTTATATGTACAAATCAAGTATTTGAACATATAAAGTACCTTTTGAGTTTGGTGTGCCAGACAGGAAACAACCTGGATTAATTCGGCTACCCATCTGACCGTGGTTCAAAATTACATGGTATTGTCCTCGATCTTTCTTTTAGGGGATTAATTCCAGACCGTCGTAAATAGCCCATTATGTTGCTCTAGTACAACATTAATTAAAATTACCCTACCTTAACTCGGGTTACGTATCATATGTAGTTAATATTTGCAACCATAATAAAAAAAAGTGTAAGGCAAACCAAATGACTTAACACTGAAATAAATATAAAAGCCGAGATCTCTAAACAAGAAGGTATCTCAGCGTTACTTTTGACAATAAAATATTGTGGAGGAGAATGCGTTAAAAGGCGAGATCAGACCTATTCTCCTTAAGAGACTGTCTGGTGTTACGTGGGGTTCATCTCCGGATATTCTTGCTACCACATGCAAATCGTTTGTAAGATCCGTCCTGGACTATGGAGGAGAGCTTCTGGCCACAGCATCTGATTGCTGTGGCGAAAAAGTGGATATGGTCCAGAACAAAGCCCTCAGACTTATTACTTCCACTGCCTGCTCCATACCTATTACTGCCCTAAAAATTCAGACTGGTTTGGAACCTATAAAAGTTAGAAGAGAGAAACAACTTGACAATTTAATTTAAAAGACTCCCCTTCAGCACTGGTGGGAATTAATACCCGGCAGAAAGAGACTTAAAACTTATCAATCATTCTTTTCTAAATCCGAGGACCTATTAAATAAATACAATATCAAAAATGATACCTGCCTGTGTAAGAATTTGCATTTTGGTTCCTTAAGGAAGACCCATAAGGAAAAACCCAAGATTCCTATTATTCATTTTACATAACGTATTTGTTAGTGATAATTAAGCACATATTTTAAATCAATAATCAATAAAAAATTAGTTTTTATTTGCAATTATATTTTATATTACGATTTTAATATGTTTTTAAGCCGAAATACACTTTTTATAAACCCTACTCCTCTGTCAATTTTCAATATTTTTGTATGAAATAAGTTTCTACAATATCGTTATAGTATATGCAAAAAACTTAGGGCAAGATTTAAAATTTATTTATGAGTTTTCATAAAAAAAGATATTTTACTCATTATATGTTAAATTTCTATAAAAATTTCCAATTTTTTATGTTTATTAATTTTTATCCATTTTTCTGAACTATTTGTAAAAAAAAGCTCCCGCTGTGTCTGTTTAGCAGTTATTCAAGACCTAAAAAATGTACAGTTTAACTCTAAGTGCATATATCAAAAAGCCTTAATACTTTGAACTTTGACAAAATTGCAAAAAAAGGGATAGTCGTATTTTAAGTACAAAATACAACAGAAGTTAAGAAAAACTACTTACTTTTTGCAAGTAATATTTTTTTTAGTAATTTCTATTACATTAAGACTCTTATCAAAACAATAGTTTTTACCGCAAACTCGTATATATTTTTTAAAGCCAGTTTTAACTCTGATGACAACTGAGTGATTTGTGATAATTCACTAAAAAATTATACATTTCTTGTTTAATGAACTGAAAAAATATTTTATCGAATCAGTACTATTTAAAAAAAAAAACACCACTGTATAAACCACACTCCTTTTTTCTACGGCTATTTTTTTCTGTAAACGAGCCTTTTTTGTAGTGATACGCATGCGACGAAATTTAGCACTATTTCTTCAATGTGTTTCCTTCAATGGCGTCACCACATGTTTTACATGAGGACCTGGATTTTGTCCTTTAACTTTTGCCAATTGATAGAAAAACCAGAAGTCTACACCTTAAGGGTATTTAAAATGTTTGGGATAATCATAGAGGTAGATACACTATGATATAATGTTGCATAAATGGAGGTTTTCATGGAAACCGAAGCCAATGGTTGGCTGTCGATTATGTAGTTGGAAGTTTAAAAAAAGTTAAAAAGCAGCTGTTAGCAATTTCCTTTGACTCTGAAATTTTGTCCATTTGTTCTTGAATATCTGATGCATCATTTTATCCAATAAACCAAAAAACGCTTTTATTATATTTTTTAAATTTGGGGTTCAGGTCTCTCTTAATGAATTAGGCTTGAAAAATAATAAAGAGCGAACACATTACTATAGATTTATTTTAATTGGACTTTTCTGGCTTTCATTTCAGCAAATTTATTAATTACATCATCCTAATTAATATTTTTAACAATATAGTATTCTATTGGAATAATAGAAAGATTGGATAATCTCTCTTATTCAATAGTTGATCTTAGATAGTGATTGTTTATAATTTTTTGTTAATTTCAACCTGCTAAAACTTCTCTCGCACTAAGCAATAGAAACGAAAGAGTTAGAAATATTCGAAGAGTGACATTGATATTTGGGTAAGACTCAATTAAACCATTACTTAAAACTATCAATTTCACATGTGAAATCGTACTTTTTAAAATTTTTGCAATATTTATTAGCGAGATCAGCTGCCGACTTTTAAAAATATCAGCAACACTCGTACAACAAGCCATAGAGAAAGCAAAAATCGTCACAAATAGTTTTCATTTTTTGATAACGCCAATCTATTTGAGACAATAGAGTGTCAAGAACACTGCATTTGTCTTTTAAATAATTCTTCAGGTGTCAAGTTGCTTCCTTCATCTGATGTTTCATCTATTTCCATTATCTTAATAATTTATAATTAATTTTATTATTAATTTGCAAAATCAAACTTTTTGCATTTAATACAGCTTTTGTTGCTTCCTTCAAGTTGCTTTTGTTGCTTGCTTCAAGTTGCTTCCTTCATCTGATGTTTCATCTATTTCCATTATCTTAACTTTTCTCTTTCGTTTATTAAGAAATCCCTTCTGTATACCCATTTCTTTAACCAAATTTTGTACTTCCTAGAAGTTTTGTTCAAAACCTGTATCTTGAAACCCTTGTAATCTACTACGTAATCCAGCAATTAATTTTGTTTCACAATCTATTGACAAATCTTCCCTGTTGTAATGTTTTAATTGTTTGATCAATGCTTTGTAGAATTCTATTTCATCTAGAAAGAGTACAGATAACTCTATAATTAATTTGCAAAATCAAACTTTTTGCATTTGATACAGCTTTTGGATTTGAAAAATCGTTTGCAGTCCATTCATTACTTCAGGTAATTGTGAATACAGTGCCTTTATTGTACCTGCCTTTGAAGACTACCTTGTATCAGAAAAACTTTTAAGTGATAATTTTAGGCACTTCATTAAAATGTCCCAGTGTGTTGAGGACAAGAAAAAATTAAACAATCTCTGCACAGTACCAATAAATTAATAATTTCTAGAGTTGTAAATGCAGTGTGGACACCATCTAAATTTAGATGCACAAGGTACAATTCATTTAAGACATTCAATTCTGAATAACATTTTATCATTAAAAATATGCAGTACCATGGTCCACTGTTCCATATGTATAGATTTTTTGAATTGATATACATCAAAGATATGGCTTATTCCATTAATTCCTTTTGAATTTTGTTTACTCTATTTGAATAAACAAGTCTTTAATTTCTGAAGCAAGCAGGGTTCTAAAGCACTCTTTATTTTAGAAAAGTATTTTTTCCCCCATTTATACTCAAGTTTATAACATTTTCTTATCCAACAGCTTCCAATTTACAAGTAGAAGAAACAAATCATGCTATTTTATTATGTTAATAAAGAAGTTCCTGTAAAAATATTCAATGAATTGACATGAAGTATGCACTGGACAATGTTCCAGTATATAGGGTTGCTTTCGGACCTTTTAGTTATGTTCATGAGAGTCCTGTTTGATGTCCACCTTTCTAAATTCGTACATTTAAATTTCTTTAAAATTTTAAACTTTTTGGCACATTATGTTGATTATGCTTTTGACAGAAAATTTCCTTGTTTTGAACCAGCAGAATTATTCAGATTAATTAAGCTAATGCAAATCTTTCAGAGACAGTTTTCCTTAATGCTTAAGAAATAGCAAGATATGCTTAAGAAACTTTGAAACCTGCAGATAATGTTGAAAGGAAAGGTAGCAAACCACAAAATACAAATATTTAATTGAAAAATTATTTATTATAAAAAAATTGGACGTTTTATCAAACGTACCAAAAAAATATAAATATTTAATTAAAAATTATTTTTAAAAGAAAATTAAACATATAAGGTAACTAACTGGTGTCAAATTTTCCAAAGATTTCAAATCAGTTGAAATTTTTAATTTTATCTTTAACGATCCCGATGTTACAAAAAAAAACAGTAAATAATGCCAGCCAAAGTGTTTTATTTTCTTTTGCTGAAATCGTAAGAGAGCTGGAAATGTAATCTGTTTATTTTTGGAACACGAATGTTAGCGTGACGTCACATTCTCTTGAAAAAATATTAAAGATATTCAATTTAAAAATTTTATTTATTTTAAGAATATTTAATTTTTAGGTATCGATCCAATGTGAAATTTTCCGCAGATTTCAAATCCGTTGAAAGTTTTACTCTATCTGTAACAGTCTAGGAGATAGAAAAAAAAACTACTTAACTAAAGTTAAAACATTGTTTTTACTGTCAATTGGAAAATCATTCCTCCGCCCCCAAAAAAACGGAAACAAAAAAAAATTTAGAATCTGTCATATCTTTATGCTGTTGCTTTTCCTAAGAAAACAATAATTAAATTTCATTAAATTCATTTTAAAATGTTCAAGATTAAATTTTAAAATTCGGGTTGGACTATAAAATTGCAAAAAATTCGGACTAGCTGTGTGCCAAATTTCATTATCGTAGGTGCCATAGATTCGTCAGGACACTCCAAACACCCAATACACGAACTTCATTTTATAGTAGTAGAGATTCGTTCTTTGACTCGCACATAAGACTAAGCCTTTATTCTGTTAACATGAAGTGTCTGTTTTCAGAGAAATTTGTGTTGCACATAGTTTATTTTAAACTCTAGTATGTAGAAATCAGGACATCTAATTGTTTACTGATTTCCAAACTTGAAAAAACGTTGAAGGGGTTTACATTTAACAAAATAACATGTACAGTCATTGAAAACAAACTGAACCACCTCCTTTATTTCAAGCACTATTCATACAGGAGCAAATTCAGTAGGGAATAATATCCTCTACAAATTCAAATACCAAAAGATTGCATAAGAAGGCATCTTCATATTGCATTTTGCACAAACAATTAAATTTCTAATTGAAACACCAGGTTTAGGTGCAATAATGAGATTCTGCATTGTTAAATTATTCGAAATATGAAATTTCATGACTAACTACCTTTTTATTCCGAAATATTCAACTCTAAAGTTGGTATAGAATTTAGAGATCATCTCAACATAAAATATCTCTAATTGTAGTTTAAGAGTAATATTAGTTATAGCTACCTGAATTTCAAATGTGTACACTCTCTAACGTATTTGTCAGTGCTTGCAAACGATCCTAGAATTATTATCCATGGTTTGTCTGTTTTTTAAACTTTTGGCTGCCCCTAAAATCACAATAGCGAGGAAAATTTAATGTAATTCAAACACTAATCGGAATGAGCTGAAATTTCGCATAGCCATACTAGAAGTCATTCTGAATTGATTCCCATCAAAATATAAGGTTCCAATTCATAACTTTTGTAAATATTAATTTATTTATTGCATACTAAAAACTATTTTTAAAATAAAATATATTAGGTGGATTTTGTTTGGGTTTTTACAGTAATGTGGTACAAAATATCAGCACTGTAGAAATATTATTAAAAAGATATTTATAAAAGTCTACCAAACTGATTTAACACTATGAGTTCCAATCTTTCTGTTATTGTAACTTTAAAACGTGAGACCTAATGACACGAAGTTAAATTTTGATATAGATTCCAAATTTTGTGTTGAAATAATGGTTTTTCTAATTAATAAGAAGACAGCCCTTATCCAAATTTCATGCATTTGAATTTATTGAAGACGTTAGTTCCTGTCATGCGTCATCTTTGAATTTTCTTTACTGTTAAAATTGCTCGAATGAAGAGGGGTGTTTTTTTTCCCCTGCGACTGTACATTTTCTATTTATACTAATTTATAATTAGTTTTGTTATATGTTATGATTAAAACATGTTTTGCAGAACACACTAAGAAATATATCCTTCTACTTTACCAAAAATGCATAGTAAAATATTTATTTAAATTTTTATTCCTGACATTAAGAAACATCAATTTTATTTTGTAATGCATTTGTTCAACTTAACCTTTTACCTGCCTATGTTCCCAAATGGGAACATTTTTTTGTGAATTTTTTTAATAACTTAATTATTTGTTTAGAATATTCATACTTCCCGAAATGACACATAATAGTATGAATTTATTTTAGATGCCACTGTTTTTCAAAAAATATTTCAGCCTTTTTATAGAATTTAGGTCAAATTTACTGAATTTGTGAACTTTAAAGTGTCATGCGTATTTGGGTTTCTGATTTTTAAAAAACAAATGTTTTTTAAATTTTACTGACGTGATTTGGTAGTCAAGGGACATATATTCTCTTACAAATTAACAAAATATTTCCAAGTGTCATTTGTAGGAAGTAATTTTTGCATCAATTTTGATGTTCCCAATTGGGAACATTTGCGTTTGAGGTATAGTGTTTGAGGGAATTTTTTTAACTCGCAAAAAAAAAAATTTGAGTCGTTACTCTTCTTTTTTTTTTAATTATCACAATTATTCTGCTATGGGTGACTTAATAAATGTTTTGGTTGATTCTTTCATACGTCCAGCTGGCAATTTTGTATCTGCATGTGCCTAACAACCGTATTAGGAAGAGAGGAACGCGTTTTAAATGTTTGTTTCAAAGGTCATATTCCAGCAACTATCCTTTTTCACGACTCGAAGAAGGTGTGGCATGTAGTGTTTACAGTTTCAATCAGTGAGTTTTATTCTCAACACAGATTGTTTTTGTCGCCTATCTCAGAGAGCACTACTGCATAATACACGCTAAACGCTGTAGTTTCGATAATTTCTTTTACGTAATTCGCCGTTCCTAATTGGAATTGACTATTCAAGTGCTTCTCAGGTATCATTTCGTGTCAACTACATCTTTCAGAGATGTCCCGCAAGTTCTTGACGCTGGAAGCCGCGCTAGACTTTTTCAACAGCCTATCCGATGACGAGCTCGAGGATGTAGACGATCCTGATCGTTGCATATTGCTACCTGATGAAGACGCTAATTTGAGTGATGAAGAACACATCAATGATGAAGCTTTGAAATAGGTTCGTCCTCAAGATGTTCGTGGTCAGATTGACCTGATGTTTAACAATGAATATGGTGAATCGAATGTTTCAGATGACCGAATTCCCGATTCGGGTGAAGATCCAAGGGGAAGCACACCCTCATGTTCTGCTTCAAATTCAAAGAAGCGAAGACAAGAACCCAATCCCAGATGGAAAAAGGATGCAACGTTTGATAATGATCTTTCAAGAAAAAGCCTCGAAAAAGTTGCCTGAAAAATTTCCCGAGCTTAAGACAATGAATCCTTTAGAGATATTCCACAAAATACTGCCTGTGAATTATGTGCAACATCTAGCTAAGATGGCAGCGTTGTATGCACTGCAAAAGGGGCAGATAATAACAATTAGCTGTGATGATATTCATCAGGTCCTAGGTCTACTTCTTTTAAGCGGTTACCACACGGTGCCTACAGAGGACTTATATTGGGGTAATTCTGAAGACACATGTGTTACAATATTTCCTAAGATAATGGCTAGGGCATGCTTTCGTCAGCTTAAAAATTACTTTCATCTTGTTGACAACAATAAGGATGTTCAACCAGGTGATAAAGTAGCAAAGATTATGCCAATATACGATGAATTGTGTAGAAACTTAATTCAGTTTGGAGTTTTTCACGATAAACTCAGCATTGATGAATCAATGGTGCCGTATTACGGACATCATTCTTGTAAGATGTTTATTCGCGGAAAGCCCATCAGATTTGGGTACAAAATTTGGATGATATGCTCATCTAATGGATATCCATTTAGGATGGAAATATACTCAGGGAAACAGGATGGTGCAGAAGCAGAGGCTCCACTAGGAGCAAGGGTCGTCATGGCCATGCTGTCTGTTGTGAAAGATCCTGCGCAACATGAGATTTTTTTTGATAACTTTTTCACATCATACAACTTGATGAATGAACTGGCTTCCATAAAGATAAGAGCTGTTGGAACCGTTCGGGAAAATAGAACTGGACAGTGCCCTCTGCGCCAAGTGAAGGATATGAAAAAAGCAGAAAGAGGAACATTTGACTTCCGTTGCAATGGCAAGGTCTATGTATGCCGCTGGAATGACAGCTCTGTCGTAACGGTTGCTTCAAACTATGCGAGACATGAGCCGATCACAAATGCAAAGCGATACTCTAGAACAGAAAAGAAAAGAGTTGACATTCCTCAACCTGCTCTCATTCAGAGATGCAATGTAGGAATGGGTGGCGTTGATCTCTTGGACAGATTGCTGGGAAGTTATCGTCCACAACTCAGAAGTAAAAAATGGTGGTGGAATCTCTTCTCAAATGCTTTGAATATGGCAGCTGTAGCGAGCTGGTTGATACACTGCGAGCTTCACAAAGGCATGGAAAAGGAGTTATTGCATCTTCAATTCCGCCGCACCCTTACAATGGCCTTACTTCATTCTCAGACAAAAGTCTCAGCATGACCTGGACCACGATCTCAACTGCCTGTTTACCTTAGAAAGACGGACGAACACTATCTCGTCGCTTGCACCCAAGGACATTGCGCATTGTACAAGAAGAATGTTAGAAAGCAGTGCCTTGCATGCAATAAGCGGATGCATTCATCTTGCTACCCCCTGTACCACGGGCAATAAGAGGAAAATATATCCTTCAGATGAGAAATTTATAATGGTATGTAAAAAAAACCAAAATTTGTCCTCTCTTTGAGTCTGTTACAAATAAATTACCCCTTTTGGAAAAATGCCCCTATTTACTTCATCCCAAACGCCAATGTTCCCAAATGGGAACATCCTCAAAATCATACTTAGGATTTTTTTTCTGCCAAAAAAGACCAAGAACAGTTATACTAGAAGTAAAATAAACCAGTTAAACAAAAAAGTGAAAGAAATTTTTTTTTTAATGAATTGCGGCGTTTAAAAGGTTAAATTGTATTGTGATTGCGCTAGAAGTAAATAGTCTTATAATAATTTCAAGTGACTTGTTTAAAGGTCTTAGGTGTATAAAATCTTCTAATCTCTACTATTATAAAAGGAAGTGTTTGTTGTATGTGTTCTGTGAGAAGTGTCCTGACGAATCTATGGCACTTACAATAATTAAATTTGGCCCACAGGTAGTCCTAGTGTTAAATATTAGCAAGAGTATTTTGGAAATACATAATTTACTATACTATTTTTGTGCATTTATGTGATGGGCTTTAACACTAGAACTTCCAGCACTCCTGTTACCTTAAATCTTCTAGTGATGCATTTCGACACTAGGAAATAAAATGCATCAAATAGTCATCTAAATGGCATTGGTAATGCTTTTAAGAAACATAAATAAAAATAATACACTGAAATTTAAAAAACAAGGAAATGTGATATTTTCCCTTGACAGCACAATTTTTTTAAATTAATTTTTTATTTATGCTTACCTTATTTACAATTAAAACAGTCATGAATTTTTTCTTTATATCTTTCATGCATCATTTACTTATGATGGGAAATTATTGAAATGGATTTTAATGTCACAGTAAAACAAAGTTCCAACTTTAAAAATATATTTATCTCTAATATTATAAAAGGAAGTGTTTGTTTCTTGTGATTCAAAGTCCTGACGAATCTATAGCACTTACAGTAATGGGATTTGGCACACAGGTAGTCCAAATTTTTTGCAATTTTAGGGTTGCTGCAAATTTTTTAAATTTAATCTAGAACTTTTAAAAATAAATTTAATAGTTTTTTCTCTCTTGGAACTTCGTTTCGTCCCGCTCTGGCATTGAAAGAAACAACATAATTCTTCTATTTTCAACTCTGGCATCACGTCACTATAGACATCAGCCTTTGAAACCATGCCAGGTTATTTTCATTTTCTCTTTGCAATTAAGTGGGAATGCGTAGTCTACGCTCAAACGATTCCGCAGCAACATTTTGACTGGATTGTTTCGATTTTGGGTGGAGTTATGATTTTCCAGCCAGACGATAAAAACAAATAATCTTTTAACTGGAGTCACTTAGTTCTTTTTTCTATCTCATAGACCATTAAAGATAGAGTAAAAAAATCAACGGATTTGAAATCTGCGGAAAATTTCACTTTATTGATACCTAAAAATATGATTTTCTTTAAATAAATAATTTTTAAATTGAATATATCTTTGTGATGTCACCATAAACTTTTTCTTTCCAAAAATAATGAAACAGATTACATTTCCTTCCCTATTCCATTTGAGCGAATGAGAGCAAAAAATAAAAAACATTTTGACTGGGATTGTAAAGTTCGTTTTCGTAAAATCGGAATCACTAAAGATAGATTAAAAATTTCAACAGATTTGTTCTGATTTGGAGTGATTTTTATGTTTTTAAATTTTATGTGTGTTACCCTGAGTTTCAACAATTGCTTTTACAGGTCAAGGAGAGGCTATTTACACAATTGGAGTTTCTGATAGTGGTAAATTAATTGGTTTGGATGATGAAGAAATGCAGGAATCTCTTCAAACATTATATCGAATGGCTGAGAAACTAGGAGCTGATATTACAAATTTAGGTGAACGATTTGTAGAGGTTTTAAATAAAGAAAGAAAAACTGTTGCTGAGGTATTTACTTTTATTTCTTTCATTTTATATTCATATATGTGTGTATTTAAGAAAAAATTATTTCATTGTTTATGCCAAAGGAATGTTACAGGATTTTAGATAATAAACAGCAATCTACTACTTATGGTGAAACTCGGAAAAACATTTTCACCATTTGCTGTGATATTTATGTTTTTAAGAATTAAATTTTTTCCACCACATTTTTTATGATAAACCTCACAGGACATGCAATTTAAGCTGTAGTTTGGGTCCTTAGTGGCTGCTATAAAAAAATAATTAGACTCATCTGCATTAAAGATGTCATAAAAATAATTTTAAATTGCTTATTTTAATACAAAATGGAATACCTTTTGTAAAATATGAAGATCAAAGGGAATTAGCATTTTTCAGAAGCAATGAAGAGTTGCAGGTCCTATTATTTGCTACAATGAAAATTAATAATTTTAACAGTTATACGGGGTTTGTTTAGAAAGTAATACCCGTTTTTAAATAAAATAAAGATCAATTAAAATTTTCAACCACATTTTTTATTTTACATTTTTATACCTTATATTACTTTTCTACATAGTCCCACTGCAAATTTAAATATTTGTCGTATCTTGTGACGAGCTTTTGAATACCAGGGTCATACTCCTCTGCTGCCAGTCCATTGAAGTAAGCTTTAACAGCATCTTTAAGCTCCTTGTCTTTTGCAAAATGTTTCCCACTCAGAAACTCTTAGTTTTGCGAACAAATGAAAGTCACTGGGGGATACATCCGGGTTATAGTAAGGGTGGTCAATAATTACCCAATAAAACTTGTTGATCAACTGTTGCGTTTTCACAGCTGTGTGAGGCCGTGTCATGCAAGAGGACCACACCGCTAGACAACATTGCACATCTTTGATCCTGAATCCAGAACCATTTCATAACATTTATTCCTTTATACCAGTTATTATCTAATCCTGTAATCTTTACAAACATGATTGATTAACAAATCTTATCATTTGTAAATCTTGTGCCGTGAAACCCCAATAACTAAGGATCCTTCTCGTAAAATACCATGTTACTTATAGAATGGTATATACCTGTATTAATTGAAAATAACAAAAATTTCTTCTCATCAAGTTGGCTTTTCAAGATGAACAATCAATTCTTGATAACATACATCTCAAAACACAAATTCATTAGTACTTAAAAAATCTTCTGTTGGCTTCTCTCTCCATCTTTTCAATAAACTGGTAAGTCTGGAATGTCATCAACTCCACATGACATGAGGTGTTAGAATTTGTCAGCCAATTATCTCAAGATCCTTATCACACTATCAGCTTTTGAAGTACACGAATCTTGGCTTCGATAGTTTAGATTGATTTTATGTGTACATTGCTTGTTCATCCAGCAAATATCCATTCAAATCTAAAATTTTGATCCACTTAACTCATGAATTACAATTCTATCTTAGGATGTTTTCGGACAGGTACATCAACACCTTTGTTTTGTTTGCCATATCTGACACTTCTCTAGATATTTTTCAACAATTTGTTTTACATTGCTATTTTGAGGGGTTTAGGAAATGTTTTATGATGTGGGATTTGTAGGCTGGTATCATCTTTGGTACTACATAGTTACAATCTTCATTCTTACTCAGTATATTTTGTATAAACTGTTGCCATATTATGGCCTGCCATTATCTTTGATAGTAACACATACTAAACAGTAGAGCATTGTATTATGTTTATTGAGTTTCTAGCCTTGTACAATCTTTGTAGGCAGTGCTGAAAAAATAACTTCTGTTTTACTGTTAGCCATACTGCCCTCAGGGGCAAATCTCCTTTAGATGTGTATGGGCTTCATGGACACAAGATACTCGAGTAATCTTTTTTTCCCATGGGACTTACTGTCTTTATTAAATTGAGGGCTCATGCTCTCACAGGATACACTTAAACAATCTTTTTTGCGTTCATCACACTACTCTTATTCCCTGAACTCTCTTTTTTTCCCTTTCACATTTTTCTTGATATTGTCTTGTATTTGCTGTAGCTCAACTAAATATGGCCCATGTGCCATAAAACCTAAAACCAACCATTAGCTATACCGTTTTCAGACATTAAGATATTTTCTGCTTGTGGCATGTCATGTGATTTGCAAGTTCACTTTCACTACAAATTGCATCCTATAACGGATCGATTTTAAATGGTCTTGCCTTTATATTATATACATGTTTTATGTACATGCTGGAGAGTTTTTTTGTGTGACATGGGTTTTCATTTTGTTTTCACAATTTAATTGTATGTCCTGATTTCAATCAACATCTTTTTAAATTTCCTAACATTTCTGTTTAGAGCATGCATGTTTTGATTAGGAAATCCCCATCCAAAAATCTTCCTTTTTTGCATGCCATTAGTTTTGAAATTCTGTATATGTTTCATTTCATATCTTAATATTTTTTTATTCATTTTAATATTCATCAATAATTATGAAACATTATCTAAACTGGCCTTCAAAAGTCAAGCATGCAAGGGTAAAATCAACAAAAATGCAAAAATAAAGCTTTGATTAACACAAAATTGCACATGAAGGTAGCAAATGTGTTTATGCATTAAAGAAAACATGAATTGTGTACAAAGATGAAAAAAATATTTAATTTTTGTGAGTTATATGATTATGTCACATTTGGATCAGTATCAAAATAATGTTTAAAACCAAACAAACCATACATTAATGAGAGATATATCTCCTCGGACCTCTTCACACGAACTTTACAACCATTTTCCATACTTTTAATGTGGTGATCAACTATCGTCGATGAGGGTAATGGCCATTCTTCCATTAGGGCCATTTCCAACTCTCTGAAATTAGTTGGAAGAAGTAAATGTGCAGTGACTATCTATCCACAATAGATATAGCGAACCCATGTATAAGACGATCTTTGGTTGGATTGAGCCTCGAATACGCAGTCCTTCGGTTGTTAATGTATGACTATGCCCACTAGTTTACCGCAACCCTGAACATTCTATGGAAAATGGGTTACAAATAATGTTTGGATTGTAGAGACCCAATGTGAAATTATTCTCTTGTATGGTCGCTGTATCAAATTCATTTGAATCGCTTAAGAGATCTTGTACATTTACGTTATTTAAATTAGGAATGTACATCAATATTGCTATTCACTTTTCATGTAATGTCTGGATACAATGACTTGTATTTCCTTGAAGTCAGCAAAGTACATCAATGGCATTATTCTTTTGTGTGATCAATGTAGCGATTTCCTGATTTGTATTGCTGATAGATCTTATCCACCATTGAACTCAAGCTCTTCATGGTATTGGGGGTTGTTGCGCCATAAAACTGAAATCAATCTTGGTGTGTGGATCAAATCCAATATTTGGATTTTCAGGAAAACTTACACATTTGATTTACGTGAATCGGGAATAGACGTTAATGTCCGGATCCAATCCATTATCTGGATCCCATGGAGACCTAACCCATGTATCGCCTACAAGTCAGGCATCAATGGCATTATTCTCTTGCATGATCTATGTATCAAATTCCTGATTTGGATCGCTTAGAGATCTTATCCACCACGGAAATTAAGTTCACACTCCTGACTCACTATGAACCCAAATCAAAAATACTCTTCTTTCATGATACCCAACGGAACTCGGGGCTTGGGAGGTTTCACCAGCCAACCATCACATTCTCCCTGTTCGAATTATCAGGGCAACCACCTACTCCGTGCCCCTACCATCTACAATTCAGGTACGATACCCTACTTATTCAATCTTACCTCTTGCCCCTTTTATCTCAATGCGATTCCTATCCGACCGCAAAAGTGTCTGCCCCTCTGCCGCATTGAGCAACAACAGCTGGCAACAATACCCGGTCCTCTCCGTTTTTGTGCGTCTGCCTCCTCTTTGGGGTCCGTCACAAATGCTAAGAATTTCCTCCTCATTGTTGGTGCCAAGAAAGAAACTCGATTCAGGAAACAAGGAAAACACAGATCTCCAGCCTGATAAAGTAGCCGCGATGATAAGTAGCCAATGCGACTTTTCCCCAACAGTCTGGATTACCCAGCGCTTTCGACTATGGAGCGTCTTGAAGAGTTTGAGGGAAATGTGTTTTTTGTTTTCATAGTAAGTTGTTTTTATAGCGGTGGTGTCGAAATGGTTTCGAGTAGGCATGTTGATCTGAATGCTTTTGAGCGATTTTTAACCTTCCTGGTTAGCAAAACTGACCATATCTTGATGAACGAGATATCTCGTCATTGCAAGAAAACTAACCAGATGTTAATGGGTGAGGTATCTTGTCATTGGAAAAAAACTGACTAGATCTTGATCTCGTCATCATAAAAAAATTAGCACTTTCCTGATAGCCACTCGTCAGTAGCAAAATTGACCAGATCTTTATGGACGAGATAACTCGTCGAAAATATTTTGAGGGACACGAGGAGTGAACAGTGTATTATCTCTCTCGAGAATTCAGTATTAACTAACCAGTGGATCTTTGTTATGTTTTTTTATTCTACTCGTAAACGATAGTTTTTTAGCTGACTATTAACGTAAATTGGATACAATTCAACGCTGTTGCATGTGGTATCTAGTATATTTTGGTATTAGAATACAGTGGATGATTTTATTCGATATGCAACAGAAAAAAATCAAGTGTGAATCGAACCATCTCCAACCATGACCTTATTTAATCCATTGTTGGACCAACTCTGTTTTTCAAACTTCAAGAAAGTCTTCAAATCCTGAACAATTTCGTATTTTTTTGTTTTATTAATTCCACACATAAACAATAATTTTAAGCTCACTATTTACGTGAATCGGATACAATTCAACGCTGTTGCATGTGGTATCTGTATATTTTGGTATTCGAATACCTCGGATGACTATTCAAAATGCAACAGAAAAGATCGAGTGAATCAAACCATCTCCAACCTTGACCTTATTTAATCCATTGTTTCGACCAACTTGGTTTTTCAATCTTCGTGAAAGTCTTCAAACCCTAATGCAAGCCTCACATTTGTAGGGAAATTACCCTCAAACCCTTGTGGGGAACAAATTTACCCGATTCGGGACTTTCAAACGGTCCAGGATGCCCCTCTCAAAACTTTTGTTCCGTTTGCTCCCAACCCCTCCCATAATGACCATTGATTACCCTGATAATGATATCCTGCTTCTACGCTCTCCCCTCCTAGTTACCTCATCGTAAAGGTGAAAATTAACTGTCATCACGTGGCGTTTGAATGTGGAGACTGAAAAATTTTGCTACAGTTGCCACACTTTCTTAAAAATATTTATTATCATGGTGTAACCTTTAATTTTACGTTTTTTTTCTGAGAACTGTAAAATTTTTTTTTCTTTTAAGAAAGAAAAAAGTTTGAACACACACATATCTATTTATAACGTGTGTGTATTCTACAAAATATGTGAAGGCTCGAAAGTGGCCACTGAATGAAACAAATTCAGTGGCTATTGGCCACTTACAAAATTTCTTAATTATCACCTTTATTGACGAGTACCTGGAAAGTGAGGGCATTTCTCATATTACCTTAACCTAAATCCAATTGAAAATCTTTGGAATGCCATGGCATGCTGTCTCTGCATGTTTAACTCCCCCATCCAGTCTCAGATAGTTGGAAACTGCCCTAACGAAGGAATGGCCATTGCTCGTATATGTGATGGTTAATCACCCCATTGAAAGCATGGAAAATCATTGGTAAAGTCCGTGAAGGTCTGAGTGCATCCCTTATTAATGTAAGTTTTGTTTGGCTGTAAACATCATTTTGTTAATGACCTTAATGTGACATCATATAATTTACAAAAATTAAATATTTTTTCATCTTTGTCATCACAGAAAAAAACGAACCACCTCCTTTATTTTTAGCACTATTCACAAAGGTATCATTCAATAGAGAATAATGTCCTCTACAGATTCAAATCCAAAAAGGTTGCTTAAGGGGACATCTTCATATCACATTTTGCACAAACAATGAAATTTCTAATGGAAACACCATGTTTAATCAGATTATGCATCATTAAATTGGTCGAAATATGAAATACTTCATAATTGGTCATACTTCATGACTTCACTACCCTTATATTCTGAGATATTCAATCTTAAAATTGGTTTCAATGTCAGGGATCATCCTCCACATAGAAAGACGCTACTCGTAGATCAAGATTAATTGTAGTTAACGCTACCCAAATTTAAAATTTGAACACTATTTCAGACGTATTTTTGAGCAATCCAAGAATTAGTTTTACTATGCAAGTGCAAACGATTTTAGAATTACATTATTATATTTACTTTGCAAGTGCAAACGATCCGAGAAATATTATCCGAGGTTCGCCAGACGTTTTATAAACTTTTCTCCCTAAAATCGCAATAATTGCGAAATTTTGATGTAGCTCAAAAACTAACTATCAGAAAGAGCTGAAATTTTGCTTGGTCATACTAGAAGTCATCCTTTTGAATTGATCCTTTTAAAAATATAATAAAGTTCCAATTCAGAATTTTTTCAAACATTAATTTAATAATTATTATTGCATACTAAAATCTATTTTTTAAATAAAATGTTAGGTGGATTTTGTTTGTGTTTAACAGTAACGCTGTACAACATATCAGTGTTATAGAAATATTATTTAGGAATATATTTATAAAATTCTAAACAATTGATTTAACATTAGGAGTTCCAATCTATCTATCCTCATAACTTGTAAATGATAAGACCTAATGACTTGAAATTTGGTATCTCAAGTTAAATTTTGATATATATTCGAAATTAGGGATTCCCATTGGAAATTATGAAGTTGATGGTCAATTTAATATGAAGACAGGCACTTATGCAACTTTTATGAAATTGAATTTATAATAAATGATTGTTCCTGTTAGACGCCGTCTTTGAATTTTCTCTACTGTTAAAATTGCTTGAATGGAGAGAAGTTTTTTTTCTTTCCATGACTATACATAATTCTTGTTTTCTTTAATGCATAAACACATTTGCTACCTTTATGTGTAATTTTGTGTTAATCAAACCTATATTTTTGCATGTATGTTGATTAACCATCGCATGCTTAATTTTTGGAGGCCAGTGCATGTTTAAAGGATAAATACACTTGGATGAAATTGGTCTTGCAGATTAAATAACTCGTACAAAATGTTTTAGAAAATAATGCATCTTTGCTCTTTGGACTGCAACTTTAAATTTAATTTGACTAGATGTTGAAGTTTGCTTTGAAATTTATTAGTTGTTGAATATTTACTAGGTTTTGAATGATGGAATTTCTCTTTAGTTTTTAGTCCGAAAAATCCCAGATGATCAGCAATCAATAGAATTGAGAGTAGCAGTGCTTGGCAGTTCAGATGTCGGAAAAAGTACTCTATTAGGTGTACTAACTCAAGGAGAACGTGACAATGGACATGGAAGTGCTCGATTAAATTTATTTAGGCATTTACATGAAATTCAAAGTGGAAGAACTAGCAGCATAAGCCATGAAATACTTGGATTTGATTCTAAAGGCAGTGCAATGACATATAGTTCTTGCAGGACTGCAGAAGAAATTTGCGACAATTCAAAGAAATTAATAACATTTATTGACTTGGCTGGTCATAAAAAATATTTAAAAACTACAGTATTTGGACTAACAGGTATATTTATTGATTTTTGTAAAGTCAGTAATGCTTATACTACTAAACTCATTCCTTTATGTAACATTTAAATTTTTGTATGCTATATATTTTAGTAACATTTCAATGAGAGTAAATGTTCTTTTTTTGCTTCCCTTTGTGAACCTTCTACCATTTAACAAAGTTTGGTGTCCTGCTGAGATATAGATCTAATGTTAACTTTTGTTCCATTTTCCAAGCAATCTGATAATAGAACATTCTTTTTCATGAACTGAATGGAAGCAGAAAGTCTTTTCTTTAATTATAAATACTTTAGAGTTGAACTGATAATTGTTGACATTGTCCTGATCAAATTGATTACATCCTACTACAAAACAATGTTCAATGAGTGCAGAAAAAATGCATACTGGTCCAATGAAACATTAAAATTTTTTTTATTTAACTGACATTTCATTTATATTAAAAAGTGATTGACCAGTTTTACCTTTTATTATGCTATTTCTGACCTAGAGAAAATAGTTATAAAATAACTAAATACTCATAGGTATCTCTCCCTCCATCCCTCACTCAGTGGGGCAGGTTGGTACACACACACTTATAATTTTAGATCAACACATCTTTAATTATATGGTCCAATGTGCTCTTAAAATATATGGCTAAGTGCTCTTAAAATAGAGATATTTTATCTAAAGTACTTTTTCTGCTGCTTCAAGCATATTCGCATTAACTTATGGAATATTTCTTAAACTTGATAGTTTTATTTTAAATAATTTTTATGAAAAGATTAGTATATGGTGAGTAAAAGTAGCATAATTTCAAAATAAGTTGAAGTTATATATTTATATTGTGCAAATACATATTTATTTATATTTTGGGGTACCTTGAAATATTCCAAGGTACCCCTAAACTGGATGTCCTAATGTGTCTCATTAGTTGTAGTCACTTCAACTATTATGTTTTGCCATGCACTGAATTTTTTGCTTTTAAAATAAATGTAAACACATTTTTTCGTCATAAACATACTTTCATTTAAATTATTTCATATTCACTAAAAACTACTTTTCAAAGTAAACAAGTTACTATATCTAATTCAAAATAAAGAACATGAGATTCCTTTTTCACAATCATAATTCCAAAATGCATGGAAAAGTAGAATGTCAGATTATCTATCAGGTATACAAGAGTACTTGTTATTATCTGCGAAATAAAGCTTGAAAATCTAGGTAGGCTATATCCCAATCCTCTCTACTTTCCCCTAATCATAATTTGTAGTGTATATTATTAAACTTTGTATATAGCACATATTATATTTTTGAAATTTCTGCATTAATAAGTTTAACAAACTATTTCATAAACTTTTTCCCTATTTCAGACAATGTTTGAACAAAACACCAAGCATTGATTGTATTTAATTTTTGGCAGTCAGAAAATCTAAATATTTCGAACCTCAGAATTCATACTGCTTTTCTTTTTTAGGTCACTCTCCACACTTTGCTGTACTTGTCATAAGTGCAGTTAGTGGACTTTCGGGTATTGCAAAAGAGCACTTGGGGCTTGCTACTGTTGTAGATATCCCTATTGTTATTGTAATAAATAAAATTGATCTTGCCACTGCTTCCTGTCTTAAAAAAACTTTACTTCAATTGCAAGATCTATTGCAGATGCCTGGATATAAAAAGGTAACGATTCATCTTATATCATAACCTTAACACAGCTGTTTGAATGTATCATGTCTGTCAGATTGTGTATAATGTGGGATTTCTGCTGTAGAAAGTGTTAAGAATAAATTGAGTGGATGGGTTTTTGATTTATAATTAATGACGATTCTAATCTTCCTATTTTATTCAAAGCATTTTTCAGTTTTTTTAAATTGCATCTGACTTTTAGAGATAAATTTTATAATTTAAAATGGAAAATTTTTAATTTTGAGTATACAAATTTCTTTTTTATGACATCAAATATAGTAAAAATCAAAATTAATTGTACCAGTGTTGGAATATCCTCGAATAATCCAATAAAATTTTTAAAAGCGATACATTTTTTAATGTGTTGAAAGTTTGATGAAATTGTATACACAGAAGGTTGAATCTAACGCACACTAAAATATTTCAACAAACACCTCTTTTGACATTCAATTTCCTCTGAAACTGAATTAAAACACTTGGACTGAATAGTGATACATATCTCATTTACCCTTCCACTGGTAGCCAAATAGTTGTCAATCTGGCACCAATTCAACATGTTCTAGGTTTCTAATCCCAGCATGGATATTCATAGTGGTTCCGAATTTGCTTTAAGTTGTAGGTCTATGTTAACCCCTTAACGCATTTGCCCATGTCTGACATGGGTAAAAATTACTGGCAAATTTGCACATGCCCATGTCTGACATGGGTAAAAATTACTGGCAAATTTGCACATGCCCATGTCGCACACAGGCAATCTTGTATCTCGTGTTATTTTATTTCTAATGCCCGTCTGAGATCTGTTTTAGTAAAAATATGTAGACTAGATTATAATTAAACTTATTTCCCACAGATGGCACCACTATGCAGCATTTTTCTTGTCTAAACCACATGGTGCATTTTGATGATTAGCAAAAAGTTTGTTAGGTATTCTTTGTTATAACGCAGTTGTTTGGTGTGGAAAAGATAATATATCCATTTTTATTGCGTTAAATATCATAAAAGTAAACAGTTAACGATAAATTAATTTTTACTAAGTGTTTTTGTAACTTGTTTAGATAAAGTTATCTGAGAGGGGTAAAAAGATAAGGAAAGAAACAATATATTACTTTAGGAACTGTAATGTTGGATTTTGTGCTGTACCATGCCTCAAGGTATATCATACCAAACTGAATTTTAGCCATTCTTATGCTTGTAAGTATGACAAATTGATTTTAATGTTATGAAATTCAAAATAAGCATGTAATCAAATCGCTTACACTTTGTTTGTATAAAAAAAAAATTATAACTTTTACACCCCACCCCCACTTTCTAGTCACCCCCCACAACAGAAATTGCAAAAAATAACTTACATTTTACCTATATATTCATTTTCTGTCAAAAAAAAAAACTCAATTTTTTACCATTTTTTCCGAAAAAAACTTGTGTTTTAAGTGGTTAACCCCTTTTTTGCAATTTCAGTTGTGGGGGTTGATTAGGGAGGTGGGGTGGGGTTAAAGTTATAAAAAAATAATTATCATACAAAGTGTAAATGATTTGATTACATGTTTATTTTGAATTTCCAATTATTAAAATCAAATTGTCATACTTACAAGCATATAAGAATGGCTAAGGTTCAGTTTGGTATGATATACCATGAAGCATGGTACGGCACAATATACAACAACTATTCCTACAATAGTATCTTGTTTCTTTCCTTATCTTTTTACCCCTCTCAGATAACTTTATATAAACAAGTTACAAAAACACTTAGTAAAAATTAATTTATGATTAACTGTTTACTTTTATGATATTTAACGCAATAAAAATGGATATATTACATTTTCCACACCAAACAACTGCTTTATAACATAGAATTCCTTACTAACTTATAGATAATCATCAAAATGCACCACATGGTTTGCACAAGAAAAGGGCTGCATAGTGGTGCCATCTATCGCAAAAAAGTTTAATTATAATCTAGCCTATCTATTTTTACTAGAACGGATCTCAGACGGGCATTGGAAGTAAAATAATGCAAGATACACGTTCGCCCGTATGAGACACGAGCAAATGCGTTAAGGGGTTAATTAGCCTTCATGTATCAAGATTGATTTAGAGGTGAGCCAAACCCTTTTACACCTACAACGACTACTGAACTTGAACTTTACATTTTGAGAAAAATTCCTTGATAAGAGCAAAATTCCAAATTAAACAATTAGATTGAATCTGGTGGATTATTTTATGTCCAAAATGTAAATCATAATTGTTTATGACTTGCATAAATTTTATGCTCCTGTTCTAAAAAGTGTTGCAATTAGAGGAATATTGTCTCTCTAATTATTTTATGAACATCTCATCTTGATTATATAAGATGTTATTTTTAACTACCTCAAATTTGTTTGAGGAGAGGGCATAATAAATGTTGGATGAAATTTTTTCATCTGAAATTTCTGTGTTGCCCAGGCTTTTCATATGAAACTTCTTTAATGACTAACTCATCTCAAATTTTTACAATATCCAATATATGGAGTTATGCTTGGATTTTTTTTTTTTTTTTTTTTTTTGCCCCTAAATGTAATGGCTGTTTCTTAATTTGATGTTTTTCACCATGCAGTAATTTATAATCACCAAGTCTGGTACAAGTAGTTCTGTTTAAAATCTCGATTTTACTTCCCATTCACTTTTACATTATAATTAATTACATTTAATTCCCCCCCGATCTCAGTTTTTAGGAATTTACATTTATTTTTGCAGATCCTTATTCCTTACTAATTTTTGAATAGTATGAAAAATTTGGCTTCAGAGAGCTGTGAGTAGAGTAACTTTAATTACCATCACCTTGTATACTCATTAAATATAGGTTGTATCTAATAAATATTTACTTTAATTTTATGTTAAATTTTGTGTTAATCAAGCAAAGTTCCACTTGTTGACTTTAATGATTCCTTGTATCCTGTCTAACCTAAGCATGTTTTTATTTAATTTTAGATTTCTTTCCAAGTACAAAATGAAGATGATGCTTTGACTGCAGCAAGTTCATTTTCATCTGACAAAATGACTCCAATATTTTTAGTTTCTTGTGTAACTGGGGAAGGACTTGATTTATTATACACATTTTTAAATGTGTTACCTCCAACAGTAAACCAAAAAGATAGAGAATTTCTTATGCAAAAGCCTGCTGAATTTCAGGTAAATTTTTTTTTATTGTACATGATTGTTTTTAATGAATTTTAAAAACAAGATTTGTGTATATTAAGCTTTTTCTTTTTCTGGTGTGGTGGTAAGTAACCATATTTCAAGTAGAAAATCTTCAGTAACAAACACCTTAACAGTAAATATTAAACTGATTGAAAGCAAATACAATCCAGTTAAAAGTAAATATAATGTTGATTAGGTTAAATATCACTAGTTTGAAGTGCCTTACTGTCTCAAAACTGATGTCTCAATTTTCTCATGTGAATGCAAAAGAAAAAAAATTCACAAGAAGCATAGCTATCATAGTTTTATGCATTTAAATGCTTCAATGTGTGCTTTTTTTGTCACCAGTTGATAAAATAAGAGGGGTCATTCCACGCAAAATCATCAAATAGGCTGTGGCTGACACATCACCAATTTTAATGTAAATTAATTTTTAAATAGATCACATATAGTAAGGAGGAACTGCCAAATATAAGATGTCCAAAATGTATATTTTATTTCTTATTGAATTTTAAAGTTCAAGGTCACACAAATGTAGATATCTGTAGCACTAAACTAGCCTGTTTGAGATCCTATATTTCAATAAGTTATTGACACAAATTAAAATTTTTTGTATTGTTACATTCTTCAGTAAAAGGTCTTTTTGGAAATGTCAGAATATAGTTTCATATCCGTCACTGCTCATTCTCGGGGGATCAGCGAAAATAAGATTTACCCTTTTTGATACAAATTTCAAATTGCTCTAGTACCTCTATAAATGGGGAAAGACAGAATCAAAAATTATTCTTAATAAAGCACATCTTCTATCTAAAAGTTTGGTATAATTGAGTAATTGTGTTTCTATTCCTTAGTTTAAAGAATGAAATAATTGAAAACAGCGATTTTTCTATTTTTTTTAAATACAAATTATACTGTGAAGGGCAACTCTGAAAACCTCACAAATTTTCAGTAGTATGTGTCAAGATGTATATTATATGTCCTGAAACTTCCATCATTGTAATTTGTTTATTTTCGTCCCAGAATACTTTTAACTAGATGAAAATTATCGTTTTAGTTTATGAAAAAAAAGGTGGGAACATGCCAGTAAGACATCCATTTCCGCCTTTGAAAGAGATGCTATTACATTCAAGGGCAGATAACCGAATAAATAAACACTTAAATGAATTATGTTTATAAATGTGCTTGGTTTGCTAAACCAAAAGCTTTTGAACTCCAGCGAATGTTTTATGGCAATCCAGAAGTGTTCCATCAGTGACCACAGCCATTATGGGAACACGTAACTATCATTGCTACATTCCTATTCCCAATTGTACATCACAAATTCGTGTTTCATATTTATCACAATCACCAGCAAAAGAAGTAAAGAATTTTAAAAAATTCGGCAGCACAATAAAATTACGTTTTAATTATAGAAGATGCAAAATTTAACATAGGAGTTTTACCACATAGTGAATTTGAAAAGGTAATTTGTTAAAAGTCATAATGTCTATGTTACTAAGTTGAAATTTTTAACTTTGTTTTGACACTGATTTTTTCTGCTTTTATAATTCACTTTATAGTTAAAAGGGAGTTGGTATTATCAGATTACAATCCAGAATTTTTTTTTTTACAAGTAATGAACTTATTAAACTGTAAGTTGTAAAAATGCCTCAAACTTTGAAAATGTTTAATTTTGAACACAATTTTTTTGGATATCGTTATTTATGCATAAACTAACCCAGGCCTCGAAATAGATTTTTTAATACAGGTGCACCTTATGCACCTAAGTTTTTAAATTAGTTGCAATGTGTGCACCTAGTGGGAAAAAATTAGGTGCACAATTATATTTTCATGTGCACAGTGCACCTAGGTATTTCGAGCCCTGAACTAACCCATGTACCAAATTTCATGAAAATCCATCACCATACGGCCACAGGTTTTTCCTGATTTTTGCTCATTTCACGTGGAATGACCCAAGAGCTACCAGTTATATTGTTGATCTAATCTAAGGGTCTGATTCTGCAGCATCTAAATATTTTCATGCAAATGGGTTAAGCAGCCATTGTACTCTGCCAATAATAAATAGACAAATATCTCTTAAACACTCCATTAAAGAAAGTTGTTGAATCTCATGGCCGTCCTTGAAATAAGACATTTGTATATTTCAAACCCCAATAAGCAATCACTATGGATTAGCAAGAAGACAAACATTCAAAACGGAAAAAAAGGTAAGGATTATAAATACATTTAGCAAGTCTTTATTACACTTAAAATAGCTGGTGTAAAAAAATGTGGGCAGTCTTAGATGAATTTATACAGGTTAAAATTAATTTTTTTAGACTGAGAAGGATGGGGGTAGTCTAGCACTTCTGATTTCGAAAAGAAGTTTGGCATGTGTGGAAGTTTGTTAAGTGGGTTACCAGATCAAGTGTTCTCGTCGTCTACCTGGTTTAAAATTATGAGGCATTGTCTTTGGATCATTGCCAATAGCCTGTTGTGTTGCTCCAGTGCAACATTAATTAAGGGGGGCAGGGACACAATTTTCTATTTTTTTGCTAATAAAGATATTGCTTTGGAATTTTTAATGAAGACATGGCACCTAATTTACAAATAGAAAATTATAAAAAAATAACTTGATATCAGTTCAAAAAATTTTCAAAAAAGTGACTGTTCTTACTTTTGATATAACTTGAGAAATTATTGAGGAAAAGACACAATATTTACATTTTCTTGAAGCAGATATTATAATTAAAAATTTGTCTTCACAGTTTTTTAATACATGCATATAAAAAAATATTAAAAAAATTTTAATTAAAAATTAGCATTTTTTTATTTTATAATTTATAAAAACACTTATATTTAAAAACATATCAATAATTTTTAAAATTGCTGAAGACAAATCACTTAAATATGTATGAAGAATATACATACCAAATTTCATGCAATTATCTTAAATAGATTTTGAGTTATATCATTTTAAAGTTGGGAAAGTGTGAAAAATCCATCATAAAGAAAAATTACCTTAAAGTGTCATTAATGAAAATCAGTTACAAAAGGTTAAATTTTAGTACCTGATGGACTTTTCACTCCGAGTACGTAAGTAAATCCGTTAATGTCTTCAGACCTTTGATAAAGGTTTATTTTGGCTAATAGTACCTTTCTACGGTACAATTTGTATGCAATTGTAATTTTGTAATCAGTTTTTCGGATAAGTCGACATTTTTCGTTTTAAAACTTTGACAGATATCCAAACGTTCTTTTGTTTATAACTTCGGTTCTACTCAAGATATCATCATAAAATTAGTGTCAAACAAAAGAGAATTAAATTTCTAATTTTTTGAGAATATAAAATAAAAAAGGACTTTTTGAAGGTTTTTTGTGTCCCAGCCCCCCTTAACTACCTATCAAAAAGAAATAATTAAATACATAAAAATTCGTGAGGATATGCAAAAAAATTCGCCCCAGGGAAGTGTTTGTCCTTTTGAATTATTTTTATACCTGTAATTCCATCATAATCTGGAAATACAATTAAAATAAGCTTGAACTACTTTCATTGTTTTATTTCTTAACTGCATGATTGATTTTAGCAATTGAAAACTAATTCTACTCAGTCTGATAAAAAAAAGGCTGTTCTGAATATTAAAAATGCTCAGTGTCTATAAATCTTAAAAAAAGATTCTTAATACAATAGCTGAACTTTAACTTAGTACATTTTATATGAACATAAGTTTGATTTTTGTATGATTATAATAAAAGTGCTATAATTGTTTATTTGTTCTGTGTTTCGAATAAACATTTTCTACTTTAGGTAGACGAGACTTTTCATGTCCCAGATGTTGGAGTAGTGGTATCTGGCTTACTGACTAGTGGAGTAATTCATGAAGGTGATGGTTTACTTGCTGGACCTTCTGATGTAGGAAAATTTTATCCTATCAAAGTTTTATCATTACATAGGCATAAAGTCCCAAGTCGAGTTGTTAGAGCTTGTGAAAGTGCAACATTAGCTCTTTCTAGTCAGAATATTGCCTTTCGTAAAGGTATGGTTCTTATCAGTCAACAAGTTAGACCTCCAGTATGTTATTTCTTCCAAGCCAAAATTCAAATTCTTTTTCATGCTACAAATATTTGTTCAGGATTTCAAGCATCCATTCACATTGGGAATATTCGACAAACAGTGACAGTTCTTGGTATCATGGGGAAGTCTAGTCTTTCTGTAAATGACACTGCATCTGTTATATTTAAATTCATTCAGCGACCAGAATGTGTGCATCCTGGTTCTAAACTTTTGTTGCGTGTAGGGCAAACTAAAGCTATTGGAAGAGTAACACAAGTTTTTCTCCTTGGTGATAACTTACCTTTAAAAGTATCGCCTATCCATCAGTGATCAATATGTTTTAATGTTTTTATCAAAGTTTTTCATATTCTGTATACATGTTTAAATGATTTTAAAAGTTCAATTTTATCTGCTTACTCTCTTTTTCATAACTCCTGGGAATATTCATAGAATTCGTTGATTCGGAGTGAATGATTCTGTAAATTTTTAAAATATACAGTCCACTTTGCTGTAGTTAACAAATAATTTAAATTATTAATTCTGTCTGATCTTTGTGTAAAAGTATAAAACGTTTAGATGCTCCAAGCACATTACCCACCTACTTGCTTACTGTTTTACCTATTCAAATCAAACAATACAAATTAAATCTTCATTGTCTACTTATGAGATAAAACAATTCCAAAATTGTATCCCTATCTGTATCTATCTATATATTTATGCTTATGACTCATCTTTCTGCGTATAAGAGTTGCATATTACTAATTTTTAGTCCATTTATTTACTTACTAAGCTACTAGTAATGTTGCAAGTAAGTGAATTTTAAAACAAAGAATGCAAAATAACTTTCAAGATAACTTTTGAAATAGATAAATTTTATCAAAAGAATTAGTATAGGATAAAATGTAGCAATTGATTATCAGTTAAGTATTTTTCTTCAATTATACAGTAGCTGCCATTGGGTAAAAATTTTTCATGCTTTCAAAGATTAACATCATTGCATTCAAAAGATTGTATCTTTTTCTTTTCATTCTCTATTTGTTTGAGAAAATATAATTATTAAACATCAAGCTTCATAAGTTTGAAAATTGAAGATTCTTAAAGAAGTTGGCTATTTAAAAAAAATAACCATAAAATATTCTGAATACATTGTTAAATTTTGCCTAAACAATTCAATAAATTTAAAGTATATTGTAGTACTATTTTAACTAAAAAATTATTCGAATTAATGTGTTTCAAATTAAAATTTTTACAATATTTAATTTGATTTACATAAAAATTACAAAAATGTTAGTTAAAAAACTCCTGACAAAATCAATATGTAGCCAAAGAAAATTCACTGAATCAAATCCAAGGATTCATTTAGTCTTTCAGATTCTTCTTAAAAATTGAATTTCTAATGTGAAGCTAACACTGGTTCGACAAACTTTGATTTTAGAAACCACACTGATGTCCAAAATTATCTTTACATGCATAAAATCATGGGTTTCACAAAAATTGTGAACTATAATATGAATTTGTGTGGAATGAGACTTGTAAGACCAATAACACTGTATCTCTAATATTATAAAAGGAAGTGTTTGTTTTTTTCGCGGCCGCAAAATTCTGATGATTCTATGGCATTTACAGAAATGAGATTTGGCAAACAGGTAGTCTAAATTTTTTGCAATTTTTGGGTTGCGGCGAATTTTAAAATTCAATCTAGAAGATTTTAAAACGAATTTAAAATAATTTTATTCTCCATTGTTTTATCAACTTTTCCTTTCTTCCGCAAAAGAAGAAACACCCCAATCTTGACTTTTTCTACCCGCATGATCTTGCCGTCAGTCTTGGAACCATGGCAAATTTTTTTCATCGCACAGAACGCTCAGAATTTTTTTTTTTCAGTTTCCGCTTTGATTTTGCTTGGAGGATTGATTTTTCCAGCCAGTCAATAAATCTTTTAACTGGAGACACAGTTCTCTTTTCTATCTCCTAGACCGAAAGATAGAGTAAGATTAAAGATAGAGTAAAAATTTCAAACGGATTTGAAATCTGCGGAAAATTTCAGTTTAAATTGATACCTAAAAATATTATTTTCTTTAAATAAATAATTTTTAAATTGAATATATCTTATATTTTCGCAAGAGATTATGACATCACGTAAAACTGATTGCATCTTCTACCCGTCGCATTTAAAAAATGGAAACAGGTTATATTTCCTGTCCTATTCCATTTCAGGGAATGAGAGCAAACAATTAAAAATTTCAACAGATTTGAAATCTGCGGACAATTTTACGGCAGATTAATAACTTGCATCACGACGTTGCTTCACAAACCAACACTACGGGCACATACAATGCCGGGCTAGCCACGCAGTGGCTAGTATAATATAAAACTGTAGCATGAAACAATAAAAATGGCAATAATATGTGACAAGGAGAGTTCAGAAGAAAAGAGTTAAGGCAAATGAATTAAATGTGGAATGTGATCACTCCTGACTTGTACACACCGACCAACCGGTATAGTGGTTAAGGTGTCAGCCTCTAGATCAGAAGGTTCCTGGTTCGAATCCAGATCCGGGCATGGTTGTTTGTAAGCATATGGTGTAGAGGCTCCTTGTGCACCTTAAATCTGTCATGGCCTAAAGTCCTCACATTGGGTTTGTGTTGAAGTTTGGAGAGTGGGGAACCTGCTCAGGTGTTGCTTCGTCATCCGACCGTGGTTCAAAATTACGAGGTGTTGTCCTCGATCTTTCCCTTAAGGGATTGATCCCTGATCGTCGTCAATAGCCTGTTGTGTTGCTCTAGTACGACGTTAACTAAAATTACCATTACATGACTTGTACACACACATATCACAGTGTGATTTCATGCTGGCAATAATGTTGTTAACCACAGTTAGGAGAATTGGGTGTCACTCCTCCAGTCTTCAGGGCATTTATATCTCTAATGGGAGGATGTCTCCATGCAAGTGATTTTCCAAGGTAGTCCCATAAGTAGTTCTCTATTGTGTTCAGATCAGGAGATTTTGCTGGCCACAGTATTCGCTCAATGATTTCTTTTTCAAGGAATTCGTCAATGAGGTTTGCTTGATGTGGACGAGCATTATTGTTCATAAATAATAATTGATATACACAGGCACCTCTGAAAAGTCTTATATAACATTCTAATATGTCATTCCGATATCTCTGGCTGGTCACAGATCCCCTGTTGAAAACGTGTAGGGGTTTACATTCATCGATCATTATTCCTCTCCCCACATGCACTACAAAAATGGTCAATATTCCATAAAGTTTAAAGTAGATTTTGTGTTCCTGACTCTCCAGATGTAAAAACGTTAAGAATCGGATGTTAAACTAAATCTTGACTCATTAGTGTAAAGAGAACATGTGTCCATTGGTGTTGACTCCAGTTCTGATGTTCTTTGCACCAATTAAAGCGATACCTCTTGTGTTGTGAAGACACTGAAACATACCATTGGTTTTCTGGTATAAAGGCCTCTGTATACAGTTTGCAGTGATACAACAGTTCCCATGACGACTACCAGCTCTGGACTTGACTACCGAGCAGTAGACTTCGTGTTTCAATGGGCAGTTATTGCCATATATCAATCTTGAGAAGTAGTTGTTATTCGTTTATGACCTTGTCTAGGCCTCCTTTCAACAGTTCCAGAGTTCTGAAATTGTTTCCATAGTGCAGAGACTGTCTTGAAATATTCACACATCTCACTGCTTCCATGATTGTCTGCCCTGTTTTTTAACGGCCGCTAATGCACCACTTCACATATTCTTCCAAATAATACTTCAGAGCCATAGCAAGCCGTTTTGAGTCCTTACACACTGAAATCAAATGCTGTATTGCAAAAATTCACTCAGATATTCACTTTGCGCAAAGCGTTTGATTTACAGTCAGATGACGTAATGCATGATATGCTTATCAGAAACCTTTTAAATAGACTTGTCTATCACACATTCCCTGCAAAAATAGATTATTTCAATTGGGTATTTTATGGGGAAAAATTATTTTGGATTATGTGAAGATAATTTTGGTCATTAGTGTACATTAAGCCAACAAAATGTTTTCCTCTGGTGCACCACAGTACTTCCCAGTTGGAATCCATTGCACAACTATATGTACTTCTATATATTGAAAGTTAATTATTGTATGGGGTGGCTAAGTTTGCATCTAATCCCCTTCTAGAATTTAGCAGTGACTGAATTCATTAAGTGCTCTCTAGTTGGCTAATTGTGGGAGACAGATTTTACAGGTTACACTTTCGTATGATAGCAACCTTTGGACCGTCTTTTGCTTTTAGCAGGAATACGTGTGGTGCTGAGTGGAAATGAAGAGTGAAACTGATAGGAGCATTGGGCATCATGCAGTTGCAAGGGATTTGCATTGCAGTGCAACTGTCCATCTTTGCCTATCCCTCAAAGTGAAACCATGCATGTTCATAATCACTTTTCCAATGCAACTTCAATTTACCAAAAACTACTTCCTGATCAATAAGATTTCATAAAAATATGAGATTTAATTTGTACCCCAACAAACTAAAATAGCATTTCTTGGTTCTTTTACAAAGATGTTTCTTCAATGCACTTTATTCAAGTCATCATTCTCCAAATTTTCCATTGAATTCAAGATCTGAGCTGTTGCCCAAGAAAACGCACAAATATTGTGACATGGAAATCAATTCATAGAAGTATCAGTATAGTGATATTGTCCTGTTGAAAAATCCATTTAGTCTGCTTATTTTAGAATTTGCCTCAAAGGTACTTTGAGTTTTTATCTGCATTCAATTTCATATTTTATAAACATAAAATTAATGGTCCTCTTGAAATCAAAGGCACCCATACTGTCACTTAACCAAGGTTTTAATTTCTTGTTTTGCTCTCGGGCTGCTTACGAAATCCATCATTAGGCCCATCCATTTTAAACTTCTCTCTAAATACAACTTCTATCTATTGGTGTATCTTATTCATATGATCCCTTCTCATTGTATATGAATAGATTTATGGACTTTAGTAATAAGAACTGGCTTTCCAATATATTTGACATATTTATCACATTTTTACATGTAGACTGCCAGACAGGTATTTTTGTTCTGGGTAAATTCTAATTCTTTTGTATGTGCTAGCAAATTATGCAAATGAAATTGTAAAAATATCAAGTTAATAAAATTTTAAGTAGCAGTTGAATTGCTTTCTTAACAGTATGATGTCTACCCTGAATATTAAGGATTTCTTTGGATCTTGTATTTTATTTTTAGATGCTTTTTTTTTTTTTTTTTTTTTAAATTGCTTAAGAATCGTAAATTGTAGAGCTTGGACTAAATTGACTCAGAAATTTGTCTAATTGCTTTTCAATAGCCCTCAAACTTTCATTCACCTCTTATGCTATACATGCATTGTTCCAAGAGCTGTACCAATTTAGTCAAATTAACTGTGATGAAAATAATACTCATGAAAGGCTTAAGTATATACTTTCAAACAAGAATGCAGTCTTGTTTGAAGTTCAAGTTTGCATACTTATGACTAAAGAAAAACATTTTTTCCAAGTACAATCAAAATGATCTTCATATTTTCCTCTTTAAAAAATAATTTAAGATTTGTGAAACGCTATTTGCATCTTAAATGTTTTTAGTCTATTATTTCCTCCTTAATGCTTAAGTTTATATCAAGATTTTGTTTGTGCAAATTTTATGGTATCCGAAATTTTTGAAATACACTATTGTTTTAATATTTGCCATTATTGAATTAATAAACAGATTATAATTATGCTTTGGAATTGGATATTTTCAGTTTCCTTATTGAGCTTTCATTTGTTACTGTTTTCTATTTTAGTTATAAATGATACAAAAGCCATGGGGAAACAATAAGTTTTGAAATGAAAAGCACTGATTTATGTTGAAATTAAATTGAAACAATTATAAACTAATTTAAAAAAATTTAATTGGTCGAGCGATGATTAGTTTCCAAAATTCTTCATGTTAACAGAGTATGAAATTTACTTTTTTGTTTTATAACTTCAAGTAGAACAAAAATTAATGACTTCTCTCTCCTACTGTCTAAATGCAATTTGTTCCATTTTGGATCTTATACCATTAAACCTGATCAACCCAATGTCTAAACAGCACCTTTATACAGAAGTGTTTTATATAGAAACATACTGACTACCCTATAGTTTTGTGCAAACTTTGTAATCAAACATTTTAATATTTGCAAGCTCCTTTGTAAACTATTAAGTAGGTAAAGTTTTACCAAACAGTTTATTTTTATGTATTAAACTTTATACAGATAGCGTTTTGATTTTATTGCCCATACTTTACTTTTGCTTATTCAAAGAAATGTTTAATTTTAAAGTTTATACATGATCACTACATTGATAATACATAAAAAAAATCACTTCATTTATAATGTATAAAAAAAATTCCTTGCTCTAAGATGGGGGAAACTTCTTCAAATAGAGGCTAATGATGTTACTGACTCAATGTTTAAACGTTCTTTAATACTGATGTATTTTAGCAAAGATGTGTTATTGGGAAACATTACTCAGAAAATACCTTTAAATTAGGGGTCTTCAACTTGTCCATTAACTGTGTTTATCAAAACCTGTTGAGATTCCAGTTCAACAAACATTTATCCTTGCTGTAATGTATCTTAAATGGTAATTAATTTTATTTCTAATATAGTTATATACAGATATTGTTATTCAATGTATAGAATTATAAAGAATGTACATTTAAGTAAATTGCTATTAAACGTGCTTTGTACAGTTGAAGTTCTTAGGATATCAAAATCAAAGTTCTGTTTTCGTGTTTTGTATCTGTTCTTATTAAGTGCTTCTTGTATCTTGTTCTTTCCATATTTTGTTCATGCGCCCCAGCCATAGAGAATAAAAGAAACTTAAATTAAAAGATTCATGTGTATGATTCTCTGAATGTCAAAATGTGGTGCCCACAGAAGCTTTCAAATTTATTAATGTAGCCCTCCATACTGAAATGTTGAAGACCCCTACTTCAGATGTTCAGAAAATTAAATAACGGACTATTTTCCATGCAATTTTTTATGTTCTAGTAATCTGTCCTACCTTCAGTTTTACCCTCGCCTACAATTCTGCTTTTTGTTTATCTAATCCCATTTGTTCTTTTGAACCTGGTGCCATAAAACCCTAACCATGCAACCAGTTAGCCATTTACATGTGTGGTACTGGCACATAGGATAATGGTGGGGAATTGCTGTTTTAAGTATAAATTTAGCACTAGAAAGCACACAATGACATACTTTGTTCAATACTATTCCAAATGGAGAGTGTTGGGGTTACTGCAGGTTTGATTCTGTCTCTAGTATGAATTTCTATCACTCATAGAGTATCTGTAAAAAAATTTCACATTTTGCATTCACTGACTGAATGGGGGAAATGCAACAAAAAATTATTATACTCCCATATAGGAATCATGGGGTCTGTTGCTAAGTTCTAAATGCAAGTGTAAACATGTCTTAATTAAAAGATCAATGCTATTGCTAAATATTATTTTTGTATCTAGTTGTACTTGCTTTAATACATTTTCAATGAGCACAAAATTTTTGTTTTGTCTAAAAGTTCTATATTTTGTAGTATTATGTTTATCATGTTAAAATTGTTATCCCCTAGTTATTTTATTTGTATTTTACTTGAAAATATATGCCCATTTATCCTATTCATCAATTTATTAATTGAAATCTAATTCAGCATTTGTTTGTTTAATTAAAATAACATGTTTAATCAACAATTTTCATTTAAACAACTGAGATTTATATTGAACTTGATTAATCAAATTTTAATTTTGGTGCAGCTTGGCCAAATATGGCCCTTGCATGCCAAGAAACTCCAAACAACCAACCCATGCCAATAAAATTGTGCTTTTCAAAATTACAAATTGTATAATTTTATAAAAACATTTTACTGCAAAATACTGAAAGTTTGTGTTCATTTTTTGTAAAATGTTTAATCAATATCTAATTTCTGTGTTAAAAATGAAATTTTGAGTGAGTGTGTCATCTCAGTTCTACTTTTAAAATATTTTAGCATGCTTATATTTTTATGGGCTTGTTATAAATTTGCAGTTTAAATAAAATTTGTTCATTAGCTCAGAGCTTTTATGAAAATTTTACCATGTTTAATGTTAACACCCAATTTATATTCTTGAATCTAAATTATATTTGATTAGGATTGTTAAATTGAATTATGAGCATTATAAATTGCTGAAAATTTGTCTTCTGAAAGATCATTGTGACCGTTTTTGAATCATGAATTTTTTCATATTTTAACTAATGCATCTTGTTAACTGCTTTGCTTGATAAGCAATTTGTATATATTGTTAACAAATAAAGTATTTTATGATATATGAAAATGTTTTGCTACTTGTGATTTAAAAAAAAAATTGTTTTTATTAATTAACTAGCAAAAATTTGTATATACTAAATAAGCTATTTATAAATTGTCTTATTTAAGAGAATAGCCACTGTGTAGCCAGCACGACGTTAACTGTGACAGTTTCTTTATGGGGGTCAGGTGTGACCACTGTTAATGCTTGCCTTTCCCTGGTGTTTGCAACACATTACCATTTGGCACCAACATCACAGGCAATGCCGTAATGGTCCCGAAGTGGCTAGTAATAAATAAATTAATTATAAAATATTTTAGATTAAATTTTAAAAATCGGGCTAAAAATGTTATAAATTATCATTTATCAGCAATCGTTATCCAGTTGCATAGAATTCAACAATGACGGGAGTACAAACAAGATATTGCTATACTTTAAAAGAGAATGCTTGCAAAATTAACAATAAACAAATAAAAATTAAATATCGCAAAGAAACAATAACAAACAAAATATTGCAAATTAAATATTCCCTAAACTTTAAAAAATATCAGAAGAAACCAAAATAATACAAATTAACAATAACAAAGATAAAATTTTAAAAAGATAATTACGCTTTTAAAAGAAGCAATATACGTATATAAGATGTGAAATAAATTTCACACGTTTTTATCTGCAAACTGAATTTTATAGACCACTTACAGAATTTGTGTGTGTGCCTATAAAAATATTGAACCAATAGAAACTTTAGGTGGAAATTTTTTACTACTTGCAGCTTCTGATACCTTCAAATAAGAAAACATGATATAACAGAAGCTTTTTATTTTGATAGTTTCTACCATTATAAAAGGAAGCGTTTGTCTGTTTTCTGCACGCAAAGTCCTGACGAATCTATGACACTTACAGTAATGGGATTTGTCACACGGGTAGTCCAAATTTTTTGCAATTTTTGAGTCGCGCCGAATTTTTAAATTAAATCGGAACATTTTGGAAATAATTTATTATTGTTTTCTTTGGAATGGCAACAGCATAAAATATTACAGATTTAAAATTTATTTTTTCCGTGCTTCCGTTTGATTTTGCGGAGGAACGCTTTCAGCCGAAGAATAAAACAAATGAAAAGTTTTGTTCTTTTTTCCATCTCCTAGATCCTTTAATAGAGTAAAAATTTCAACGGATTTGAAATCTGCTAGTCAAAATGTTTTTTATTTGTTTTGCTTTCCTTCGCTGTGGAATTATAAGTCCTATATTTTCTTTAGCGCTATTGAGTAGATACTATCATTAACTTCTGTTCATCGAGGATATGTTTACGTGTTTTTAGTTTCTTGGGTACTATTTCATTAATTTGCAAGATAATTTTGAATTTATAGCTAATTATAGTCTTACGCAACTGCTGATTTTCAACTAGACCTTTAACACATTATATCAACAAAACATTACATATGCATTATAGCCTTACTCATTTGACGTGTGCAGAACAAAAAATTTATTGCGGAACTGATGGATAGTGCTTAAATTTCAGAATGACTGGAAATTTTTCGTCAGTCCTTTTTTGACATTTGGTTGATAAATTCGAAGCAAACGAAAATTGATGCTATTTTAACTTATATTTTTCAAGAAAAGGTTGAATATTTGTTACGAAATACTGTTAAAGCGAAAATTTTCGAATTACCAGCCAAAGAATTGAGTAAAAGAGGAGTAAAATGAACGGGTACAAAGAACTATTCCTCAAAAAAAATTCTTCTTGACTTCAAGGAAATCTTACCTTTTCTCACACTGTGATTCTAGATCTACCAAGTAATTCACAAGAAATTTGAAAAATATGCCTAGAAGGCCACAAAAAATTTTTTAAGCCTGTAGTTCCAAGGTATAGAAAACGAAACTCGTAACCTTGTAGAGACAACTAGTCAAAAAGAATTGTAAATGACCACTGAAGTAAAATTCGAAAGTCAGGTGTACGATACTCTACTTCAAATCGTCAGAGAGTTCTTTGCTGCTTTTCTGGAAGAGGTACAATTATGAAAACGATCCGTGTCTTAGTAAAATTATCTGAAAATCATGTGCTTGGGCTAAGAGTTGACATTAATCTTTCTATGCACCAATATAAAATTACATAAACAACGTAAAGAACATTAACTCTAATTTGTATACTCCGTATAACACAAAAATGAGCTAAACGGTTGTTACTCTTCTAAGATGATTATCACAGAAACTTCAGCTCTACACCAACTCACAACTAGTCACATATCAACTGCTCTGTGAAACGGTTACGTACAATTTGCAGTGGCGGATTAAGCGGCCGCGTAGGGTCCGAGGTCTTAGAATGTCTTTTCATTAGGATTCTAGAAAAGTAGTAACAGCGTCTTTACAATGCGCGTCTTTAAGTGCAGTGAAAAGAGTTCCTAATATAAGATGGTCAATAAAAGCAAATGCTGTATTAGCTATAAAACTTGGTTTCACCCACATAAATGAGGCTTTAACTGAAATTTGTAATTTTGAATAAAAAAAGCTACCATAGCGGAGGCGACTTCACTTCTGAAGAAAATGGACAAATATGAAACTGCCCTAATGACAGTTATTTGGAATACTATATGTTACAAAGAATAAATGCTACTAGTAAATCAGTGGAATGTGAACTATTAAAAGGATCTATCCTTCTGAAGTCAATAGAAAATTTTATGAATAATTTCAGAGAAGTTGAAAAAGAGGCAATTGATTTATCAGGGTTGTCGTTTAATGTTTAAGATGGACAAATTCGTAGACATCAATTGAGAAAAAATGTTTATTAATGAAAACAAAGGAGTCGGACATAAATTTAAAATAAGAGAAAATTTCATAGTCAATTAATTCATTTTATATAATAAGTGATAACACCAAGGCAGAACTATCTCAAAGAACTCAGACTTATCCAGTTGTGTAAAAATGACATTGGAGTTAGTACTTTTGAAGACCATTTTTTAATATTTTTAAGAGAAGACGAGGACACCATAAAAACCACACCAGACATCTATCGAGCCGCCAAAGAAATGTCTTGCACATTTGCGAATGTTGAAACATTATTGAAATTTTTTTAACAATTCCCTTATCTAATGCAACAGGAGAAATGTTCTTTTCCTGTTTTAAAGCTTATAAAAATTATTTAAGGAGTTCTATGGGAGAAATATGTATAGAGCAAGAAATCGCAAACCGAATTGGCACTTCCAAAATAATTGACGAATTTGCAAAAAATAAAACAAAACGAAAATTCATATAAAATTTTTTTTTTTTTTTTTTTTAATAAATTTATTTAATGTGCTATGGTTTGAGAGAAATTTTTGATTCGTTTTCTTTTTCGTTAATAACTTAATGAGTTTTCTTGAAACTTTTTTTCTAACTTGGAGAGTTTGAGGGCCCCGAAAATTTTACCACTTGACTTGATCCTCCACTGACAATTTATGAACAATACTTTATTCTGATTTTGTCGAAAGATAATATCAGAAATACAATTGTAATGAGGGGCTATGAGATGGCGCTGAACAGAAAACTATCCAGCACAATTTTTTTCAGAAAAATATCCCTATAAATAAAGTGTGTTTAGTATTTCTTTGATACCTTTGCTTGTACTAATAAGGGTAAAAAAATTATTTGTCAAAATCTCAACTAGACCTTGTCGTTCCATCAAATTTCTTTTTGCCATATAATTAGTAGATTTAACTTCAAGGGAAGTTAATGGTCCATGGAAATATTATTTCATTTCTAATATTCTTCCAATTGATAATTGGTCCGCTTCTTAAAAGCGCAAGACAAGGAATAAACACAAAGCGATAAGAGAAATATTTTCTATAAAAATGTCAAGAACTGATACGAATAGATTAATCATACCTCAGATCCACTAATTGTAAGTTTACGAGCAAGGCCTAAAACTAAACACAGCCAAATGTTTCCAAAAAGGTTGAATTTTTTTAAGAACTTTCCCAGTTGAGATTCCAAGTATATATAATTTTGTAATATCTTTAAAATATTTTCCCCTTTAGTTTTTGAATTATTCTTTATTTTTAAATGGAATTGCTATGGATATATTTGACCATTGTTTACGTGTATATTAATATAAAATTGCAAAATATGCGGTTAATAATTGATCGAAGTATATTTAATATGTGGAGCAAAGTTGACAAATTTCTTTAAATTTAGCATATTTCTGCATCCAAATAGTAACTAAAAACGTCTAGACCAAATCAGTATTTCATCTCTCACAGCCTCTTATAATCACCCAATAACAGTGTATTTTTAATACAATAATTTTGTCCACCTAGATTGCGAAAATGACACACTGCGCTGTCACAATCTCTTGCGAAAATATAAAAGATATATTCAATTTAAAAATTATTTATTCAAAGACAATCATATTTTTAGGTATCGATCTATCGTGAAATTTTCCGCAGATTTCAAATCCGTTAAAATTTTTACTCTATCTTTAACGGTTTAGGAGATAGAAAAAGGAACTACATAAAAGTTAAAATTTTATTGGTTTTTTATCATCCACTGAAAGCGTTCCACCACAAATAAAACGGAAGCACGGAAAAAATATATTTAGAATCTGTCATGTCTTTATAGTTTTGCCATTCCAAAAAAAAAGTTAAATTTCCATTAAATTCATTTAAAAATGCTCTTGATTGAATTTTAAAATTCGGGCGTGATAGAAAAATCGCAACAAATTGGACTACCTGTTTGAAAAATCCCATTATTGTAAGTGCCATAGATTCGTTACGACAGTCCACACACAGACAAACACTTCCTCTTATAATAGTAGAGAAAAGTAAATGTTAAAATAGGTTTGGTGGTGTTTATCTTTGTATTCTAGAATTAAATATGCATTTTTGACAAAAACAGTTAAGGTTTTTTTTAATTTGACAAATTCATTGTGTTTCCGACAATTCTGAATTTTTAATTATTGCTTGAATGTTTTTTTAAGGTTTCACAATTCATCTATTCAAATATTAATTTTGTCGTGATTGGAGGTTTGTTCCTTTAAAAACCCATTTATTTATTTTTGCAATATTTTAAAATTGAGTGTTCTATATTTGCTTGCCCTTAAACTGAATCCAAACAGTAAGATCAAAGCGACACACGCAGACCAATCAGAATTGCTGGCGCAAGCGGAGTTCTCAAGTTAACATCATTTCAACTTGAGCCACCTCTAATTTGTCTGCGCGAGTCACTAAGCTCCTTATGCTCTCTACTATTTGAATTCAGCTTTACCCTATTTCAGTGGTCGGAATACCGCGACTCTTTAGCCACTTGAGTGTGGCTCTACCACGAATCGATTTAGACTGAATGCTGGTAAAATGTAAATATCGCGACGGTGATGCGAGGAAAAAATAGGTTGAGGAACTTAAGAAGAGTTATGAAAAATCAAGTTCTGTATTTAATTATTGAGTGCAATCTTCGAACAATATTAATGTTGTAAGTTTTATTGTTAGTCAAGCGAGGCAAACCATACACAAGACGGTGAATGCATTAAAAGTTTTTTTATAAATGCATCCGGAAGAGCTATTCCGGAATTTTAAGAACAAAACAGAAATTCATAAAAAAAATTAGAGTTACCACTGTTTGCTAAAACAGTGAAAGACAAAACAGTCAAAATGTCTTCGAATATAACCAATCAGTAAATCGAATATCTTAATTTGGCTTCAGCTTTGCAGAGATGCCAACTATTACGGATTATCCATAGTTTCAACGGAAGTGAATCGGGTTCCACAAATTACGGAATCCATGATTTTTTCTACGAAAAATTTCAATTTTATTTATTTTTCTCAACACATCAATTAGTTTACTTATTTCTGTATTTTTTTTCGTTGTTATCATATTTTTTTGGTAAATGGGAGAGAGTACTTAAATTTAATTATTAAATGTTTTAAAATATAATTCTTCTATATAAAATTATTGGTTCTTTATTTGTGTTTTCATGCATGACATGCCTTACTAATTATAAATAATATAATGTATTGGATATATGTTTGAAATTTGTAATTAAATATTTGAATTAATAATATGTACGTGTTATTAAAGCCGATTTCTTAAATTTTTATTTTACTACTGAAAACTTCCATCGCAGGTTGGCATCTCTGTATTATCAATAGCTGTTGACGAATCTTATTATATAAATGACACAGCGCACGTTTCACTTTTTGTTCGATATATTTCGTCTTCGGGCCCTAAAGAAGAACTTTTTGGATTATTGCCACTGAAAGGTCAAACACGTGGCGAGGAATGCTATCATTGAATGCAGGGAGAAACATTTTCCGATAAAATTGTTTCAATTTCAACAGATGGGGTAAAAAGTATGACCGGAGTGAGAAAAGGTTTTGTTTCTATTTTGAAGGAAAAAAATTAATCACGAGGTACTCGTTTACCATTGTATCATTCATCAAGAAGGGCTTTGTGCGCAGACATTTCCAGAAGAAATTTGCTATGTTATGGGATTGATGATCAAGATTGTCAACACAATTAAACAAGCTAAAACTCTTTATCATCGCCATTTTAAAGAATGTTTAGTTGAAACGGAGAGTGAATACGCAGATCTTTTGCTGCATTATAAGGTACGTTGGCTTTCAAGAGGAAACGTTTTAAAATGTTTCGCTTCCTTGTTACTTGAAATTAAAGCATTTTTCCTTGAGAAGTGTGTTGACTATCATGAACTAACGGACGGTCAGTGGATGAAAAATTTTATTTCATGGTAGATGGTACTTCTTATCAAAATAATCTTAATCGTAAACTACAGGGGAAGGGAAACCCAATTTCTTCGATGTTGGAAGAAGTCATTTCATTCGAAAACAAATTATTCCTTTTTGCAACATTAGCGATAGCGACGTTCGCCTTTGTTAAAAAACCTCTCAGTGCTGACGTAACATAATTGAATTTTTCTCCGTTTAATATTGACATTGGCTCTTTTGAAATGCAATTACATGAGTAAAAAAACAAAGAATTATGGAGCTCCAAATTTAACCGCCTTAATGCTAATATGGAAAAATTGGAGAAAAATAAATGTTATCTTAGTTCACAGAAAAAGTGGTCTGCTTTGAAAGACTTGGAGAAAGATGACATGATAATTTTCAACACGTGGAATAATATTCCTCATTCATATTATCAGTTAAATAAAACTAAAATAGCGTTTGCTGTTCTTTCACTCTTTGGCTCTACATATTCATGCGAACAATCTTTTTCAAGCATGAATCTTATCAAAAGTAAATTGAAAAATCGTCTTATTAATAAGAACCTGGAATCTTGCTTGAAAATAAAAACAACGACATACAAACCTGGCTTATCCAAACTTTCCAAGGAAATGCAAAGCCATTGTTCACATTAAATGGGTTTTTTTTTTGTCCAATTTTTTTATTTTAATGTAAAAATTTTTTTTGTTAATAAATACGATTATTCTTATGATATGTGGTTTTATTTAATGTTAGTAGCTAACCGACTCCTAAAAACATGGTTCTTGAAAAGAAATTTGTCTCTAAAAAGAAATCTTAATCATTGTTATGCTGATATTTGACTCTTTTGACTGATGAGTTTGCCGACCACTACCCTAGATCGTGCAAATGAGAGCTTTCATCCTACCCTTAAGTTTTCCAAATTGGTGCCGTTGCATTATTACAATATTTAATGTATTGATTTGTTAGTATGCTATTGGATTTCCGTTTCATGTAATAACAGTTCCAAACTAATTTTTTCAGTCAATTGTGTTTGATTTTTCACTCCTAATCTTGCGAGAAAGGTGTAAGTGAGTTTTGACAGGTTCGTTTTCCATTTGTGCTTGGCAAGATCAATATCCGTCGTCAGAAGGGATGAGTGATGGATTGTGTCGAATGAAATTTCAACCGTTTACTTTATATCTTTCTCGTGTTTCTGTTGTACTTTATCTTCTAATGAGAAAAAGTTTCACACAAAATAACACTTTATTCATCACTATAACTGCCTAAGAAATTCCAATTTTCCACTACGTGCTCTACAAATACATTTACATTATCCAATCAAGGCTTTGATTTTAAAATCTCCAAGAGGATATAGCACATCAAATTGATTGAGTAGATACACATCAAGCAACAGCAATCTTCCATGAACTGAATGTTTAAGTCACCTAGACATTCCACATTTTTCAAAAACTTTCTTTTAAGTAAATACTATTTTAAGATATCCTAGCTAGTGAAACGAAAAACCCGGGAATTTTGAAAGAGATGAATAAACCCGGAACTTTGGGGGACATTGGAAATATTGAGGGAACAAACTAAACCAACCATTTTTATAACATCAGTTTTAAATCAATAAAGTGCATGATATACTCGAATTGTGGACGAAACCATGTTTTTATGTGTTGTACATCGATTAAATATCTAGGTAAATAATTTCCAAACAGTGTTCAACAACCAGGGTTGGCTTTTTCCTGTCCAAAACTAATATTTCCCATCAAAGTGGGAAAAACTTTTAAATACCGGAATGAACATCGTAGTCCAAGATGATCGCAGATTGCTATTAACAAATGCAAATTTAATAACACATTTAAGAGGCTATAGCAGCAACCATGTTTGGGAGAAATTATGATGAATAAGATACAAGAGTTTGGGCTGAAAAATATAAATTTCTATAACATATATTAAATTAAAAGTATAATTTTTGTTAAATTTTAATTATTCTGTAAATCTTCATACTATTTCCACTACAACAATGTAACCTATTAGTAAAATCCTTTCTACTTAATTTTAAAGAAGAAATACTTCATTTATAAGGTGTTATACCAATTGTTTATGGTTGTGGTTCACAGTACTTAAATATCCTTGGCAAGGATGTAAGTACTGCTTACCTTATGGCACATGTCGTTAAAGTGCAAAAATTCTTCAAAAACCGTTACATCCCTGGAAGTTTATTAGAAAGGTATACTGACTCAGTTCAGTCACAAATCCTTGGTGAAACAAGATGGAACTCACAGATGATTTGCTTACAAACCTTTATAACCCACAGATCTTTTTACCAGCAAATTGTGGACAAACATGAAGAGGAAATTGAGGACAAACATGAAGAGGAAATTGAGGACAGTATCAAGGACATAATCAACAATCAGTACTTGTACAAAGGTAAAAAGCATGTACAACCAGTTAAAACCAATAGCTGATGCTTATAGGTTATAATGAAATAGGTTACAAAGTGACAACGCTAGCAGTGCTGATGCTTGTGATAATTTTATAAACCTACTTCATAAAGAAGAATTGAAACCACATTCAAAACAAGTCAAGTCTAGATTTGATAGTGCTATATCTCCTGTTCAATTTTTGGTAAACGTGATGAATCTCTCATATACGGATAAAAAGTTGTCTCAAGCTCAAGAGGAATCTACTTCGTAAGTATAGTATTTGCAAGATATAAATCTGCAGTACTTGCACTACACAATTCAATTTCAATCAAAAGATGAGCCTTTCCTAAAGACATTTTTTCACCTGAGATTATCAACAGTGTATCACTTTCTCTTTGGTGGAATAACCAAAAAAAAGTGGCATAGATTCAAACTTTCTGGAAGTAATGGAACATCTTCAGGGATGTCCTGCTTCATCTGCATGTTTAAAACGTAGTTTTTCAAATTTTGCATTTATTCACAACAAAATTCGAAACAGATTAGGATCACAAACAGCTTCTAAATTAGTGTTTTGTTATGTGATGTTAAAGTTCAAAGAAAAAAAAATGAAACGAAAACATTAAATTGGTAAATGTTTAGAAATTTCATTGTATTGCAGTAAACATTGTGAACAAAAAGGTGCTAGATAAATGCGATGAGACACGTATAAATAAGCCATTTTTCCACTCTTACAACATTGGAAATTTTCAATATTTCCTTTCCGATAAAAGGGGTTTTTTCCACCCTTTGCATCACTAATTCTAGCTAGTGTTATAGAATACTTTACCATCATGTGCACTACAGTAGTCTATTTAGCAAAAAGTGACCATTCGTGCCATCTTCCTTTCTGATTTTCCCCAGTGCTTCACGGAATGGAGAGTTCGTATGTAAACCGACTGTATTCACTTTAGTTTCATACCCTAATTTTTCTCACTTTAGACAGAAAATTGCTTCCCCACACACACTTGCGGACAGTTCAACGTATTCTGACAGTTTAGAGGTAAGTGAGGAATGACTCCTATAAGTATTTGAAGTTTTGTTTGAAAACGTGTTTCTACATTTTCTGTGTTCTACATTACACTTCTTAATCTGATAGTCACAAAACATACTAGCTCTTTTAAAATGTAGTCTTGAACTTTCAACATTGTTCGTGTAATGAATCAAAAATTATAAATTTGGTAGATTTACCACGAAGTCGGCATTTTGAGGAGTCCATGAACATAGGTATATTCTTCTCTTTGATAATTGAGCAAAAAGACCAGCAAATTTCTTTATTTCCTAAAAGTAAATCATGATTACATTTACTAAGAACATTTTTCTATAACTTGGAATCAATTCTTGGTTTGTTTTGATAAATAGGGTGATCGATAGCTGTGTATCAAAACAAGACTTCCTTGAAGGATTTTTTTTTTTAATTTTTATCGGTCAGAAAAGAGTCGAAATTTTAAAAAAGTGCCACATTTTAGGTGTTTCTGGAACACGCATACAAAAAATATTCGAGATCAGATAGTATATTTTAAAAAGAGACCAAGGACATAAATCTACAATTTTGTGAAAATAAATTTATAACATTTTGATCACCCGCAAGAGTATCGAAACTTCACAAAATCTAAAATTCTAAGTGTTTTAGGAATGTGCTCCAAAAATATATTAATAAAATGTTAAAATAATTTTTGACAAAAATTTAACTAAAATAAAAATGTGAAGATTTTTTTTTTTTTTAAATTATGCGAAAAATAACAACTTTCCGTTGCAATATTGCAAAGAAAACAAAATATTCAACTCTTTCTGTAAGTGTCACAACTTTGATACGAGTATTGGATACTGCCCATCAGTACTGTCAACAGTACCTGACCTTGTACCAAGAACCAAACATCGAGGAAGATGAGTCGAGGAAACTACCGTCTCTACTTGCCGGCGCGCCACCAAATGGCCCAACAGCCAAGGGTGGGCGTTGGATAGCAAGCAAGCACACTTTGATACGAGTAACTGTAAAAAGGTGATAAAAGTCCCGGGAGTGTGAAAGAGTTTAAAAATACCTTTAACAATCAGAATTGGCAATTAATAAGTTTAGATGTAAAACAGCGATAAAATAATTAAAAAATTAGGGATTCAGAACTTCTGCCGATGCTACCACGATACATCTTTTTTCTACAGTATCTGCAAATCAGAAATCCTTTCGGGCTGATAGAAAACTACGATCGTAGTAAGGAAAAGCAAGTGCAGAGAAATTGACTCAAGTACGTCAATTTCGTAATCTGACTCAAAATTATGAGATGCGTTTTCTGAAAGCTTAACACAGGTGGCGGTAGTGTTTCTGCGGCTATTCGGCGTTTCTTATACCAGTTTTGAACGTGACTTCAGTTGGCTTGTATTTTAATGATTTTCGCACATTTTGCTGGCAATCAAATGAATAAATTCTAAATTGATAGGTGATTGGTCCACACCAATTAAAGATTAAACACTAAGCATTACCAAATCGGCGTTAAACTAGGTTTTAAGGTAACCCCGATATGTATCGTATGAGAATATTCCTTAATTCCAGAGAGTTATAGCTGCTAAGCCTTATTCCTCTCAATTTCTGTCTGCAATACCAAGACAAATAGATGACTTGTAAAAGTGACGAAAAGAAGGAAAATCTTTTAACGAGTTTGAATCGCAGTCATTGAAGTTTTGAATGAAATCCGATTAGTCCTTTCTCCGAAGCTCATAATTTAAATATATCTCTACTATTATAAAAGAAAGTGTTTGTGTCTCTGTGTACTGTACGCTGTGTCCTTACGAATATATGGCACTTACAATAATGAAATTTGGAACACAAGTAGTCAAAAATTTTTGCGATATTTGTGTCGAGCCCGAATTTTAAAATTCAATCTAGAACATTTTAAAATGAATTTATTAGTTTTTTTTCACTTTTCTTTCTTCTTTCTGGAATGTGACGTCATTGAAGAAAGGCGAGGATTTTTCGATTTTCGACCGCTGACGTCACAAGCGTTTTTCAATACCTTTGGAACCATGCCAAGTTTTCCGATTCTAGCATGTTTTGATTTACGTTGTCGATAGTATCCACTTCAAGGCCATCACGGCGTGCCTGTAGAGTTCGTTTGCGAAGCAAACCAAATGGGAATACGTAGCAATCACCGGGGGTTGGCGAACGTCAGCGAACAGTGGTCACACTGACCTCATTTATTATAGAATACAGCTGGGGTGTATTTGCATGGTATAACAAAAAATAATTGAGGAGGGGGAAGAATAAATTGTTTTCAAAATTTAATAAATACAATTTTTACTTACCATCCAGCCATAACTGAGTTAAACTTTTCCACACAGGGATAATGGTAGATGAACCAATTTTCTTTAATTGATTGTTATCCAACTTCAATTCACGGAGAGAATACATTTCAGTAAACATATCTTTCGGTAACGCTTCTAATTTATTATAGCTGTTTAAAATATAAAATATAAACATATTAGATATTCTTAAAATAAGGTATTTTTAAATATATACAAGAATAATCGAATCTACTCGTAAAAATAGGTTTTTTATAAAAGGTTTTATAAAGTTTCTTTAATGTATATATTTGGAGTTTTCGTGATTTAGAAAGTGTAACTCTCAGGAGAAGTGGGAGAGTCACACAAGATTTGTGACCATAGCAACACGGGATATTACGAATCAATTTTTTTTAAATCATATAATAAGAAAATCTGCGAGGAGTTATTATCCCGTACCCCAAAAAACATATTTACTGCGTGTGATTTTCTATTTATCGAGAGAGAGATATATGAAAATGTAGTTTGTAGATTTTTGTTCTATTTTAGATTTTAATACATATTAAAAAAGAGAGTTGGAAAAAAAAAAACTCGTGTAGAAATACACTAATTTAAGCTCATCGCTTCCAAACATTCTTTGTAAGTCTGATAAGAAGGCAAAAATGATCTTATTTAAATCAATTTTTAAACTAAGCTTACCAATATCTTCCTTTCCTACCATCTTAAGATCTAGAATCCTAGATCATTACTTCTGTAGTTAAAGCTTTGGGATAAAATCAGATGCATGCGTGTGACATCAGTTTTTCTACAAGGGCTAGGATCCACGAAATGAAATTTCATGACAGAATAAATCCCTTTTAATATTTGGCATAGCTTCACAGAATGCTGGAACCTTTGTTCTCGCATTTAAAAAACTGACCTTAGAGCGATAAACCAAACTTTCTATCTGTTATGCTTAGTTGTAGATATTTTGATACTAGAAAATATATATTTGATGACAGTCATATCGGTGGAAAAACAATAAAACGTTTTCATACTCGAAAACCCGAAGGAAAGTAAATAAAAAATATCAAAACTGCACACTGATACGGAGGGCTTTTCTTTATGTTATAGATAAAAAAGTATGAAAAGATTATCTGTTGAATAGCTTTGGAAATGTGTTATATTTAATAAAAAAATGATAAAATTTATGCACTTTAAGTTTGTTAGGTGTACCGGTTAAAATGCGAATTTTTTTTCAATAGACGAAGTTACACATGTCGATATATATGCGATTTGACATGTAATTTTTTGAGGGTGTTAACCAGGTAGTAATTAATCAGTGTGGGAACGCTATGACCTGGGTGGTATTGTTGGGAGGGGGTCGAGGGATAAAATAGAGCGGTATTTTACAATTTTTTCTTTTTTATTTCTTGTAAAAAAATAAGCAGTGCCGGGGGGGGGAATGGCGTTCCGGCTCCGTTACATTCCTGTATTAACATCATAGATATTTTTGCGCTTAAAAATGTCGAATTTCGTGCAAAAAAGAGCATTTGTGGAAAGTTTAAATTCAAACTTTATTTTGGAAAAAAAGTACTGCTGAAAGTCATCGTATCTTTGGGAAGCTTATGGTGCACATGCTATCTCTCAAGATACTTGTGAAAGTTGGTTTAAACGCGTTAAAAGTGGCAATTTTTATATGAAAGGCAAAGAACGTCCAGGTCAACAGAAAAAGTTTGAAGACCATTAAGCAGTTGAAACCGTTAATACTGATCGCTACCGACAACATATAATCAATTTGAACCCCGCTTTGATCGTAAAACGACTAGAATGGACCAGAAGACACGGTAAAGTAATTTTGCTTCATGGTAACGCATCATCACATACTTCTAAAAAAAGTTAAAGACTAGTTTATAGATCTTGCATGGGAAGTATTAATCCACACGTCGTGTTCACCAGACATTGCTCCTTCATATTACCTCTTGTTCCGATCGATGGCACACGCACTTTCTGAGCAGCACTTCAAAACATACAAAGTGGAAATTGGAAGTTTTAACTGGAGTTATGTTGTTATTTTTACTATCTCCTAGATCGTTAAAGATAGAGTAAAAATTTCAACTGATTTGGAATCTGCGGAAAATTTCACATTCGATCGATACCTATAAATATTATCTTCTTTAAATAAATAATTTTTAAATTGTAACTTTGAAATTTTTTCCATACGAATTTCATCTTGGTCGTGTTCGAGAAATAACAGATTCCATTTCCTGCGCTCAAACAAAACAAGTCAAGAAAATCAAAACAAATAAAAAAATTTGACTGGCATTGTTTAGTTCTTTTTTGTAAAATCGGAATCGTTAAAGATAGATTGAAAATTTGAACGATTTGAAATCTGCGGAAAATTTTACACCAGATAGATCTCTTATACACTTTATTTTATTTTAATAAATAATTTTTCAATTAAATATTTACATTTTCACAAGAGATTGTGAAGTCACGCCGATTGGATCTCTTCGCAGTTGGAATTTGGCCGTATTTGACAATGAGCGTTGCCCGTGATGGCTGTTATCCAATAGGCTAACAAATGGGAGTAAAAATATAAATATAAATGAGAATAAAAAAATATTTGGGGAATTCGTAGCAATCATCGGGGGTTAGCGAGCAGTGGTCACACCTGACCCCACGAAAACAACTGTTAAGCCAAGTCCACACAGGAGAAGCAGAGCAAAACATGGATGATTTATTAACCCCGGAGACAGGTTCGATTGGCAGCTCGTTCAGCGTAGACGGTGAACGAACATTTTGAGCACGAGCAAAATGATCCGCTTCTAGTCGGTACATCAAAGGAAAGCAAGTGCTCGTGCTCGCTCTATTTGGACGGCGTTTTTTCGTTCCCTTGCTCGACGTTCAATCAATCACCGGGGTCATCGTTAAGAAACGGGTCGGGGATCGGAACATAGAAATATTTATATTTCTTCGGATTGTAAAGTGATACTATTATTTAAGTAGTCTATTGGTAAGCATTGTGTGTTTTGCTATACATAGTTGACGATTAAAACTTAGTTGTGAAAATGTAATCTGCCCATATTAGTGTCAAAATTGATGTGTCCAACCATGTGTATTTAGATGGTTTATATTAGTGGTCTTGGTGAACTTTGCACGTCAAATCTCTGCTATTATAAAATGAAGTGTCCGACCTCCACTACGCAATGTCCGGACGAATCTATTGCACTTACAATAATGAAATTTGGCACACGGGTAGTCCGAAGTTTTTGCAATTTTTGTGTCCAGCCTGAATTTTAAAATTCAATCTAAAACATTTAAAAAATAATTTGTTGGAATTTAATTATTATTGTCTTCTTTGGAATAAAAGTTGCATAAAAAGTTAGCAGATTCTAAATGTATTTTTTCCGCTTCCGATTTCATTTTGCGGAGAAAGATTTGTCAGCAGACTAAAGTTTTAACTTTAGTTATGTAGTTCTTTTTTTTTTATCTCCTTGATCGTAAAAGATAGAGTACAATTTTCAACGGATATGAAATCTGCGGAAAATTTCACATTAGATCTATACCTAAAAATATGATTTTCGATAAATGAATAATTTTAAATTGAAACTTATATTTTTTCCAACACGAACGCCACTTTCTGTGAAGAATGACTTTCGTTTGATTCGAGATATCACAGATTTCATTTCCTACGCTCAAACCATTTCACAGCGAAGAAAAGCAAAACAAATAAAAAAAACATATTGACTGGCATTGTTAAGTATTTTTTTGTAAAATCGGGATCGTTAAAGACAGATGAAAATTTCAACAGATTTGAAATCTGAATAAAATCTAAACCCTTAAATCTCTACCTTCCATTTGATTTTCTTTTAATAAATAATTTTTCAATTAAATATTTATATTTTCGCAAGAGATTCTGACGTCACGCCGATTGGATCTCTTCGCAATTCGAATTTGGCAATGACGAGGTCATTACGGCGTTGCCCGAGGTGTTTGTTTGCGAAGCAAATCATAGTTCATAATTTAGTTTGCGAAGCATTCCAATAGGCTACGAATTTCCATTTGGTTTGTGAGGCAAACCAATGCCATGATTGCTGTTATCCAATAGGCTTCGCAAACCAAATGGGAATTCTTAGCAATCACCACGCAGTGGCTAGTTTAAGATAAATAAGAGGTGGATATTTAAAATGTATTTAAACTTTTTTGCAATTAAAGAAAATTTAAAATTGTTGCACTGCAATATTAATACGTTTTACCGAAAAATGCCGAATTGAAAGAGACATTCAATATGTTGGAACATATGAGTGAAATAATCAGAAAGAAATTTTTATTTTGTAGGGAAATAATCTGCTAATATCAATTTTGCAAGTACGTATGGATATAAATATATATATATATATATATATATATATATATATATATACATATTAATAAAGTGGTTGCCGCAGCCGCCGTCGCAGGATTGAAAACACCGTTTGTTCAAAATTGTACAGGGTTAACGATGAAGTGGATTATTTTCCGAGGCGGCTATTAGTTTAGGGTTTATTAAGTGTCCCAGTAGGAAAAGCGTAATTTCTACCGCGTGTGAGCAAAAGACGTAGACATTTTCAGTCTTATGGCTCCTGAGAATATTTTCCATCACCAATGTCGCCTTTTTTTGGGAACTTTTCTTCCTATTTCTCTTTAATAAATCTTTAATGATAATATACGCTGCACTCGCGATTATGCGCCGACTTCGTAAAGAACGAGACCTTAAAACAATTTGCTTCAAACAATAAGTTTGCAGTTTAACTTCAACACACAACCAACCAGATTGATCGCGAGCACATGGAACATTTTGTGTCCGAGCTGTCAAACCAGAAAAACCAAAGAGATTGATTCACCAAACCTGTCTCCGGGGGTAATCAATCATCCATGTTTTGCTCTGCTCCTCCGGTGTGGACGCGGCTTTACGGGCAACTCCGTGCTGGCCACGCAGTGTTTAGTCTTTGATAAAAAAAAAATCCGCATTATCAACCTGTACACCTAGTATAATCTCACTTTGTAAACTTTTTACATGTTACATAAATTATCCTTTTATCTCATACCAAACATCATAAAATAATATTTTACTAATACTTTCTTTAAAGTTTCCGGTACATAGATTCTTATTTTGAAATTTATTTTCTTGTCAGAAAGTTGCAACATTATGTTTTACTCATTACTGCGCAGTTCTAATTTTTCACATTTTCCTTACTAGGTTATGTGTATGCAATGCCATACTTCTTAATGACCTGAGTAAACTTCAGCCTAAGTTGCAAGTTTAGAAAATTTTTCAAACGAAAAAGATATAGTGAAAAAGATTTATAAATCTGTTGCTTGTTAGTAAAAGGGTCAATGTCCATATTTACTGATTTTTAGTAATATTCACAAATTACTTCACTATAGTTAAAGTCATAATAGAAAAAAATACTAATGTCCTCCTATGAATACACTCTGAATCAAAATATTGGAAAGTAATTTTTGTACACTGCATTAAAAATTGAAGAAATAAAAATTACTAAATAGGCGGTTAACCAAGAACTTATAAAATGGACAATGGCCTCGTTTCTACCAATGTACAGAAATATTTCTTAAATGCAATAAAGTTTCAAAATAGTTCATCGCTGACGCTTAATAAAAGTAGAAGACCAAGTACAATAAATAATTTAGCAGATTCTTCATTAAGCTAACAGCTTGAGTTTCATAACATCAATTCTCATCTTAAATCCCCCTAAGAAAACAGTAAAATCATATAACTCTTTGACACACAAGTATTGTATACAAACCGAGAACATATACATGTATAATTATAGATAATTATTTTCTTTCTTTACCTCAAAAAAATTAAAATTTCGACTTTAACTCGAATGGGTTTTCTCTCTCTGACAAATAAAAATAGCCAACAAACATTTGATAATCGAAGTCGAAAATGCCCAAAAGTGAAAATTAGAATGATAAATATTAATTGATATTTGTACATAATCATTTTTCAGAATGTGGAATAACTTCTAGCTTATGTATTACAAAGTATACGATCAACTGAATTTCTAATTATTTATCAAAATTACCTTAAATCCAAACTCCAAAGATACATTGCAGGTTTTGGAAACATGGAACGCTTCATATGAGATATGATATTATTAGCTAAAGAGCAAATGGTAAGATTTTCGTTGTACTCAAAGGCTCGTGGATGGATCCAACGTACACTTGTGTTTAGAAGTTGAATAAACTGCAAAGTAGGCGCATTACTGAATTCATCTGATATTTCTATAACTTCTGAGTCTTCAATAATGATAGTCTTTAATTTGTTCAGCGATGCAAAAGCAGAAAAATTCCAACCAAAAATAGAAGAACTGTCGTAGACTTCAAAATTTTCTAAAGTGTCTTTTAATGACTGAAAAGGAGAGGAAATATTAATTTCTGGGATCTGAAGATGTTCTAATGATGAGTGAGATAAGATTATTTTTCGCACTGATATATTCGGCAACTCCTCAAAAATGTCCTCTGATAGTACATCTAATGAAACATTGTAGAGTTCTAATATGTGCACAGTCTCTGTAATATTCTGCAAACTCTCTTTGAGACTTTCAATCTGAAAAAATATCCCTTGGCATTGTGCAATATTTCCATCTCGAGCTTGAAGTACCTCACATGGACTGTTGGTTGATACAGCTTCAAACAAGCACAAACTTACTAAAGTTATAAAACCTTGGATTAACATGTTGATCATAGATTTACTTAAATCCTGAAAAGAAACATAAATGTAGTTAGAAATTTGTCTCGTTAAATTTTAAGCATAACCTATAAGAATATTTTAAAAATAGAGCATCTGAAATGTTCTTAGAAATACCCGAGTATATCATAGGAAGAACTCCTTCGAGCATTAAAAAATGCAAACGATAGTCTTGTAAAGTGTTTTCGGTATACAGATTCGCAAGAGCAGACCTTATAATAGAGAAGTGACAATTATTTTCCTTTTTTGGAATTTTCGAGGACTAAACTGAGTATGTTAAAGATGCAATGGAAGACAAAAATAGATTTGATACGAAAAGGTTTTAAGCTGAAAAGAGGAAATATTTTATACACGACATACGTAAATACCAATCTCGAAATTTTACATAGGCACGTGCAAAAGATTAAGATCCTAATTTTTTGCAAATTTTGTGTCCCTCCCCCGAATTTTAAAATTTAATCTAAAACTTTATTAGTTAATTTACTGGCATTTAATTATTATTATTTTCCTTGGAATGGCAACATTAAAAAGATATCACAAATTCTAAATTTTTTTCCGTTTCATTTTCCCAGCAACGATTTGAGCGGACGAACAAAACAAATAAACAGTTTTAACTGGAGTTCAGGAGTTCTTTTTCTACCTCCTGGAACGTTAAAGACGAGTAAAAGTTTCAACGGATTTGAAAACTGCGGACGAATATGGGCGCATAAGACAATGACGTCACGACTTTTTTGTCTTTTGGAATCGTCTTCGCGATTGTTTTTGGTCGATTGGTATTTAATTAACGTCGCACTGGACCAACACAGTGGGCTATTGCGATCGCTTTTTGAATTACGTAGCAATCACGGGGGTTGGTTATTGTTTTTCTTTATTATGACAGTGAAATTTGGTACACAGGTTGTCCTAATTTTTTAAGAAATTTGTGTCCAGCCCGATTTTTAAAATTTATAATCAAGAACATTTTAAAATGAATTTATAATTTTTTTCTTTTCCCATGAACCAACGTTTTCGACCATTGTGGAACTGTGCCAAGTCTGACGTCAGTGTTCTCCGCGGAAAATTTGACATTCACAATCGTTGTGGTGAAAGGAATGAGGCAACAAGCCCGTGTAATATTTTTTTGCAAATTTAATGTGTCCAGCCCGATTTTTAAATTAATTTATTGTCATCTATTTTTATTAATAGACATTTCGAGACCATCACAGCGGCGCCTGTGGTGTTGGTTTGCGAAGAAAATTAAATTATAATGCGTAGCAATAACCGGGGGTCGGGAGCATTAGCGAGCAGTGGTCACACTTGACTCCCCGAAAAGAACTGTCACGGGCAACGCCGTGCTTGCCCCGTAGTGGCTAGTTATAAATAAAACAACTCAATTCTCACGGAAATCGAAAGTACTTTGTAATACTCCGGAAGTTATAATATAAACATATACTATATACCATGAAGTGCCAAAAGTCATGGTATACTTCCTAATATCGTGTGGGAACTCCTTTTGCCCGGAAAAGTGTAGCAACTCGGCGTGGCATTGACTCAACAAGTCGTCGGAAGTTCTCTGAAGGAATAAATATTCGGCCATGCTGCCTCTACAGCCGTCCATATTTGCGAAAGTGTAGCCGGGGCGGGATTTTGTGCACGAACTGACCTTTCGATCATGTCCCATATCTGTTCGATGGGATTCATGTCTGGCGATCTAAGTGGCCAAATTATTCGCTGGAATTGTCCAGCTCAAACCAATCGCGAACGATTTTGACCCAGTGACATGAGAAAGTGTAGCCGAGGCAGGATTTTGTGCACGAACTGACCTTTCGAATGTCTGGCGATCTAGGTGGCCAAATTATTCGCTGGAATTGTCCAGAATGTTCCTCAAACCAATCGCGAACGATTTTGACCCAGTGACATGATGCATTGTCATCCGGGAAAATTCCATCGTTGTTTGGTTACATGAAGTCCATGAGTGGCGCAAATGGTCCAAGTAGCTGAACATAACCATTTATAGTCAATGATTGGTTCATAGGCATATCTAGAATTGTTGAATGAGAGGGTGGGGTCCCCCCCGAAAGTATGAGAGAAAAAAAGAAAATTAAATTAATAATATCAATGTAATTAAAAAAATATTAATAATTAATTATATTATTGATTAAAAAATAAGTTATTAATAATTAATTGATTATATTAATAACTATTCGCTAATTAATACTTGATTTTAAAAAACAGGAATATTTGTATTTATGCAATATTTACCAGATGACTTTATGGTGAATTTTAAAACTTACAATGCATTTAAATTAGAAATGAAAACTTTCGTAAACGTTTCGATTTTTTCTGATCTTTTTAGATTTAAACTTTATTTGCTTGAAGCACACCAGTAAAAATTATTTCGATTCTGACTCTGCCGCCTATGAGTGCTCATAATTTTAAAAAAGTGTATTAACTAAATACTTGTGAATAAATACATGCAATATAATATTAATGATGAGATTAAGACTTGACATCATTCATCAGTGTTGGTAGAAACTTAAATAGAGATATCACTGTTGTAATATCAACAAGAAGAAAAATAACTTATACTTTTCACAATAAAACATATCTATCGAAATTTTTTAGTACAAAAGTCATCTCCCGAAAGTATTATTTCAATTCTAACATAATTGCAAAAAATATGACTACCTTTAAACTGCAATAATGCTATATTTAATACTCAAACATTCGCTAATGCAAAAGTACAGAAGATGTGCTGCGGACTCCTGTTTGTAACAAAATGAATCAAGAATTCTTGAGCCGACACAAAGAAAGAAATAGTCAAGGAATACCACATGCTTTTCTAACACGTTTAACAAAGCGGAATGATTGCAGAACTTAATGGCATGTCTGATTGCACTGTAATCAATCAAGCCGCTTTGAAGAGCTCTTAAGGAATTTAGACTTCTAATAATATGTAGGCTGTTAAGAAACCGTAATTATAAAATGAAACTAGAAAACTTGATAAGAAATAAATAAATGCATTTCTAAAAGAAAATGAACCACCAAAGATCTCCCTTTTCATTGACGAGTAAGTATTGAGAATTCGTTTGCGCTGACCAATCTAGTACTCAGAGGCATAGACGTGATTAGGGTTGATGAATGAGTGGGCGGGGTGGAGGGTCAATCCCGAGAAATATAGACTGTACACCAATAAAAAGATAAAGCATCTGGAGACCTCTCAGGGAAATGTTTGTATTTTTATGTTAAAAGTCACATGATACAGATGGAGGACAAAATAATACGAACACCTGTGAAAAAGTATGACGCATTTCACACCTGCAGTACAGCCGCGCCACCTTCAACAGAAGTCTGCCACCTAGTGGGCGTGAAGAGGAAGGTATCAGTCTCTCAACAGCAGTCACCTGCGTTGCATGCGTCTATCGAACTGTCTGTGATAAGTTGAAATGTCAGACCTGTCAGAGTTCCAAAGAGGAATGATTGTTGGATCGCGTTTAGGTGGAGCATCGGTTACGGAAACAAACCTTTTGGGGTTTGCAAGGAGTACGGTATAAGCCGTTATGACAGCGTACACGAAAGAGGGTAAGACGACGTCTTCAGAGCACAACAGTGGCCGAAAGTCAAAGCTTGCTGATAGGGATAGACGGGTCTTGAAGCGCATAGTAGCCCGAAGGCACAAGCAATCGCTATTCGAGATAACATCTGAAATGAACAGTCATCTCCAGGACCCCGTTTCAACAAAAACTGTCAAAAGGGAACTTCATGCTGCGAACATTTATGGCAGAGTGGCAATTCGTAAACCCTTGGTGACAACAACTAATGCTTTCAAGCGATGCCAATGGTGCAGATATCACAACAACTGGTCCCCACAGCAGTGGAAACAGGTAATATGGTCAGATGAATCGTCATTCACCCTATTTCAGACGACCGGACGCGTTTACGTCTGAGGAACGCCCGGAGAAGCGTTTAATCCTGAATGCCTCTTGTCGACTGTGGAGCAAGAGGGTGGCTCCATTATGGTATGGGGTGCGATATCTTGGCGCGGTCTTGGGCCACTTGTTATTCTGCATGGGAGTATCACATCCAATCACTATCTAAGCATTCTAAGGGATCATGTCCATCCTTTTGTCCAGACTGTATTCCCTGGAGAACGACCGCTTTTTCAAGACGACAACGCCCCTATCCACACTGCTAGGTGTGTTCAAGAATGGTTCGAAGAGCATGACGATGAAGTTGAACATCTCGCCTGGCCCCCTCAGTCTCCGGACTTGAATATTATTGAACATTTATGGGAATATTTGGAGTCCAAACTTCGTTCCCGATTTCCAGACCGTTCTGCAGGAGGAATGGCTTAATATTCCTTTAAATATTGTCCATGACCTTTATGCATCTATCCCACGTCGCATTAAATCTGTACTTCAGTCAAAGGGTGGTCCGACCCCCTATTAATAAAAATTTTCCATTATTTCACGTGTTAGTAATATTTTGTCCTCCACCTGTATATTAATAAATTTTTTCGTAGTACATTGATAAAATTATTAAATACAAGCCACTGCGTCGCCAGCACGGCGTTGCCCGTGACAATTCTTTTCGTGGGGACAGGTGTGACCACCACTCGCTAACCCCCGGTGATTACTACGAATTCCCATTTGGTTTTGCGAAGTAAACCAAATGGAAATTCGAAGCCTATTTGATAACAGCCATCATGGCGTTGCCCGTGGTGTTGGTTTGTTTCGCAAACCAAATGGAAATTCATAGCCTATTGATCTGAATTCCCTGCCAATATTATGAACTGTGGTTATCTTCGCAAATTGGATACCAGCCATAACGGAGTTACCCGTGGTGTTGGTTTGCTTCGCAAACAAATGGGAATTCTTCGTAAAGTCACAATCTCTTGCGAAAATATAAATATTTGATTTAAAAATTACTCATTAATAGAAAATCAAACGTATAAGGTTTTCATCTGGTGTAAAATTTTCCGCAGATTTCAAATCCATTGAAATTTTCAATCTATCTTCAACGATCCCGATTTTACAAAAAAAGAATTAAACATTGCCAGCCAAAATGTTTTTTTTTTTTTTTTTTTTTTTGCTTTCCTTTGCTGAAATTGTAAAAGAGCAGGAAATGTAATCTGTTTATTTTTGGAATGCGAATGTTGGCGTGACGTCATATTCTCTTGCGAAAATATAAAAGATATTCAATTAAAAAAAATTTTTATTTAAAGAAAATTATATTTTTAGGTATCGATCTAATGGGAAATTTTCCGCAGATTTCAAATCCGTTGAAATTTTTACACTATCATTAACGGTCTAAAAGACTAAAATTCCAGTTAAAAGTTTATTTGTTTGTTTTTTTCGTCTGCTGGAAAATCATTCCTCCGCGCAAAATGCAAAAACGAAAACGAAAAAAATAAATTTAGAATCTGTGAACTCTGCTGTTGCATTCAATAATAATTGAATTTCATTAATTTCATTTAAAAATGTTCTAAATTAAATTTTAAAATTCGCCGCGACCCTAAAATTACAAAAAACTTTGGACTACCTGTGTGCAAAATCTCTTTTTTGTAAGTGCCATAGATTCGTCAGGACTTTGCGTGCAGAAAACAGACAGACAAACACTTCTTTTTATAATAGTAGAGATTTTGCGTCTAGCAAATGTTAGTCACTTTAATTTCAAATAAAGTCATTTTAAACAATGTTGTTTTATTGTATCATACATGAGAAACACATTGTTTGGTTTAACAACAAATTACTTAAGAACAGTCTTGAATTACAGTAAATTCCCCCCAAAAAACATTAAAAAGAAAAAATAATAATTATAAGAATGAGTCCCACCTTCACCCGACATTACAGAGGCATATCGCCTTATTCCTTGCATCGCACTGATCCACAAAACTTCAGAAATGATACAAATTCAAAAGTAAGTTATGCTTTTAAAAAGGGTTAATGCAGCGTTTCTCAACCTTTCATTATTCGCGGCCCAGTTTTCAATCATAATTTTCATCGCCCCCCCTCCCCCGCGTACAATAAAATGTATACAACAATAATATATATTGAGTAATTTTATTTCTGTTTTTTTAAATTATTTTGAACTAACTGCCAAAACAAGAGTAAAAGCGAGCCAACGTTGGCGAGAAACCACATCTGGCATTTTGCCAAGCGGGCAGTGAACAGAAGAAGCGAATGGAAGCGGGTAAAATTTAAATATTATGTTTGAAATGAAAGCCAAACAGGGAGATAACGTTAAAAGAATATGGAAGTACAAAAATTCGTTAATGAAAGTTAACCTAGACGGGGTGAGCTAAATTTAGAAACTGAGAATACTTTTTTTTGGAATAATAAAAGAAATAAAACAGAAGCATGACTAAAGAAAAGAGAAAAAAATAAGTAATATGGTTTGTGGAAGCCGTCTCGAGCATGCGCAGAGCAAATGTTTTCTCATAGGAATAAGGAAAATGTTCGATAACGCAAGTTTCAATTATCATTCGAGTCGATCGCTATCAAATCTATCGTATGTTATATATGTTTTCGTGTTAATTACAATCACCATATTAAATATTCACGGCAGCAGATTTATGCAGACCCATGGATAATTCTTTAAGCTGGCGTAAACGAGAATTAGACGATACTCAAGCATCAGCAAGTACACAGACGAGCGTGGTTCCGAAAATAAAATCAAGAAAATATTCTCAAGAATATTTAAATTTGGAGTTTACCAGTACTGAAGTAAATGAAGAAGAAAGGCCCCTGTGTAACATTTGCTCAAAAATGTTGGCCGCAGACAGCATGAAGCCTAATAAACTTAAACGACATTTGGAAAACGTTTCATAGAGAGTACGTCAACAAACCCAGAGAATTCTTCGAATTAAAATTAAAATCATATGAAAAGCAAAAATCATTTTTAAAAAAAACTTTGTCTGTGAATAAAAAAGCTTTAATTGCATCCTACAAAGTTTCATATAAAATAACCAGATGTAAAAAACCGCACACCGTTGGTGAAGAGATTATTTTGCCAGCTGCAATTGAGATTGTAGAAACTATGTTTGGAGATAATTTTTCAAAACAATCGCAGTCCATACCTCTTTCAAATGATACTGTTGCTCGTCGAATTGGTATTACAGCTGAAGATGCACAGTGTCAGCTTTTCTTGAAGTTGCGTGACAAATTGTTTTCAATACAGCTTGATGAAGCAACAGATAGTAATAAAGATGCTCATTTCATTGCCTATGTTTGATATTGTGATAATATGTGGTAGTAGAAGAACTACTTTTCTGCAAGCCGATAGAAAAAGCAACAGCGCTTGCATTATTTGCTATTTTAAATGATTTTATGAACGAGGCAAACATAGATCGGAATATGCACCGATGGTGCTCGTTCAACGTCCGGAAGATTCCAAAGTATACAAGCACTTGTAAAACAAAAATCGCCTCAGTGCATCTGGACACATTGCATGATCCACAGAGAAGCTTTGGCTTCCAAAGAAATGAGTCCTGGTCTGAATATTGTGTTAACTACAGTTGTAACCGTAGAAAATTATATCAAAATGAGACCCCTGAAATCAAGAATCTTTTCCGCACTTTGTAAAGGCATGGGTGAAATGCATTCAGCTATACTATTTTATTGCGAGGCAAGATGGTTATCACGTGAGAAATTCTTGCAACGTGTTTATGAATTAAGAGAAGAAATCGCCATTTTCCTGGAAGAAGAAAACAGACCTGAAGCCAAGAATTTTTGCGATGGTTTATTTGTGATGAAATTGAGCTACTTGGTCGACATATTCGAGAAATTAAATAACTTGAATCTTCAACTCCAAGGAGCAAATATACATATGTTGGATACGAGTGATAAAGTTAATGCTTTTTGCAGAAAATTGGAATTGTGGAGCAGAAATTTAAAGCAAAAAAAAACCTAACAATGTTTGCAAAAGTGAAAGATTGTACTAAAATTTACAAGGCTGAAGAAGAACATGTAAAAGTTGTTTTTGTAACCATTGAAAATCAATTAGCTATGCTGGCAAAGAACTTTAAAAAGTATTTTCTTGCTGACGACAAACTGATAGGAAGTTACGAGTGGGTTAGGGATCCATTTCATAAGACTCCCGAAGGACTCTCAATTGACGAGGAAGAAAAATTCATAGACTTCACGACAAGTGGCGAAACCAAAAGACAATTTAGTAGTAAATCACTGTTTGAATTTTGGTCAGGAGTAGAGGATTATTTTTCTGCACTAAAAACAAGGGCATTTCGCATTCTGTTACCATTTTCAACATCCTACCTTTGTGAAACTGGATTTTCTGCTGTGGCTTCTTTGAAGACAAAATATAGACCTCGGCTAAATATAGAAACAGAACTGAGAGTGGCTGTTTCTAATATTAAGCCTTCCTTCGAAAAACTTTGCTCGGCAAGACAGGCCCAAGGAAGTCACAAATAATTATTAAATTTGTTTCTAATTTGGTATGTTTTGATTAAATAAGTTTTGATTTAGAAGTTGTTTTACTTTAATAAGTTAATTATTAAATATGTCGAAATGTATTTTGTTTTCTATGTGCATGTGTGCTTTCCTTTAAGTCAGTTAATCACTTTTTTTAAATAATATTTTCTCTTGGATATTCTTGCGCCCCCCTTCTAGTGTGCTCGCGCCCCCCTAGGGGGGCGCGCCCCACAGGTTGAGAATCACTGGGTTAATGGCTTAACGTCACTGATTCCGACAAACAAAGTAAATGAATGACAATGCCAGCGAAATCAAAACCAAATGTAAAAGCTTTAACGGAATTTGTTTTCAATGAAAAGTAATTCGTTTTAATAAAGTAATAAGCTTTAACGGAAAGTAATTAGTTTTAATGGAATGGATTGAGCCTGGAACCACTACAGAGAAGTTCATCGGAGCGGTGTTCTTTTCGCACAATAATTCTGATTTAAACAACCCTGATTCATTTAGAAAATCTAACAGAAGTTACTTATTCAGATATAAACGAATACAAGATAAACGATTAGGCACTTCCATACTTCCAAAAATTTGCCTACCAGTGCTATAGATTCGTCTGGAAACCTAACACACAGATACACAAACACTTTTTTTTTTTTATAACAGTAGAGATTATTTTGAAAAGAGAAAATGCATACATTTTTTGTGTTACTTAATAGATTTTAATATAACATAAAAGTTGCTTTGATAACATGATTATTTTGAAGTCTCAAGGAAAAGACTGAAACACTCATTTAACATTAAGAACTCTGAGTTCCAACCTTATAACGGCATAGGTTAAATCATAGGTTTGACTAAAATGAATAGATTTAAAATGAAGTTGGACTATTTTTTTAAACAAAAAATCAGAATATAGAATAAAAATAGAGATTAATCCTTGCAAAATTTAATGTGAAAACGGACCCTCTTATGAAGACGAAATGCAGTTATTTACAGTAGACATTATTCCAAGGCTTATGACTAGAATTAGGAATTTTTGGCGCTATGAACCTTAAGTTAGGTTTTAGAAACTTTTCATTTAGGTTTTTGAAATAATTTTTGGAACAATCACAATAGAGAACTTCAAAAATGCAACATTAAGCAATTGTACAACTGCTCGTTGAAGTTGCGAGTTCTTTAAATACCTGAAACTACCCGTGTACCAATTTTGAACCAAAATATTTTGAATTCCTTTTTTAACGTATGAACTAAGCCTCTTTAGCGATTTTTATAAAAAGCAATCAGTAGTCATGTAACTACAGTTACTTCTTATTTTTGCTAATTTCATTTAGAATGACACTGTAATAAATGTGTGCTTAAATAAATCCGTAAACATTTGATTCTCTCTAAACTGGCTTTCCATACTATATGTTGTGATGATAAATCGTCAAGTTAAATTTAATATAAAATCCGAATAAAAAGGTAAAGATAAATGCAAGTACCAGAATCCCTTCTGAGATCATATATTTGTTTACTAGTTTTTATATTGTATTGATTTTACAAAGAAAAGAAGATGTATGCCAAATTTGAGTGCATAGGTATTCTGACTTGTGTGTTGATCTCAGGAATTCCTTGATAAGTAATCAAAGCAGGCAAACAATTTCAACGGCATAGCAGATAGATAATTACATCGTACACACAGGATATTTGGGAATCACAAATAGGCTACCTCAAAAAATAAGCCAATATTAATCACTCCAAGTCAACCGAAACTCCTTAAAAAACTAAAAGAAACAAGGAGAGGAAGGCAATAAAATTAAAAAAAAAATTATTTTAATGTTATTAAAAAACATACATTTAAACTTATAAAATTTTACAAAATACATTTATGAAGAAAAGACTCAAAAGAATGCAAGAGAAAGCATGCATTATATTAACACATCAAGGTCTTACATCATTTATAAACTCTGGATAAATCCTTAAACAGAGAAATATCTTACATTACTCACAACTATAAAATTTACAACCCATTTTTTTTCATACGAACACCAAAACATTACAAGCTCTGTAGAACATACTTTCATAAATTTAAAACGATTACTTACCTTACAACTTCTTCGAAATTTTATATTATACAATCAAACAATAACGTATGCAAACTAATTCTTGCTAAAAGAATTCAGGAACCAGACATTTTCTCAAGAACGAAATAAGACAGTGGTATTTTTATGGCAGGAATGAATTATCTGTAACGTTTTATGTTATCTTATTCGGTACTTCAGCGTTGCCTGATCTTAAGGTAATAAAGCGGAAAGGATAAAGTTCGTCGAGGTAAAAGTTAAAAACATTTAAACGAAAAATTTAGCAAGTAATTTGGTAAACAAATTCAAAGCAATACAATTAAAGAATCCTATGTAAGATTTTTAAAAATATCTTAGATTTCTATTGCTTTTATCCATTATCTATTTTGTTTTATGTCGTATTTCATATTAATGATTACAATGCTGTTTTTCGATACAATCATAGAACATAAGTATATCTTAATTAACTTGACAGCTGAAGAACGTGAACTGTAATCTATCGTGGCCAGTGTTATAGCAGAGAAGGGAGCATGCCAGGAAGCTTGAAAACTTCTTCAATTTCATATTATCCAAGCATGCAAATTTAGAGTGCGTCATCTATGAGCAAGGAAAGAGGTTCTAATAAGGCAGGGATGTCCAACCTTTTATATACCATGGGACAATTTTTTTTTCACTTACGAGTTTAGATGCGCCATACAAATCAAGCACTTTTTCTACCTTTTTACGTTCATGGTCCTGGCAAACCCTAAATAACTTTTTTAATAAAAGTATGTTTTTTTTTACATATTAACATTTTTAAATGATATAACTATTGTATGTTAAACAATATATATTATAGCAATTAAACATTACTTACTATTAATGATACCTTGGAGCCTGTTTGGATTTCGCTAGTCTTTCAATGTTTGGTGTTAAATTTATTACAGAGAGCAGCAGATAATTCTTCAAATTTGAATCAGCCATATTTGCGACCTTGTTTTACTTTTAATAAATTTCATGGATGCAAATACTTGTTCATATCTGTATATCTTTCCGAAACGACATATCTAATTTTTTGCAAATTTTCTTAGTTCTGGAAAATGTTCATAGGGCAACGCCAGAAATTAACATTATCAGAAGCATTTTGATCTGAACAAAAAAAGCTTATCAAATTTCATTTTCTCAATAATGAATTTGTTTTTAAATCAATAAGTACGATTTTTATGTTTCTAGAAATCTTCATAACGTTTAGTTCACTGAGTGAAAATGAGTTTATAAATGTGAGCATGCAGTTTTCTACTTAAGCGAAATCATGAAAACGACTTTCAAATGACCTTTGCAACAACTTGATTTTTTCAATATATTTGATCAAATTGCTATTATCCGCAGCACATTCACTTTGTTCTTTCAAATGTGGAAGCTGACTCAAATCCTGATTTTCTAACAGAAAGATGAAAATTTTAATTTCATTTTAAATTAATTAATGCTAGTTACAAAGCTAAGAAATAATTTCTTCTCCCCTAGTTTCGTATTTAGGTAATTGAGATGGCTAGTAATATCAACTAAAAATGCCAAATAAAATAGCCAGTTGTTATAAAATAATAAGGTTTTTGCGTCAGATAGTTCAATTTCCCGTTCTAAAAAATTATAAACAGCATTTTTCAATTTCCAAAATCTACTCAGAACCTGACCTCTAGAAAGCCAGCGCACCTCATAATGAAGGAAAGGTTTACCATATATTCCAAATCCAATAATTCACAATATTCTCTAAAATATTGTCTGTTTAATGGTCTTGCTGTGATTTTACTCCCACATTTCTCAACCGGTAACATAACATGCAGCATTTTTAAAGTTTTTTCACACAGTGGCTCTTGGTGTATAATGTAGTGATAGTTTAGTACAGGACGATTTAAAAAATTCTCCAAGCAAAGTCGTAGTGCCATTGACTGTACCTACCATTGACGTCACACCGTCAGTACACATATTGATGAGTTTATTATAATCTAATTTAGATCTTCTAGGCATGCTTTTACTTTTTAAACATGTCTGATCCGCTTGTTTTACCATGCAATCACTTCAGACTGGCAAGTTCTTCAAAGACATTAAAATTATCACAAATTCTTTTTATAAAAATGCTTAACTGGGCTAACACATCACACATGTCCGTTGATTCATCCAAAGCTCGAAAAAAGAATCGACAAGGTCTTACAGTTGTATCGCCGACCCAAGTGTTATGTATGTAACTGCAACCAATAGTACTGTAGCTTTAACTGTTGTCTTCCCGCTCTCATCATCGTATCATGTGCTTGTACGTTTACGTCTTACCATTTACATGCTTAAATAAACTAACTTAATCTTTTAACATCCAAGTCTTATTTGCCTCATCTCAGCAAATACCATCAAATATAATATGGAGTCAGAAGTAAAGTGGTACGCCTAATACATATTTATATTATCATCTAACTTCTCGACTTGGCATGGCGCATAACTTTTTAAAACTCGAGCCATTTCTTCCTGGCGACAACCCAGCAGAGGCGTGGACGGATTGGCGTCGAAGTTTCGAACTATTTGAAACTGCAGTCAAGTATAATAAAGAGGACAACGAAACCCGCATAGCACTTCTCTTGAGCGTGATAGGTAAATCTTCGTACAAAGACTATCTCACCTTTACCTTCCCTGACCTTCCTGCCGGACAATCCAGAACCATCATTGAAGTACTCGACAAATTCGATGAACATTACAAACCTTATAGAAATGTTACGCTCGCCACATATGTGTTCAACAACATCAAACAAAAGGCAGGTCAGAACTTTGATTCCTTTGCAACCGAAATCAAACTGCAAGCAGACCAGTGCGAATTTGGATCGGCATGCGATCGCAATGTCAAGGATCGTATCATCCAAGGTTAGCGTGACGATGTGCTCCGTGAGCGTCTCCTTAGAGAATCGGAACTTACTCTCAAGAAAGCAATAGAGATTTGTAAATCTTCTGAACTTTCTAAAATGCACTCTCTTGCGATGTCCCATACAGCGGCACCGGATCCGGTTCAAGTGGATGCTGTTGATCGATCGAGAGTAAAAAAGGGTCATAACTACAGTAAGCAAAATAATAATTTCAACAAGTACCAGAGTCAGAATTCATCTAAAGCACAACAGAATCGAAGACCTTGCTCACGATGTGGTTCACATCACCCACCTAAACAGTGCCCTGCTTATGGCAAGACTTGTAATAACTGTCACATGGTAAATCACTTTTCCAGTGTTTGTAGACAACCCAGACGTCAGCAACAACCCAGGCGGCGGCAACAAGTATCAACAATCAACACAAACGATGAGTATCAAGTTGCTTACATTGGTGCTCTTTCTACATCTAACAACAATGACTGGCTCCAAGAAATTAGTGTCAACAATTACCCAATAACATTTAAGTTGGACACTGGTGCACAGGTAAATGTTTTACCTTTATCAATCCTGCAAAAAATTGATAATTTTCCATCTCCTCGAGCAACATCTATAATTGTCTGTACATATTCTGGTAATCCTTTGCCAGTTGTTGGTGAATGCATGCTGCAATGCATTGTAAATAACAAGTGCCATCTGCTTAAATTTATGATTGTGAATCTCAATGTACAACCTGTGCTAGGAGCAGCAGCCTGTGTGAAGTTTAAACTTGTACAGCGTATTGATACCTCTAATAATACCACAAAATGTGAAATTAACACTGTGAATGGACACTCTTCAGAATTACTCAAGATTGTTGATGAGTACAGAGATGTGTTCGAGGGAGTTGGTCGTCTCCCTGGAAAGCACAAAATTGTTCTACATGAGGGAGCTGTACCTGTAATTGCTGCATGTCGCAAAATCCCATTGGCACTGGAAGATAAAGTTCTAAATGAACTGTTGCTGATGGAGAAAAATGGCATCATCGAAGAAGTATCCAAACCTACTGATTGGGTCAATCCAGTAGTTATTGTCCCAAAGAAGGATAATGCCATAAGAATTTGTCTTGACCCTCGACATCTCAACAAATTCATCAAAAGACAACACTACCAAATTCCATCACAAGATCAGTTGTTGTCAAGGCTTAAGGGTTCCAAATTCTTTTCTTTAATGGATGCAAAAAATGCTTTTTATCACATCCAACTAGATGAAGAAAGTGCTGACTTGTGTACATTTATTACTCCTTTCGGAAGATATCGCTTTCTTGTATTACCTTTTGGTCTCAGCTGTGCTCCCGAAGCTTTTCAAATGGCTATGGATAATCTATTTGAAAAAAATCCTGATGTTCATCCTTATTTTGATGATATTATCCTGCATAGCAAAACTCTCGATGACCATGCTAAACAGCTAAGAAATGTTCTACAAATTGCTAGAAAAAATGGTTTAAAATTTAACAAAGATAAGATGCATATTGCAGTACCTGAGCTGAAGTATTTGGGACACATAGTCTCGTCTACTGGACTTTCCTCAGACCCCAAGAAGGTCCAAGCAATTGCAGATTTCCCCACACCAACAAATAAACAAGACCTAATGAGGTTTCTGGGGATGGCAACGTATCTAATGAAGTTTGTTCCACAATTCTCTAGTGCAACTTCTGGATTGAGGAATCTACTGAAAAAAGATATCAGCTGGTTATGGGATGCCCAGAGCGATGAAGCATTTTCAAGGGTAAAAGAACTGCTTCAGTCCAATACTGTACTACAGTTCTTTGATAAGGATAAGCCAGTCGTTCTGTCAGTTGACGCTAGTTCCTTTGGGCTTGGTGGCGTTCTTCTACAGGATGACAAACCTGTGGCTTTTACATCAGCAACCCTCTTGAATGCACAAACCAGGTATTCACAGATTGAAAAGGAACTACTTGCTATTGTCAATGCTTGTGAACACTTCCACTATTTCGTGTTCGGAAGACAAATAGAAATCCAAACAGATCACAAGCCTCTGTTAGGACTTGTTCACAAATCTTTCGAGGACATCTCCCCAAGATTACAACGTCTATTACTACGACTACAACGCTACAGCTTTAAGCTGACACATGTTCCTGGCAAACTACTGGCTGTGGCTGATGCTTTATCTAGAGCTCCTCTGAAAGTAGATCCTATAGTTACCACTGACATAGATCCTGTGAATGTTATGGTCTCTGTGGTCGTTCGAGCATCAAAATCCAAGCTAAATGATATCAAACTAGCTACTGAAACAGACACAGAACTACAGTCTGTAAAATATTACATATTAAATGGGTGGCCTAAAAATAAGCACACTGTCAATATTCACGCTAAACCTTTTTGGAACTGTCAATCGGAACTCCATATTGAAGATAATATTATTTGTCGTGGGCAGAGACTTATAATTCCCCAATCTCTTCGTAAGGATATTCTCCAGCGTCTCCATGTTGGACACAGAGGCATAGTTACATGCAAAAATCTGGCACGACAATCTCTGTACTGGCCAGGTTTAAGTGTAGAAATTGAAAACATGGTTTCTCATTGTGAAACTTGTCTATTAAATCAGAGGCAAAATGTCAAAGAGCCGCTGTTAGACCGAGAATTACCTGAAAGACCATGGCAGAAAGTTGCTGTCGACTTCTTTCATTTTTCAAGTGCTACATACATGTTAATTATTGATTATTTCTCAAAATACATTGAACTCCAACTTCTGCATCAAACAACAGCACCGTCAGTCATAAATGCACTGAAAATTTGTTTTGCTCGTTTTGGAATACCAGAGGAAATTGTAGCAGACAACGGTCCACCATTTGACTCGAAAGATTTTGCACAATTTTGCCAAAGTTGGGACATATTTTTTAATCCCTCAAGTCCTGGTTTCCCACGATCTAATGGACAAGTTGAGAGAAGTATTCAAACGGTAAAATCAAGTCTTCTTAAAGCTGAACAAAATTGCACTGATGTCCACTTGGTGTTGATGGAGTATAGGAATGCACCCATGGATGGTTTGCCCTCTCCAGCTGAAATCTTGATGGGCCGACGCATCCGTACACTGATTCCAACACTACCCACTCATCTAAATCCTCTCTATGACTGCTCTGCTGTTCGTAAACGTCTTGAATTCAGACAGCAGCGGCATCATAGATATGATCAGCATTCCTGTCCTCTTCAACCATTGCAGCAAGGACAAAGTGTACTCTTCCGTCATCAAAACAAGTGGTGGAAAGGAGAAATCTCACAAGTAGGGCCACAACCAAGGTCCTATGTCATCATGGCTGAAAATGGGAGATGTTACAGAAGGAATAGATTTCACATCAAACTGTGGAAATCTGAGCAAGCTGCTACTGCCAGAACCACCGCTGAAGACCTGTTTAATTCCAGCAGCCTGAACAGTCCCAGCAGCAACAGTCCTGAACCAACCATCCCAATTGCTCCATCTGATCCTCCAACTAGTGGTACCAGAGTGACACGTTCCGGACGTGTGATCAAACCTCCTCCTCGTTATCATGAGTGATGAACACATAATTCACACATTTTGTTTACTTTTACAAACTAATCCAGATTCATCTAATAATGTATATTATGCTTATAATTATCTTTTATTATTATGCTTATATTTTTAAGCAGATCTAATTGTGTATACTGTGTCTATTATTATCATACACATATCCAGGTTCTCTCTAATGTTGTATTTGTATGTTCTCAAATTATTGCATATTTAATTGTATACATTAATTGTTATACCTTTCTTTAAAAAGAGGAAGATGTTATGTATGTAACTGCAACCAATAGTACTGTAGCTTTAACTGTTGTCTTCCCGCTCTCATCATCGTATCATGTGCTTGTACGTTTACGTCTTACCATTTACATGCTTAAATAAACTAACTTAATCTTTTAACATCCAAGTCTTATTTGCCTCATCTCAGCAAATACCATCAAATATAATACCAAGAACAAGCTTCATTTTCTCATCTTTGTTAGTCTGATGATGTGTTCTATAGTGTCAATTAAGATCATGTCTTCTATTATGTGAAAGAGTACTTTCACAAACAATGCAAAACGGTTTTCCTGACAGACTTGCTATAAATAATAACTCATTTCCTCAATAATTAAAATATTTAAATTCACTCTTTCTAGCACTTTCTGCGCTTCTTTTGCTCATTTTCTTTTGCACTGTGATAAATAACAGAAAAGTAAAAAAAAAAAAAAAAAAAAAAAAAAAATTAAAAAAAAAAAAAACAATTACAACAAACTTTGAGTTGCAAAAGAACAAACAGATCCCAAGTACGCACTTCGTATCATACAGAATATCAATTGTAAACTGTTAAAACAATGTGACGAACTGATATAAGAAGGCTGTATGAATTGAAATAAGACCACAATGGTGTTGAGAATATGAAGATGGATTCAGTTATAGCATCTATTTGAAAATAACAAGTGGGCGCAAAAATGCAATGCGCCACTTTGTAATCACTCGTAATCATTCAATGCGCCACAGGTTGGCCAACCCTGTAATAAGGTATCCTAAGAATGGAATGATATTATGAAGGCAGATGGAGTAGATATGGTGGAGAATAAATTAACAATTCCTTGAAAAGAGTACATAATATACAAAAATATCAGCATTTTAAAAATTCAAAGAAATAGTTTTTGTTTGTACTTTTATACGTTTTCGCTAAGGCTAGTATTTTTCTCTTAAATAAGTAGACAGTTTTAACTGGTATAAAATGCTTACCTTTTAACATCGTGTTGGGACTCTAAATAGAAGGAATGTAATTTTTCTTTCAATTTGTGCCTGATCAAATCAATCAATCTCGTATAGAATGTCTTGGATTTCTAGTGTACTCGAAACCTTGGCCGACCCGCACCAAGCTTGCTGACATAAAATGTTCCAATTTCACACAGCTGGCGGTGAAAACACTCAAATGCTTGACGATTCGGCATTCGCTTATTGGGGAAACGTTCTACGTAGGTACTACTATCTATGAGCAGCTCTTCCGTTTCCATTAGTGGGACTACTGTAACCCAGTTGGAAGAGCAATGATTCGCAACCGGAGGGTTGCGAGTTTAAAACTAGGTCCATCCAAAGACCGTCGTTTACACAGGGGCTGGTACTCGGTATTTCTGTCGTGGCCTAAAATTTCCTCACGCTGGTGTGCTGTTGAAGTTTGGATAGCATATGCCAGCTCAGGTGTTATTCTTGTCATTTGACCGTGGTTCAAACTTAAAAGCTGTTGTCCTTGGATCTTTCCTATCGGGATTGACTCCGGACCGTTGCCAGTACTTCATTATGGTGCTCCACTGCGACTGTAATTAACTACTTAACCAAACCTAAACCTTTCCAATAGCTGCTCCATGCTATGTTATATGCATATCAGCCATCTTGGAATTCGTGTAATACCCCACCACTTGCGAACTCCGCTTTGCGATTGACAAAGTAAGAAAACGATTTCCAAACAGCACCTTTTAAAGCTTGGGCTAATTAGCACCTACACGCAACAGTTTTCGAACATACACATTCTGTACCAAGTGTTTATTTTGATGCACCCCTTAAAAAGTTTCGCAGATGGAATTTCGAATCACACTGTATATACTCTAGGCAAACAGGTAGTCGCACTCTTTGGAATAACATAATGATATTGGCGACGGTCCGGTATAAATCCCGAAGGGAAAGATCAAAGGACAGCGCCTCGTGATTCTGATCCACGGTCAGATGACGAGTTCATACCTGAGCGGGCACCCTACTCTCCAAACTTCCACACCACGCCAACGTGCTTATTTATTGAGGAAAGTATTTTAATTAACCTCGTACTGGAGTAACACAATAGGCTATTGACGACGGTTCGGGATCAATCCCTCAAGGGAAAGATCCGAGCCTATTTACTGTGGGGGTGTTGAAAGCAATAAAATATTAGTATTTGTTAACTGGAAACAGTAAATCTAAATCCAAATGTTATGCTTTTTTTCTATTACATGTACCTGTAACATATTACAATGTTAATTATAAAGCAGGCCTCGAAATAGATTTTTTTAATTCAGGTGCACCTTGTGCACCTAAGTTTTTAAATTAGGTGCACAAGGTGCACTGCGCGCACCTAGTGGGAAAAAATTAGGTGCACAATTATATTTTCATGTGCACAGTGCACCTGTGCACCCGGGTATTTCGAGCCCTGTTATAAAGGAATGCTTTATTACTTTCTTGATACGTGCTTGTCATTACAGCATGGTTGTTATCAGTCAGGGTTACAGTTAAAGAATGACTTAGAGATATTACATTACTATCCCTGTAAAAAAAAATTTAGAAAAAAAAAGTCTATAAGTCCAATCTGTTGGGTTTTCTGCGCTCTCGCACAGGGTTGCGTCTGGAAAAAGTCAGATTGCTTTTGGACTCGGGAACTGCTTGTGTGGTGGTGTCATCATCATACCAGTAGTAGTTTGATTGACATCTATGAGACTCTGTGTTGGGAACTTTAATGGATGGACGTATTTGGTCTTCATGGACCAAAACACTTGAGTTGTTTGCATTGGCAGTCCATGTTCTACTTCCACACTGTTTGGTTAGACGGCCAGGGAACCACTTACGATGTCTGTATGAATATATCCACACATCTTGGTTGCCATGAAATTTTCTATTGTTTTTATGGCTGCAATCATGGTACTTCTTCTGAAGTAACTGCTGGCCAGTTACTCTCTCATTTAGAAATGGATGGACCAATGATAAGAGTGTTCGAATTGGTCTCGAGAGAAAAATTTCAGCATGGGAGACTTGAGTTGTAGCATGAGGTGTAGAACGATAAGTCATAAGAAACCGAAAAATTTTTTGGTTCTAGCTACTATGATTATCACCATCACTGTTCATTTTCTTCAGTGCTTGTTTGAATGTTTGCACAGCTCTTTCTGCCAACCCATTGGATCTTGGTCTGTAAGGGGGTATGAGGGTATGCTTAACGCCATTCGTTTTTAAGAAACTCTCAAATTCATGCGATGTAAACGGAGGACCTTGAAAAATACCTTGAAAAAAGGCATTGTAAAACTTCGATGGTTTGTCTTGCTGCCGTTGACCGCATTTCAATTACTTCTAACCATTTAGAATGGCTGTCTACGATAATGAAGTAATTTTTTGTATCCTTTTGACCAAAATCAATGTGTATTCGCTCCCATGGAGTTTTTGGCCCAACCCATGACTGAAGGGGAGCTATAGGTGGAAAACGTGCATTTTCTTGGCATGAAGAACACTGTTTTGTGATATTTTCAATGTCACGATCCAAAAGAGGAGGGAAAGGTATTATACATTTTTTGACATTTTAATTTCTTACTTGCATATTATTGATTTTTAAATATTAAGAATGAAGTTTTGTCAAACTTTAGGTATTTATGTACTGTAAATATCTTTCGAGAGTGTAGAATACTCTTCTTTATATAATTTTTTTTACAAGGAAAAAATATTTACAATAGGACCAAAGTACATCATTCGTGTTGTACCTAGGTACTAGATACGTTGCACCTTGGACCACAATTTTACATCAATGTAAAATCAAACAAAAATGTGAGTAACTTGATATTTATATATATTAAACATAAGTTGGTAAACAAAAATATAATTAAATGTAATAGTTTATAGAACTAACTTGGTCTACTGCAGTCTAATAGGTCAGTCTTACACAGAGGTTAAGACAATTTTTTAACGATTTTGATGAGCCGTAAAAAAATTGTATGCAACGAAAGAATTTTATTTTAGCAGCAGTTAAATCTATATAAATAAGAATGGAGTGTTTGTTTGTACATTCAATATTTTCGACCCATTTCAAGTTTTCTATCCGTTTTGGACCCTTCTGATGCCGAATCCGCCTTTTTCTCGTTTGGTGTCTGTCTGTCTGTCTGTATGTATGTTGTGCCCTATACACGTCCACGCGGTTTAAGATATTTTCATGAAAGCTTGCATACAGTGAGTACTTATCTTCATTTAGTGAGTGGCATTGGTTGCGAAAGTCTGTCTGTCCGTCTTTCTGTTCTATGCTCGATTTTGTGTTAGTGTGTTTGTGTAGACATCACATGAATTATATTCCAGATATTTGATTGCATTGTATTTTATTTTATACATTATCTATTAGTTTAGTGAATGCAATATTAAACATTTCTTTATTGTTATATTTAGTTGAGTTTCATGCTAAAACACCTGAGTAAGTATACTTAAATCAACCATAATTTGGTAGTTTTGGAAAAATTGGAATGTCTATTGAATATTACGATTACTTCGATTGCTTTAACAGTACTGCTGAAAAAGTAATTATTCTTCAAAAAATTATTTCTTTTGTATGGAATTTCATCTCTGATACTTCATTTATTTCGAGTCTTATTTTTATTCTTTGCGCAATGAAAACGATTTCCGAATATTTGGGACAGACGATATTTTTCAATGAAACGAGAATGAACAAGATCGCGCGAGCAGAGATATTTTTTCTGGTTCTTTCGCTCGGAATTAATTTCACATTTCTAAATTGTGTGCACTTTTAGTTGTAAGTTGTGGCAACTGTGCGAGATCAAGAGATAAAATTGAATCACAAATTAATATCTTTAGAACAATTTTTTGCGACATCTTTTATTTTGTTTTACTTTGCTGTTTCCTATTTTAAATATTTATTATTTTAATAAATGTGTTTTCCTTCTCATCACACGCAACAGCACCACAAAGTATTAGACTGAAAAATGTTAGGTAAATCAGTATAAATTTTCAGTAAATTTTAAGTGTAGTTATTATTGAAAGAATAATGCCGTTTTTTAAAGAATAATGCCGTTATTGAAAGAATAATAATGTTTATTAGTCCAAACTGGAACTTTTTCCAACATTAAAAAATTCGTTGTAATAATGACAGGAGAAGATTGCAAAATTTCACAGTGTCGCATACCGGAGGCAAGAGTGCCACAAGTAAAAATATATTGTTTTGTTGACTATGAGTGCGAGAGCACTCGCCGTAAATCGTAATTCTAATTAATTGAGTTGAACATGAAAAGAACTTAAGAAAGGGAATTCCAAATCTTCCTATAAATCGTCTTTTATAGTAGTAACCTTAGTAACACCTTTCGTCATTTTGTAGCTTTGTCATACAGCAATTGTGCGATGTATGTGAAAAGTATTACATGAATGGATATGCATGTGTAGGATTTGTGTCCAAAGTAAGTTGTAGAAAATATAAAGATGGCGAAAGATGTTAAAATAAATTTTTATTCTACAAAAAATGTAAGTCATTATATATTTTGATAATCTCTTCAATCTAGAGTAAACCAATTCAAACCGAGTAAGGTCGGGTATTTTGCTAGTAGTTAAAATATAACTTATCGTCTGCTAACTACGAGTTTTGTTTATTTTCAAAATGGCGCTTTTAAGTAAGCAATGAATGGAAGGCTATGATTCGACCGCTATGAATGACCAATGATTCGGATAGTTGACTACTATAAGGTTATAGGATATTTAATTCCAGCTTTTTCTGTGTATTTGTTTCAGTGCAGTGCTTTTTCTGTGTATCTGACTTAGTGCTTTTTCTGTATGTTTGATTTTGTTTAGTGGTTTTTCTGTGCATTGATTGTTACTTTGGATTAGCATGGGTTTAGTTAGAATGTTCAAGGAGATGAGGACAGAGGGAGCCAGTGGGGAGTTCTATGTGGAATGTGACTTGTGTGGGAATATGGTTGAGGCAGGAAAGGGTGGTGTGAGTGGGGTTAAAATGTCAGAGAAGGTTGTATTTACATGCAAGAGTTGCTTAGAGGTGGGTGATTTGAGGAAGGAGCTGGAGGCTTTGAAGGTGAGGTCTGCAGAGGGAGTGGAAAAGGGTGTTCAATGTGTAGACTTGGGACACGTTGATCAGGGGGATGAGGTTGATAAGGTAACTAGAGGGGTTGTGGTTGGTGATTCAATGGTTAGGGTTTTGGGAGAAATGGTAGGGCGTAAAAGCGCAATTTTGCAAGGTGTTGCTTGCCAGGCGCCAGGGTAAAACATGTAGTTGAGACAGTTAAGGAAGGTGTAATTAAAGGGGAGGAAAAGGCAGTAGTGTGGGAGGGAACAAATGATGTAGAGAGGACCACTAATGTTGAGTTTAAGAGGTAAGCGGAAACACTTTTAAGAGGCATTAAGTCTCATGGGGCAGAGGTAACAGCATTAGGATTACTACCTAGGTATGGGTTAGGTAATGGGTGGTTAAATCAAAGGGCCAATAAGATGAACGGGTTGTTAAGGGATTTGTGTGAGAGGGAGGAGGTTAGATTTTTAGATGTTTGGAAGGAGTGTAGGAGGGATTGGATAAGCAGGGACAATTTGCATTTAAGCCTGATAGGTAATAGGGAGGTTGGCAAGCGGGTTTTGAACATTCTGGAGTCAAAAATCTAGAATACAAGCAGGGATGGGAAGGATATAGAGGGTTGACAGTACATAGTAATTGCTTAGGAAAACTAACAGGGTCTAAATTGTAGGAGACAAACAATACAAAGGGGAAGTGCAATGTAAGGGAGAAAAACAATACCAAGACAAATAATACAAGGGGAAAGTGCAATGTAAGGGTGAAAAATAAGCTAAAAGTATTTTATTGTAATGCTCGGCAGTGTGAGAAATAAAATGGATGAGCTCAAGGGAATTGCACAAGCAGAGGATATAGATATCATTGGGATTACTGAAAGTTGGGCAAGCAGTGAAGATGCACAAATTTTAGAATTAAGTGGATTCACAATGTTTAGGGAGGACAGAGTGAATAGGAAAGGGGGTGGGGTTTTGATTTATGTGAGAGAATTTTTAAACTGTACGGGAATAAAGTTAAATAGTAAAACTGAGGGTATAGAATCAGTCTGGGTGAAACTGAATACAGACAAAGGCAAAGGACTAATTCTGGGTAATATATATAGACCTCCTGTTTGTAGTGAAGAGCAGGAAAAGGGCATGTGCAATCTGATAAACGAAGCATGTCAAAAAGGAGAATTAATTGTAATGGGGGACTATAACTATCCAAATATTGACTGGACAAACAATCTAGCTACAAATGGGAAAGGGGCAGAATTTTTGGAAGTGATACAGGATTGTTTTTTGTACCAGATGGTGTATGAGGATACTAGGGACAATGCAATATAGGATTTGATTTTCAGCAATGATGAGGATAGGGTGCAGGATTTGGTTATAGGTGAGCCACTGGGAGAAAGTGATCATAGAAGTATCAGATTAAGTATAAATTTTCAGTCAGCATACACAATCAATAGTAGGATAATTCCAAATTTCAGAAAGGTAAATTTTCATAGGATAAGGGAAGAGTTAAAGGAAACATTCAAATGGGGATTATTAGCACCGCATCATTCTGAACAATGGGAGGAATTCAAGAATAAGTTAGACAGGGTGTTAAAAAAACATGTAACGTTCAGGAAAAAAGGAAAATCTAGAAAATTGCTCCCTATGTGGTTTTCAGGGGAAACACACAAAGCTTTAAAATTAAAACAAAGAACATACAGGGTATATAAAAGCACTGGTATCGACAGGGACAAGGAGGCATATCAGAGAGCCAGAAAGGAGTTTAAAACTATTAGTCGGAAGCAAAAGGCGTCCTTGGAGGAAAAATTAGCAAGGGAAATAAATATAAACCCAATAGAATTTTTTGCATATGCAAGTGGTAAAAATAAATTTAGTACTACACTGGGCCCGTTGGAGGGGAAGGGAGGTGAGTTAATTCAAGACGAGGTGGGAATGGCAAACGTGTTAAATGACTTTTTTCTGGGGGTTTTCAATGGTAACTATAATTTAAAAAAGGATCCCAAGGATGGAGCCTTTGCAGGGGGTATAATTAAAGAATGCAAATTTAACAGGGAAGAAATAGTACATCAGTTGAAAAGAATTAAGCCATCTAAAGCACCAGGGCCAGACGATATTTATCCGAGAGTACTAGTGGAATGCACGGAAGAATTGGGGGAAGTAATTCACACGATATTTAATTCAACATATAGCACGGGTTGGGTACCAATGGATTGGAAGTTGGCCAACATAACTCCAATTTTCAAAAAGGGAATACAAAGTGATCCGGGCAACTATAGACCAGTAAGTCTAACATCAGTAATTTGCAAAATATTTGAATCTCTGTTAAAAAAGCATATAATGTTATACTTGGAGGAAGGGGGACTGTTTTCAGAGAATCAGTATGGGTTTAGGAAGGGCAGATCCTGCTCTACAAACCTTTTGAAGTTCTACGAAAAAATTACTGAGGAGCTGGATAATAAGAGCAGTGTAGATATCATGTACATAGATTTTCAAAAGGCTTTTGATAAAGTACCTCATGAGGCATAACTGTTTAAATTGGAAAGGCTGGGGATTCAGGGAAAAACATTAATATGGATAAAGAATTGGTTATTGGGTAGAAAGCAGAGAGTGCAGGTAAAAGGAAATTATTCACAGTGGACAGAAGTTATAAGTGGGGTGCCTCAGGGATCAGTTTTGGGACCAATTTTATTTATAATTTTCATAGATGATATAGGTCAGGGGATCAAGAATAGAATCAGTATATTTGCAGATGACTTAAAAATATGGGGGACAGTGGATACCAAGTTACAGATAGAAAATTTACAAGGGGATTTTGATAAGATATCCGAATGGGCTGTAAAATGGGGCATGTCATTTAATGTAGGGAAATGTCAAGTTCTGCACATGGGTTACAGGAACAGTGGAGCCGAGTACTGTCTGCAGGGAGTAAAGGTAAAGGAGGGAGAAACAGTCAAGGATCTTGGGGTGATAATTCACAGGGATTTTAAAATGGGTCACCAATGTTCAGCTGCGGATAAAAAGGCAAATAGGTTATTGGGGTATATATATTAAAAAGACTGTAACTTCAAGGGATAAGAATATAATCTTGCCGTTATATAAGGGTTTAGTAAGACCACATCTAGAATATGCTGTACAATTCTGGGCTCCATATATGAGAAAGGACATAGAATCAATTGAAAGGGTTCAGCACAGAGCTACAAAAATAATAAAGGGGCTAGCAAATTTCGACTATAATGAACGTTTAAGTAAGCTAAACATGTATACACTGGAAAGAAGAAGAAGGAGGGGGGATTTGATTCAGCTTTTCAAGTTTGTAAAACAAGGGGACACAGAGGGCTTAAATTTCAATAGGGATAACTGAACAAGGGGCCATGGGTATAAATTGAATAAGACACATTTTAATCGGGATTTAAGGAAAAACTACTACTTTAATAGGGTAATAGACAGTTGGAACACGTTGCCAGAAAATTTAGTTAATTCAAAGGGAGTGTACGAATTTAAGATACAATTGGATAGTCAGTGGGAATTGGGGAATTCATAAACAAAGGACCAGCCTTGTTGGGCTCGAGCCTGTAGCTGGTCGTCAATATTTGTATTTGTATTTGTATGTTTCCGCTCTTTCCGAAGAGAATTATGATTATTCAAAAACGCTGTAAAAGTAATGGTTTTTCGATATCTAAAAGTGAGATAAGTAATATTATTAATGAGAAAAAAGTAAAAGTGGAAAAATACGCATCCAAAAAAGAAAAGAATTTCTGATATTTGTAAGGTAAGATCTTTAATTATAAAAAAAAATCCGTCAGGTAAAAAAAATCGTCAAAGTCATTAAAATCTTCAGTTTCAACTGTAAATAAAATAGTTAACAGTGATTTGAATTTAAAAAGGCCAAAAAATACAATGTCCGTAGTCTATCTCCACAACATATTGCAGAACTCGCTGCAGAATTCTGTATGAGAAGCATTTAGCTGGGGGAAAGATGGAAAAATGTTGTGACAGTAGGCGTGGCGTGGGTGTATTTAAATGATTGCAATGAAAAAGAAATATTAACTCTATCATAACAGGAGCAAAAAAAAAATCTTTAAACTCACGCAAGGGGTTCAAAGAATCGAAAACTTTCTCAGAGATTTCAGAAAAATCATTGATTATTGCCGGTATTGCTTATAATGGAAAATTAAAAGTAGAGGGAAGGAAAAAATGTCAAAATTAACTGCACATACTATCAAGACCACATTTTGTCTCCAATATTCAAAAAATAAATAAGGTAGGTATTTCAAATATCGCCTACCCTAACTATTTCTCTGTATCTCAGCCTCATGGGTTGGGAAATCAAGCTGGAAACTAAATGAATATCATTAGGAACTACTTTTAAAAATGAGTTGCTATAGTAGAGCATACATACATACCTTTAGTATTTAATATACTTTCAAGTCATATAAATGAAACCTGGATATTCCCTGAATTGATTCGAGACAAAAAATACTTCAGATGCAATACGTATTGTTGTTGTTGTTGCACGTCCCCATTGGCCAGCAGTGCTAGACCAGGTCCATGACGTTATACACCCTCAAAAAATCCAACACCGTCAATGGATCGTCAGTCAAGTCCTGTTTGGAGAGCCCCAGGCACGAAAGGATGTGGTGAGGTGAAGCCTGCTCAGTGGAACAGTTGTTACAAATCTCAAAGATCTTGGATCCTTCGGAAAATTTCATTGATTTAAGGTGACCACTTCGAAAGCGGGTAAGAATAGTTTGGTCCTGCCTATTGAAACCATGAGCCAGGAGCCTCCAGGTCGTGAATAGTGATACCATGGGTGCTCTGGGGGGGGGACATTTCAAGTGGTCTTATTCTTGTGTTTTATTTTTGAGAAGATATCCAAAAATGTGAGGGGTGCTGACGGCACAGAGGCCTCACAAGCACCAGCCTTGGTCAAAGTGTCCGCAATCTCATTTCCCTCAAGTTCGACGTGGGAAGGAATTTACTGCAGATGAATCCGATGCGATATGGAAAGCCGTTTTAACTTGTTGAGTATTGACACTCCAACATTATCTCTCACACTTTGCCAATTGGTCAAGTGCTGTATTGCACTTCTACTATCAGACAGAATCCATATCTCGTTTCCATGGGGAAGAAACACAAGAGATTCAAGGGCTTCATCAATGGCTATTAGCTCACTGCGAAATACTGAACAGTAGTCGGGATTTCTCCTCTGAATTCTTAATTCATGGTCTTGCAATTTGATGTAAATTCCACTGCCAGATCGATTACAATCGTATCTACTGCCATCCGTATAAACCCGAACGGCGTCTCTTGGAATCTCTCCAATTCTCTCAAGAGCTATTTGCCTTTGATAGGCAGGAAGATCTGTTTGTTTGTTCACATGTACAGGCAAGTCAGAAAAAAAAAAGACACCGTCAAGATCATCCGTTGGCTCAAGACATTGTGTCAAGTGATGTGGTTCTACAGCACTTTCAACTAGATTAAAAGAGACCATTTGGCCAAAGGGACTGTTTCTCCTGAGTCTGGTTATTATACCATTTTTTGAAGTGGTAGAAGTACGATTTTGAGAACCAAGTCCGCTGAGTTTGTTGTAATATTTTGTTAGGCATGCACGTCTCCTAAAGTTAAGGGGCTGAATGTCAGCCTCAAAAAGCACAATATCCCTGGGACATGTATTTCTCAGACCAGTGATGATCCGAGCAGCGCTTAGCTGGACCTTTTCAAGTTTCTGAAGATTTGTATACGTGATATGATTGGCGTATTGTTGTTGATATAACTGATAGGAAACTTGCCTGTGGCGCTACGTGTGGCAAAACCCTAGACCGTCAAGGTAACTACAGACTCATAGATGTCGCGCATAGCTTGCAAACATGAGTAGGCGAAATAAAGCACTTGGGCAATATTTGGAACACTTACAAGGAGGTCATTCCACGCAAAATGAACAAATCGCTGTGGCTGACCCATCCAGGCCCTGATTTACCATTAGGCCCGTGAGGCACGGGCCTAGGGCGAGGCCGTGCGCGAAAGAAGCAAACCTGTTTTTCTTATGCTTTCGACTGATCTTTTCTCATTGAAATTAATTCAAAGCTTTATTTATGAAATATAAGTTGTTTTGCATGTGCTATTTTCACCCAATATTTATATTAATTAATTTCAATATTAAAAACTCATTCAGTAAAAAGTACCTGCCGAAAATCTTGTGTTTATTTTGTGTCCCGCATAGGAATGAGCGTTTGTTGCATCAACAACAGAGCTGCGGAGAGGCTGTCGACTGTGACGTCACGAATCCAACATTAAGGCCTGGAGAGCGACTGTTCTTTCGCGCACGGCCTCGCCTAGGGCCCCCATAATTTAAAGGGCCCCAAAGTTTCAAAAGTATCTAAAAATTTTAAACAAAAATAACTTTTCATATTTTCTGGAATGTTTTTTCAACAATTTTTGAAACGGTCAACAGTCAAATACGTAAGCACCAATTATTGTTTTAAAATTAGTTTTTGTGATGAACGGATAACATGGGGGGCCCCCTTCCTGCGTGTTGTGCCTACTATACCAAATTTTCTAAATCGGGCCCTGGACCCATCACCGATTTTAATGAAAATTAATTCTTAGATAGATCACATATAGTAAGGAGGAACTGCCAAATATTAGATGTCCAAGATATATATTTTATTTTTTATTGAATTTTAAAGTTCAAGGTCACACAAATGTAGATTTTTTTGCCCTAATTGTAGCCTGTTTGAGACATTATATTTCAATAAGTTATCAACACAAATTAAAATTTTTTTATATTGTTACATTCTTAAGTAAAAGGTCTTTTAGGAAATGTCAGAATATAGTTTTATATCCGTCACTGCTCATTCGCAGGGATCAGCGAAAATAGAGATTTTGCCTGTTTGATACAAATTTCAAATTGCGCTAGTTCCTTTAAAAAGGGAGAAAAACAGTATCAAAAATTATTCTTAACAAAGTACTTCTTCCCTTTAAAAGTTTGGTATCATTTAGTGACTGTGTTTCTATTCCTTAGATAAGAAAAAAATAGTAAACAAAGAAAATTATTGAAAACAGCGATTTTTCTATTTTTTTAAATACAAATTTCATTGAGAAGGACAACTCCGAAAACCTCAAAAATTTTCCGGATTATGTGTCAAGATGTATATTACCTGTCCTGAAATTTTCATCCATGTAATTAGTTTATTTTCGTCCCCGGAATATTTTTACCTAGATGGAAATTAGCGTTTTATTTTATCGCAGTTGTGAGATCGCTTAATGTTGCATGTTTGAAGTACTGTTTCTCAAAAAGTACTTAACGTAGACAAACATATTTTACATCTTTGTAATCTGTACAAAATTGTCTTTTTTCCACTTTGGCAACAACAATTTTAAACATCTTATTTAATCTAAAATGTAGTTGCAAAAAATGGAAAATTGTCATTTTTGACAGAATTAAAAACATTTCTATGGCCTAAAGAAATTTTATGACATACTTTAAATTCATGCCAGTTACATTGCTAGGTATGATAATACTACTGATAAAGTTTGGAAGTCGCATTTTAATTCTTTCATCTTCAAAACACACACAGCTAACTAAAATAGCAATTTTCTACTCTAAATAGGCATAAGTATTCAAATGAAGGACATCTCTGATAAAACCGACATTTCACAGGATTACAGTTTATAATGTTTATTACTTGTAAAAAAAAAATTTCAGGATTGTAATCTGCGTCCTAAAGCAACAATAATAAAATCAAAATCATGACATTTGCATCCCAGTCTATGTATATTACGAGAACTTCAATAATAACAGAGAAATTAAATACAGGTAATGAAACTCTAAATTAACAAAGAAATACCAAATCATTTTTAACTTAAAAGGTAAATTATATAAGCAGAAAAAATCAGTGTCAAAACAAGTTTAAAAATTTCAACTTAGTAACAAAGTTGCTGACTTTTAACTAATTACCTTTTCAAGTTCACTATGTGGTAAATCTCCCATGTTAAATTTTGCATCTTCTATAATTGAAAGTTGATTTTATTATGCTGCCGAATTCTTTTTAAATTATTTGCTTCTTTTGTTGGTGATTGTGATAAATATGAAACAAGAATTTTGTGTCGTACAGTTGGGAATATGAATGTAGCAATGATAGTTAGGCGTTCCCGTAGTGGCTACGGTTATTGATGGAATACTTCTGGATTGCCATCGAACATTCGTCGGTGTTCGAAAGCTTTTGGTTTAGCAAACCAAGCACATTTACATTTATAACCATAATTCATTTAATAGTGTTTATTTATTCGGTTATATGCCCTTGAATGTAATAACATCTCTTTCAAAGGCGGAAATGGATCTCACTGGCGTGTTCCCGCCTTTTTTGATTCATCATGCGATAAAATAAAACGATAATTTCCATCTAGGAAAAAAAATTCCTGAGACGAAAATAAACAAATCACAATGATGGAAATTTCATGACAGATAATATACATCTCAACACATAATCCTGAAAATTTTTGAAGTTTTTTCGGAGTTGTCCTTCAATCTTATGATTTCGATTTTATTATTGTTGCTTTACGACGCAGATTACAATCCTGAAATTTTTTTTACAAGTAATAAACATATTAAACTGTAATCCTGTGAAATGTCGGTTTTTATCAGAGACGTCCTTCATTTGAATACTTATGCCTATTTAGAGTAGAAAATTGCTTTTTTCGTTACCTCTGTGTGTGTGTTTTGAAGATGAAAGAATTAAAATGCAACTTCCGAACTCTATTAGTAATATTATCAAACCTAGCAATGTAACTGGCATGAATTTAAAGTATGTCGTAAAATTTTTTTAGGCCATAGAAAAGTTTTTATTTCTGTCAAAAATGACAATTTTCCGTTTTTTGCAACTACATTTTAGATTAAATATGATGTTTAAAATTGCTGTTGCCAAAGGGAAAAAAAGACAATTTTGTACAGATTATAAAGATGTGAAATATGTTTTGAGAAACAGTACTTCAAACATGCAACATTAAGCGATCTCACAACTGCGATAAAATAAAACGCTAATTTCCATCTAGGTAAAAATATTCCTGGGACGAAAATAAACAAATTACATGGATGGAAATTTCAGGACAGGTAATATACATCTTGACACATAATCCGGAAAATTTTTGAGGTTTTCGGAGTTGTCCTTCTCAATGAAATTTGTATTTAAAAAAATAGAAAAATCGCTGTTTTCAATAATTTTCTTTGTTTACTATTCTTTTTCTTATCTAAGGAATATGAACACAATAACTAAATGATACCAAACTTTTAGACAGAAGAAGTACTTAGCTAAGAATAATTTTTGATACTGTTTTTCTCCCTTTTTAAAGGAACTAGCGCAATTTGAAATTTGTATCAAACAGGCAAAATCTCTATTTTCGCTGATCCCTGCGAATGAGCAGTGAAGGATATAAAACTATATTCTGACATTTCCTAAAAAACCTTTTACTAAAGAATGTAACAATATAAAAATTTTTTAATTTGTGTTAATAACTTATTGAAATATAGGGTCTCAAACAGGCTACAATTAGTGCAAAAAAAATCTACATTTGTGTGACCTTGAACTTTAAAATTCAATAAAAAATAAAATATATAACTTGGACATCTAATATTTGGCAGTTCCTCCTTACTATATGTGATCTATCTAAGAATTAATTTTCATTAAAATCGGTGATGGGTCAGCCACAGCGATTTGCGCATTTTGCGTGGAATGACCCAAGGGCGGTCCGAAAAAATTTATTGCAGATGCCAGATGATTTGGCGCCTCCCTTCATTTTAAAGATTCGACGTATTGCTTGGGGGATGAGGCTCGGGACCGGAAATTGTTATCGATATCACTCTTTTAAGACAGTTGTAAACTATATTTAAAAGAAAAAATTTCTTTGAAGATTTTTAGTGTGAAATTTTGTTAGAGGATATGAGAGAGATATTAATATCAAATGAGGGAGGGAATTTTATTCCTTGATGTCGTTTGATATTTTAGGGAGTGGAGGGGTCTTAAAATCACGAAAAATTGATATCGATACATATGAATGGCTTGGCCTCTAAAGGTAATCAGCTTTTTTTTGTGTTGCGGGTGCCGCTCTTGCCTGCGTCGGTGCAGTATATAGGGTTCTGGCGCCCCTGGCAAAGATAGGACTTGGCGCCCCAATGTTAAAATGTATACAGGATGAACTAGGGACTAAAAATAGAAAGCACATAACAGGAAAAACTATATGGAAAATTGTAAAACATCAACTTCACTTTGTTTGCTTTTCGCGAGACAAATTCTGCTATGTCGCAAAAGTTCAGTTTTCTGCCTTCTTTTGAAAAATGGGTGAAATAGCAAGGTTTGTCAAACGATTCTTGACCGGGGGTAGTTTCAACTTACTAAAACTGCGTTCGTAGGACGCTACTGTAACCGGTAAGGTCAAAAACATCTTGAGGGCAATTTCTATATTAGGATATGATTCTTTAAGAGAATGTTTGCTTACACTTTCAACAAGTCAAGTTGGGTAGCTGACACTATCCTCAATGAGTTCCACAACTTAAGTTTAGAAACATTGCATTTTTCATTAAGTCTTCAACATTTAATATCCTTCCCATACCTCCCCTCGGATTAGAGTATTTAATTCCTTTGTTTTTGTCATTATTATATCTTAGTTGGAAAAAAAATTTGAAATTTTGCCCCGTTTGGACGGCGTTTTAAAATGTGGTTTAATTGACGCCAACCTGCGTCCCTTGGCAGGCCCAAGCATTTCACTGGCCGGCGCCCCACATCTTGCGGCCTCTGAACACCTACCCTACCAAATCTTTACCCACAGTTCCAACAATAAGATCTTCATCAGGATAAAGCAAGCAGGCACACATCTAGTCCACTATTAAATTCTTGGAAAAAATGGAGAAGAAAATGTTATCAAGTCAATATAGCTGCTAAATCTACAGATGTCTCACCCATGGACTTTTAAAAAGAGCATTATCGAAAACCACTCAAGGACTTTGGAAAACTGGAAGAAGAATTGTAGTATCGACGGGTATTTTTCACTTAGTCATGAAAATTAAGGTGTAGAAAAATAGTTAACAAAAGGGTTATCAAATAGAGAACATTTAAAACACAAAAATTTCTTGTAAAAAATTGATCTTTTGTTCAAGAAAATCGTTCAAAACATGTCCAAACAGCCTCTGTAGTTTAATCTAAAATATCACTTTTAAAAGGTTAACACCAAATGTTAATTTTCTAGCTGTCAAGAGCTAATTCACCACTAACAGTTGAGTTGGGAAGCTTAAATCTCACATCCTCTTTGCCCACATTGTAAACTGTGTTATCTACTTTGGTAAACTTTCTGGGAGTTCTGATTTTTTTTCAGGGGGGTACTAAACATCAAAGGAATCTTCATTAACTGCAACTATTTTTGCGACAAAATATTTTAATTTTCTTGTATATTATTACTAATTTTTTTTATATCCAAAGGCGGGCATTGTTGATTTGTAATCATTTTGCCACTACAAGGCCAGAAGTGATGGCTATTTATATCATATTATTACTAAAATGAAATCAACATTCATATATAATCTTGATCTTCTAAATTAGTGAAATCCTCTTCAGTTTCCTGACTGTTCACACATGTCAGTTTAATTCAATTTCTGAATCAGAACTGTAAAATATTTTCTTTTTAAGGTTTTAAAATTCTTTTAGTGCATTTTCTATTTGTTGTTTTATTTGGTGCATCAATCAAAATACAAGATTTCTTTTGACCTACCCCTCTATACGTTTTTTTCTTGGCTGGGCTTTATTCGTTCTGGTGATATATTAAAAGATGGACTCGGTATTAGTAAAGTCAGATGTTAAAGGACCACAACTCAGCCCAGGCAATCAACTAACAGCAACAGCAATTAAGTTATCTGTTCCAGTATAGACCTAACATAACTACCTAAAATTTAGATTTGGGATATTATATCTTCTTATGCAACTCAATAGAAATATCATTTAATAATTGGACTTAACGAAAACTTATTTGCTTACATTAATATTATCGGATGTGTTGTACAACACTTTGACTAGGATCAAAGTACAACACTTAGTCATATTTCAAAAACAGGCGATCAGCCATTTTGAGGTTAGTCTAAACCTTGTTATAAACTCACGAGTTTTTAGCTAAGAGAATGCTTTAAGACTACTATCATAAAAACAAAATGTAGCGGTTAGAGAAGAAAAAGTAGTAGAAACAAAATACTTACATTTAATAGGTGGAAAGTAGTTTTATTTTTTCCCAGTAAAACTCTACAACACTCACCAACTTGCTAGAAGCCTCTATAGGCAAATAAACAAACTATGACTGGTTTTAAACTAACCTAACAAATAAACCCACAATCATTGTAGGTTCAAGGTACAACTTCACCTACAAATCATTAATTCCTCTTCTTTCCTTGCTGAAAATTTAACTTTTCTCCAATGGTTACATAATACTTCTCCTTTATTAATTGAATTCTTGCCTCAAATATCAAATTATCTTTCAAGGTTTAACCATTCAATTTACTTCTATTTTCAAGATTCCACCATTGAATGTTTATCCAATTATGAATGTGCCCATCAATGTCCTACTTTGAAAATAAGTGTTCTTCAATGTTTGAAATTAGATTACATGCTTAATTTTGTCAACAATGTTGAAGATTAACTTGGAGCCAGAAAGAATGTTAGACAGGAATTTTGGGTAGTCTAATTTTCATCAAACTGGAGCAATACAACAGGCTATTAACGACAGTCCAGGATTGATCCAAAGGGAAAAACTCAAGGTAGTAGGTAATGTTGAATTTATGTCGCACTGGAGCAACACAACAGGCTATTAGCAACAGTCCTGGATCAATCCTGAAGGGAAAGATATGAGGATAAAACCTAGCAATTTTGAACAACAGTCAACTGAGCAGGTACCCCACTCACCAAACCTTCACATCAAACGAAAATTGTGGGTACAAGTTATTTATGTTCAACTTGTCCCTTAATTTAACGAATACTGTTTGAAACCATGACTCAAATGCTTACTTGCCCTAGCCAAACTATTAACAATTGCCAAAATTTGTTTTATTTATTGACTAGTGTTGAAAAATTAATCACAAAATCTCTTGGCAGGCATCATTAGCAAACTGTAATACCTAATAGAACGATTAAGGAAGTCAGCTTCAGTTGTGAAAGGTAAGTGTAGTTGCCTTGTACAATAAGTTGAATCTAGCGCTCAGAGTACTCAAAAGGAATCTAATCCAATGCAAGAAAGGAAAAGCTCCTGTGGGGAAAGTACACAAGTGAACAGCTCCTTACAGCATTCGGGAGCTAACACATCACAAAAAATGGAGCTGGTTGGATTGCCAGCTTGAGTGTTCGCCATGTGGTTATAAACTTTTCCCCACAAGGCATACATACTACATAATATGGTTACAGTAATTATTGCATCAGAACCTAGTTTGCTAGTTCTGATTTTTAGGTTTACAATTTTTAGAGGTTTACAATTCAAATGGATCTTGTGAATGTCTATAGCAGTTTCTTTGAGCCACAGTTAGTTATGCACCAAGAGTATAAGAAAGCTCTTATTAAAAAATGTATCCTGTCAATAAAATTTGAAATAACCAGATCTACTGTGATTCATGTCTATCAAAACTTTCAATTTTTATATCTTGGGCTTTTAAAACACTATTTTGATAACCTTAGCTTGAGTTGGTTGGGTTTTATGGCACAAAACCATACTTGGCCAAGCTGCACCAAACATCAAGTAAATGGACATACACATAAGGCAAGCTTTACTAACACAAAAGAAGGAAATACACAGCAAGGAATTTAGCCTGCACCATCTACAATTCATAGTTTGATCACACAGCAGGCAAACCCACCTAGACACAATCCCCATCTTAGCTTTTAAAAATTGCATTTTGCATAGGAGCAGAAATTTTCAAAAATTCCAAAGCCATTATGCCATGTTTTTGGAGATATACTCATATCCCTTTTTAAGATTCAGTAATGTTTGTGAAAAGGGGATTTAATTATCTGTACATCTTTTTGACAGTCCATTTTATGTATATTAAAATATATATATATATACATTTCATGTGTTTTTCTTAGATTGCTTGTTTTCTTTTGATTTCATATCTACATAAAAATTATAGATTGTTACGCTTTTATTTCAACTATCAATTAAAAAAAAACTGTAAACCACACACACATAAATTTGGGACACCATGCACCCTTTAAACTGGAACCTAACACTCATTTAAAATGAAACCTTTTTAAGCAAAAAGCAAAAGATAGCTTCACTTCAATCACTTAACTTCTTAAGAGAAACTAATATTTAAAAATGTTTTTAGAATTAAAAAGAATTAAATTTTCAACAGATGCAACCTAATTGGGCAAATAAAATCTTAACAAAATCATTTATATGGATCCTAAGTGCACTGAAAAGTTGGATACATTAGAACGCTAAACATCACTACTAAAAGTTAAAAAATATAACTTTATTTGCATATTATAAATGATCACTGCAGAGAGCATAAGGTAAAAAACACTAATCTGAAAAACATACAACATAAAGGTGCTATATACAGGAAGTAAAACATCAAAGTTAAAACAGAAAAAGCATTGTGAACTGATGCTCAAATAACAAACATTAACAATATCATTAAAATAGGAATATGATAGGCACTCTTTTTACAAGAGATCTGACTATTAAATATACTTATTCAATCACTTTCAATGGTTTTAATTTTTTATCAAACAATGTGAGGAAGATGGCATAAGATAAAATTTAAACTTTGGCTGGTACGGATTGAATGAAATCTTGAAAGTGAACAAAAAGGCTGGGCTAAAAAGATTCTTTTATCTCTCAAAAGGTGCAAACGAATTTACATCAGTATGCAGCCCTTTTCACAGCATAGTTTCTTAATAATTTTGGTTTTCAGTAATAGGAGTATTAAATGGAGTCACAACGACCTGAACAACAAATCCAGTTTGTAATTTAGCCTCTTCAACTTTCATTTTATCATGTAATAAACGGCCACCAAAGTACCAACGTTGCCTAGTTGAATCAATGCCTTCAACAGCTTGCAAACGTTTTTTACTAGTTAAAATGGTTTCCCCAGTTCGAATGGCTATTTTTGTATCTTTACCACAAGTTGAAAGTCGAAATTTTACAGTTATTTCTTCTCCACCTTCACTCCAAGGTTCACTTTCAGCAGCAGGAGATTCAGATTCATTGGTTTCTTCTACCAAGTTAGATGGAACACTTAAGCAATAAACTGGTAATTGATATCTATTTCCTAATTCATCATAACAGTCCATTAAAGTGCCTAAAAGAAAAAATAATGTATAAGAACATGAAAACATACAAATATGGAATGAAATAGGAAAATGTTCTCAAATAATCAGGTCTCCACTGATTAATTCACATTCTGAAAGTTATTGTCAATATTTATAAAAACTACATAGAATCTGGTTAGAACAGAAGAGCTTTTAAAAAGCAAATAGTTTTTTAAATCTTACTGATAGGTAATTCAGTACACCACATCACTTTAGAAAAGGTAGTCTTCAATGGTATCTAAACATTTTACCTCATTTGCCAAAATACACGGATGCAATTTCAAAATATTTTATTCACGTGGATGAGTAAAAACAATGTAATTAATCACAAGGGCCTGGACATGACTTTATCAACATTTTGTCATCAGGCTTTTTCCAAAAAGAATTTTTATTTGGTTTTGGGCGATTGTTTATCATTTGCAGAACATGTTGTATTTTCAGAAAACTGATGTTGTTAGAAGGAAGAATATGCAGTTGATTAGTGGGAATTCATGTCATACAAGGAAAAATATCTAGAAAGCTTAGGTCTCATAATAATGACTACCTAACAACTCAGTCATCAAAACAAAATTGTAAGTTGGAAGAAAATTACAATGAAAGACTGCAAATTTTGCACTCTGGCTCTTCATCTCACTCACCTTGTTATGAGGTTCTTCATCTCACTTACCTTAAATGATTTATGTGGCATTGTTAACAAAACATTTGATTTGGGTAATTGCCTAATATCAAGTCTTGCAAATCTAAGAAATTGAAAAAATTCTTTTGACAAAAATTAATTTCCCTTATCCAAGATTCAATCAGTAGATATACAAGCTGCACAAAATTAAAAAAAGGGGTAAATTCTAGAATTCTAGTTCAGTTGTCATTAAAATCAATACTATTATCGAGTCAATTCAAGGTACAAGGAAACAGACAAGGAACATTTTCAGTTAAAAAGAGGTCATTCTTGGAGGTTGCTAACTTCTGACTATGAAACAAATTTGTGAACTCCTTCAAGTGAAATAACATTTATCCTGTCTTAGATGTAACTGATTAAACTTAAAAAAAAAAATTAATAATAATAAAAAAATATTGATTGACATTATGATTTTGCAAACAAAAATCACTTGATTTAATTAGGCATACCTTAGCCCCATAAGCATGCTTTCAAACGTAATACATGGTAGAATTTTTATGGAAGTATGGGTGTGGGATTCTTGTTAGGAAATCTAATTTGTCCACTTTGTTAGCAAAAACTTTGGAAAATCAATGTAAATAGGGTTTTTGTCTTGCATCTTTAATTCCTTTGAATTTAAATATCATTGTTTGCACTAGGTACTTGGTCAAACTAAACAATTTCATTCTATTCTTCCGAAGACAGATTTTTGCAGCATTTCACTATTTCATGACAGGATTTGTTCAGATTTCCATAAACAAATGATAGGATACAAATCTTTTAAGCTGAGGACAGATTTTAGGTCGTTTTGATCTTTTATACACTAAGTTTCTCCATCCAGATGCTGAGGAATGTTAGCTGGTAGTAATAATTTGATCCCCAAGAGACATAGTCAGGGGTGACCTTGGACGGTCATCCATATCCTAGAAAAGGAGAAAGAAAAAGGGTGTGTGTGTGGGGGGTGGGGTTGGACACCAAGAAGGAAGGACGTATGGAGGGTTCTTCAAGAAAAGAATAATAACCATTTTCTTGTAAATATTAATATATAAATAGCACATACTGATACTTGGAAATGATAATGAAATGTCTTAAAAGTGCACACTGAAGAAGCGTCGTCTTTAGTATTATATAGAAAAAAGTAACAATAGATACCAACAAGAACTGTGCTTACAAAGTACTACATTTACAGGGCTACTAACAGGTTTAAAGGTCTAAAAAGGTGACAAAAGTGACTAATTGAACCAAAAAAGGGACAAAAAGTGACTAATCAAGCAGAAAAAAGTGACTAATCGAGCACAAAAAAAAGTGACAAATAACAATGCTAAATACATTCAAGTATAAAGATAGAAAATAAAATGATCCTCCCCTATCTTTTCTTCTTTTTGGAAGGATATTTTTATTTTCTTCATTTAAAAAGTACATCATTTTAAAATATTAACATAAAAAAAAAAAAATCGTAATGATGATTTTTTTTTAATTCGTTCATTTTTGACACAGCTTGAAGAATTTCTTTTTTTTCTTTAAAAGATTATGTCTCATTTTTTTTTTGGAAAAGTCTGAAATTAATTTTGTTTTCTTCTTCTCAAAAGAAGACTGCATTTTTTAAAGTCTGTCTTTGCTGACCAGCATCATCTGAGACTTTTGCTGCTCCTTCAATCATTGCCTGAGGAAGTGCTGCTTCCTTAAAATATTTTTTTCTTTATTGCCTTCTTGAGCCTATCATTGGCTTCTTTTAATAATTTTGAAGCACTGTCCAACGCCGCAGCCTCTTCCATATGCATAATTTTAAGTTTTCGTTCTTATATCACCTTTCTTTTATTTGACAGCTGCTTAAAATTTTTTTTTCTCTGCTTCCAGTCTAGTCTATCTTTTTCTTTCCTGTCCTCTAATTTTTCTTGTGCCTTATGTTTTATATCTTCTAAATAGGCATTGTAGGCTTTATATGCAACCCTTCCCATATCCATTAGCTTTGATGTGATTGGCACCAAATAAGGTTGATTGTCAAAATTTGGCAAGCTACTTTTAACCGTCATCAATGCATTGAGTGTGCGTTCTGACATTGATGCTCTGTCTCCTGTCAAAGCTCTTCCTGAGGCTGAGAAGCCATGTTCAATGGCAGCACTACCAAGAGACAGAGAAGTGACAGAGTAGCCTTCATTAGCTTTGACTCCACTGGGTATTTAGGATCCACACCACTAATGTCTCACAGTCTGAAGAACTGGTTCCAGTAAACATCAATAGGCTTCATTCTAGATCCTTCTTACTCAAATTCTTTTTGTAGTAATTTCCACTCATCCAGTAGTATGTCTGTCTGGACATCACATGGATTTGCTCTTGCAACTTCTAATACTTGTCGCACACTCTTGCCACTGAGTCTCTCAAGAGGAACAAGACAGGATAAAGTTTTAAGGAGAGATGAACTGAAGGAGGACTTCTTCAAAAGATATTTAACACTGGCAATGTAATGCTTCTGAGCCTTTAGAAAAATATAAATTAATTTCCTTCTCTTTCACATTCTGAAGCTCTCTAGAAATTTTATCTCCAATCATAATATCAGCCAGAGACAACAGTTTCTGAGGATATATATCTTCTAATTTAGCCATTTTCAAATCTCAAATAAATTCCTATCTGTAGAACCTGCCCAAAATTATTCTTGTCAACAATTCAAGTTGAGAATGAGGGTTATGTATTAGAGGTTCCTTTTTCTGAAGAAATTCGGTCACATGATTAAATATACCTGCACTTGATACGACAAATATCACCTCAGACTTCATAGTTTCTCATCTGAGTAAATGAACAATTTTTTTGTAGCCTGGTCTTTGTAAAAACTCAAATATTTGTAATAATCAACTTTGATGATAATAGAGAATGATTTTCAATGTGTTCGCAACGCTTCTTCAATATTTAACCCTCTGGATACAGAGATGGCCGAAATTTTTGCATTCTCTAGTTACGGATGGGTTTGGAAACTTTCAGATCTCAAGCTCCTGAAGAAACGGCTGAAGTCCATTAAGATTTCCATGCCCTCATTTCTGTGCCACAAAGAGAGCAGCGTGTGAATAGCCTTTGTTCCGTAGACAGGAATGTTGGGGTTCTTGATGGGGTACTTCTAGCGCTTAGAATGTGTGAGAGGTTGATGATCTATCTCCTTAAAAACTTTGCCGAAGACACCTTCGAGTGTAAATTATCACACATATTGAAGATTCCACCGTCCTTTCAGAGTTTACCCTGATGTATCTATACCTTCTAGACATAATCAGACCCACAATAGAAACTGCAACATGTGATGATAAAGGTACTAAACACATTACCTCTCCTCTTGGGTTAACGTTGAGTTAATATCAGCTTGATCCGTCCGATATCTTGACCTGTCCATTCTCGTTTAATTCCAGAATACGAAAATCAAATGGGTCTGTTGAGACAGTCTTTAGATCTGTGTATGGAGGATGTTATCCCCCCTTTTAAGTGACCACTGGAATCGATCACCATTTTCGAGCTGTCAGCGTCTGACCACCTAGAGCAGGGATGGGCAAACTTTTTCAGTCGCGGGCCGAAAAAAAAATATAAAATTTGGCGGGCCAAGATAAATTTTTCTAAAATTTTAAAAACAATATAGAAGTATTACAATTTAAATATGTTAATGAGATGAGTGAAATTGCGATTTCATTTTTAAAAGTTCCTTATATTGAGGTTCGAAGTGAGATGTACTGATTCTAAGGAACGAGGCTAAATGCTCATTTGTCAGTCTACTTCTGAAATAATTCTTTCTAAGGTTCATAGTTGAAAACACTTGTTCACATATATAAGATGAAGCAAACATAGCACTGATTTTCTGGGCGTGAGATATTAAATTTGGGAAACTTACTTTCGATAATGATTTGTAAAACTCTAACTTTGGCATATTTAGAAACAACCGCTTGAGATGATTATTAGATTGCAACTCAATTAATTCAAGCTGCAAATCTGACCTCACTGCTTCCCAATTTAGGTTGAAAGGCATGGTAATAATATCCAATTCTGTTTGAATGACACGGAAATCTTGAAATCTGCGTTCGAACTCAAAATGCATTTTTTTCAAGCCATCTTCATAATTCTTAAGCTTCTCTTCATTTACTGAGGGTATTGAATTTAACCTCAAGAAATGAGACAAGTCGTTCTTAGCTAGCTGCCCAGCAAACAGATTAAGTTTTAGTTTAAAAGCTTTGAGATGGGCCCAGATATCGTCGATAAATTGATTTTCCCTTGCATCTTGACATTCAAGTTGCTCATATGACAAAAAAGATCTGTGAAAAATGCAAAGTCCGAAAGCCATTCTGTATCTTCTAACATTTCGCACTCCGCAGAACACTGTTTCTCATGGAAGAACAACACAATGTCGTCTTTCAGCTGTCAAACTCACTCGAAAACACATCCTGCACTAAGCCACCTTACTTTGTTGTAATACAGTACATCAGAGTATTCAGATTGCACGGACTGAAGAAAATCTCGAAATTGCCTGTGAGTAAGCCCACGAGATCGAATAGTATTTACAAGCTTCACGACTGCATCAAGCACGGGTTTCATATTTAATGCAGATTTACACAGATCATCTTGATGTATAACACAATGTAGAAAAACAACATTGTTCTCGGGATAGGTTTTTTAACGAGTCCAAGAAATCCAGATTTTTTTCCTGTCATATTTGGCGCTCCATCGGTCGTAATATTACATATATTTGTTTTAGGTACTTTCAAAGTTAAAAGCCCTTTCTGAAATTCACGAAAAATATCACATCCCGTTGTAGTTCCCTGTAAAGAACGCATGCACGCCAGTTGCTCGGTAATTTCAAAGTTCCCATCAACACCTCTTATAAATAATACTAATTGAGCATCATCATTTATATCAGTACTTTCATCCATAGCTATGGAGCAAAATTTAAACTGGCCAATCTTTGACTCTAATTGTGATGTCAAATTTTTATCGATGGCTTCGATTCTAGAAGGCACCGTTTTTCGAGATAAGCTTACAGTCTCAAAATTATTTTTCTTATCTGGACACAAAACATCACAAACATAGAGCATGCATTTTTGTTAACGAACTCCCCATCACTGAGAGCTTTATTATTTTTAGCAATATTGTATGCTACAATGTAACTTGTATGTGTAGTTGCTTCTTGGATAGTGTTTACCTTCTTTAAAAAATTTTGTTGGCCTGATAATTTTTTACAAAGACTTTCTACATTTTGTTTTCTTTCATATTCGGACATTGCTTTGTAATTGGAATTCTTATGCTTAGATGTGAAATGACGGGAAATGTTATATTCTTTGAAGACTGCTACAGCTTCATTGCAGATGAGACACACTGGTTTATCTTTAACAACTGTAAAAAATATTTCCAGGTCCATTCATCATTAAAAGCACAGCACTCTGAATCAACTTTACATTTTTTAGTAGCCATTTTGGGGTTGAAATATTTTAAATAACCCAAACAAGCACTAGCTACGCTATACTTTTAATACTTTCACCACTATTCACAATGATGCTATATGTCCGCAATATTTCCATACGCAATCAATAATATTAAAACTTGCGCCAAAAGAAAAAGCCGCTGGCTGGAGCTTAAAATGCGCAATCTGCCACATGTGAGGTCTAATTCACCTATATTGGATTCAAATATGTCTGCTCCCTGAGAAAGAGATAACGCTTGTTGGCACCAGTCTACAGCTATAACTAACAAAGAACTTTCGCTTTTAACACTTTACCGATTGAAAGCTGTCTGTGCTTGCTATTTCCGTCAATTTATGTTTAGTAGAACAAAAATAGATAAAGTAAAAAGATCAATCAGTCCTTTGAAAAAAGGAAGAAAAAAAAACCATTTAAACAAAGTAGAAAAGGAGATGGATATATAATACATAAATGATATTTTCTTTTAATTTCCGTTGGACCGGCAAATTAAAATTCTATCTGTGGGCCGGATAAAACCTTCAGGCGGGCCGGTGTTGACCCGCGGGCCGTAGTTTGCCCATCCCTGACCTAGAGGGTTCCTCCTATTGTTCGACCCTGTCGGCCTGTGATATCTATCTTGCGCCAAATGATATGTCACACTATGAAAGGAAAACGTTAGTCGTAAATACCACTCAGGTTCTATCACTCAAGTTAGGTAATTAGGTAACAGAGGTCGACATGCAGATGGCCCAGCTTCCCTTAACCCTCTGCATACGAAGCCTTGAAATATCAATTCAACACCTCGTTATGAGAAGGGCCCGGACTAGCAGAATACAGAAAGCACCCGAGATTAGTGTTTTCCCCTAAGAGGCGTATCACCCTGTCACTCTACTTGACCATCTTCTTTGTATGGGCTGTAGGGGGTCAAAAACTACTCAAGAAATTGTCCTTTTTCGTTCCAAAGCATGGTATTCTGTGACACAGAACTAGTTCATACGGGCTCACGTGGGAATTTTTATGTACACCGTTGTATGTGCCATTGTGTTCTTGAATTATTTTCTCACGTGTACTTTACCTTCACAGGGTTCCCACTCTTTTTTTCTAACTAAAAATAAGGACTTTCTAGGACAAAATAAGGACTAAAATAAAACATTGAAGAAACCATATTATACAATGAAGTATCTGACTTTCGACCAAATGGGATACTCTTACAGATGAGTTAATCTTGAATCTTATAAGAACGGTAGTATATAAAAAATTTAATATTCAATTCTATTTTTTAACAATTATACACAAATAATGCTACACAAAAATGAGATTTTTCAAAATAAATCGTCTGATTTTTTCAAAATTCAGCAGTTGATATATGGACATTTACGTGTACACGTATTAGTAATATGTGTAAATACATAAACAAATTATAGAATGTAGACCGCAAGAAAAAAACTTTGGATGTTTTACTTTTATCTCTTTGCAGTGCATTTGTTTTTATAAAAAGGGAAAGAAAGAGTTTAGTTTGACGAGGACTGGACTTGGTGTTGTCGGTTTTAAAGCTGCTGTTGCGAGTTCGATTCGGTTTTCTTATTCTTTTCATAGTGTTTTGTTTTTACTTTTTAATGGTCTTTAGAGGAGTGTATGAGCAAATTTTTAGCATATTGCTGCTTATGGGTAGGAAACACCATTTTGTGTTGTCTGGGTCAGGCTCCCTATCTGATCCACCAACTTTCATTTTCAAAAATTTCCTAATTTTTATTTATTTATTTATTTGTTTTTGAAATTACAGTGCTTACCCTGATGTGTCTGCAGCTTGAACCTGTTTATGAAATGGAAATTACTCACCCCAGTAAATATTTTACAATACACTTTCATAAATTCATAATAAAGATAAGAAGTAAATTCATTTATGGGCACATTGGAGGTTTCAACAAAATAAAATTAGAGGCAAACTATTGATTTACTAAAAGGATTGCAAGTTGCATACATCAGAGACAAATTTGACTGGATTGGAGACCGAATGAGTTTCGAAGAAAATATTTTCCCGTGAACCAAAACAAATCATAAGAGTTACTATGTTTTAAATTTTGAACTATATGCTGGAAAGATGAGTAACATACCAAAGTCCCTGAAAGGATTTGGATATGATGTGGTCACGTATTTGATAAGTACTCTGAAGAATAAAGGCCACAATATATATTTTGACCGTTTTTTTTTCGGTTTTTCTTTAGATTTATTAAAAATGGGACATTACTGTTGCGGGATGCTGTATGGAAACAGAACGTATTTGCCCAATAACATCAAGGCCTTAAAACTATCTGAGGAAAAAAATATAAAATATTTCCAAAGCAGAACTAATTCCAACTTACTTTGCACGCCGTGGATGGAGGAAAAAAATGTTTTTATTCTGTCCTCAAATTCAAAGAATGAAACAGGTCTTGTGCAAAGATGGCAAAATTCTGTTAAAAGAGATAAAGTTTGCCCTATCGCTTTTATGAAGTACAATAAGCATATGGGTGGAGTGGATTTAGCTGATCAGAGGAAATACCACACTACTTCAAGAAAATCCTCAAAATGGTGGAAGTATTAAATTTTTACTTCCTTCTTGATACAGCTATCAATAATGCATATCTTACAAGCATGCTTGCCCCTAAGGAGTGCAAATCTCCTTACGATTTTAAATTGGAATTAATCTCCGATATAGACAAAAAGCTTTGGAGCGGAAAAAGAAAAAACACATTTATTTCTTCGACCCCACACATTCATAAGAGGAGAAAAATAGATGGTCGTAAAAAAAATGTGTTCTGGGGGGGGGGGGCAATAAAACGAAATAAAAACGTTTTCTAACAGATTTGTAGAGAGCACATAGGAGTGCAAAATATGTCAGAAATACTTTTGCAAAAGCTGTTTTGAAGAGAACCTATAAAAGTCACAGAAATTAACCATAAAATAACAAAAAAAACTAATTATCATATATAACAAATTCTCGAAACCACCTGCTTTTAGAATAAGTATTTAAAAGTTATAGCCGAAGTAGATAATTAAATTTGAATTATGTAATAGATTGGGTATATATAGACATAGACATGTCAATGTTTATCGTTCATTTTAAAACTAAAAAACCCTATCTTCCATTTGCAATTTGAATGACTAGTCTAAAAATTGACACCATTGAGAAAGCAGTATCGGTATCCTGCAGCTAGAAGTGATCAACAGTGACCACAAAACACGCCCTCTTTTTTAAAGGCCTGAAGACGAAGGGGAAAGAAGCGCTTAGTGGATCCAGGTGTCTCGTTGGAAATCTGACAACATTCTCTTTCCCTGTCCCCTGTAAGGAAAGGAAAAAGATTTTCGAGCGATTTCAGGCGTGTTCGTTTGCAGAGGGTTAAACTTAGCTGCTTTGTTTTACTGATAGTTTTTTCCTGTGGGAAAATTTCCAGAACTTGCTGCTAATACACCGTGGGCAACGTGAAGTATCCTTTTACAGTTGAAACGGTACATTTTTGAATCCATTCTTGCAGTAGAAAGTAGCGTGCATTTTGAAATCAAATCCATGAAAACCCTGTTTTTATTTAGAAAAAATGAATTTTTTTAACTGTGCACCAAAAATTTTTCTTCTTTAAATAGAATTTAAGAGCTTAAAACCCCTGAAAAGGTGACAAAATGTCAAAAAGGTGACAAAGAGTGACGTGTTAGGAGCCCTGCATTTAGGATTAGTAATGTTAGACCAAAATCTGTACTTAAATTCAAATTTACCACCAGAAAATTTCAAATTTCTTTTGAAAAGATTAATATATAAATATATTGAGTACTAGTAACAAACTCAAGCATATCTATTCCAGCTAACAATACACCCACGTAGATCATTAGAGCAGTGCTTCTCAACCGATGTGCCATGGCACACCAGTGTGCTGCAAAAGGACTGGAAGTGTGCCGTGAAAAATTTAACTGCAAAGTCCTGATTATGGGACGACTGTACCAGAGGATTAGGCAGCAGAGTGGTTTCGTGTGCTCTGATAATTCTTCTGTGCCTCAATGCCTGGAAAAATTGTTAAATAGAGCAATGATGTCAAGTTAACTACATCAACATCTTTCTACCAAGCATCCTTCGTGCATAGATAACGATTTTATTTTAGACGTCTGCAAACTCAAATGCAAAGTTCTTCCATGAGATCAGCGACAACGCTATCTAATTGAGCTCTACAAGCAAGTTACAAAGCCATGAATTTGATAGCTAAAGCTAAAAGGCTTCTCACAATTGACGAATCACTCATTTCATCAGCTTGTATGGAAATTGTCCAAACTATCCTTGGAAACGATGAAGCAAAAGAAATCTGAAAAATAACCGCTTTCAAATATAATCAGAAGTTGCACTGAAGACATGTCAGTCAGCATAAAAGGATCACTAATCCATAAACTTTGTTAAGTTAAGAAATTTTCCCTAATGGTTGATGAACCAACAAATGTTAGCAACTGTTGTCAGATAATTGTACTTATTCGAAGTCCTGATGAGAAAGAGTTGAATGAGCATTTATTCAGCCCAAAGAACTTCAGAAAAAAACTAAGAAGGAAATCTATAATGATGAATGAATGAAGTGATCAATAAATACTTTGATACAAACAAAATTTCATGGAAAAATTGCATATGTTTATGTACTGATGGAGTGCTTTAATGACAGGAAAGATCAGAGGCTTGGTGTCCGAAGTTCAGTCTGAAAACACTGATGTTCAAATAGCACACTGCTTTTTTCATAGAGAAGTTCTCTTGTTAAGTAGTTTTACCTCCAGAACTAAAGTGCACACTTAATGACATGAATGTGATCAAAGGTAGACTACTTCAATCGTGTCTTTTTTCAATTTTATGTGATAAAATGGGATTAGAGTATCAATTTTTGTTGTTTCATACTGAAGTTCGTTGGCTGTCAAGAGGGAGAGTTATGTCTTGAGTTCATGAGTTAACAGAGGAATTAAGAGTATTTTTAAGGGCAACTTTCATTATTCTCTGGCTGCAAAAAACGGCCTACTTAGCTGACATATTTGAATGCCTAAACAAACTTGATTGAAAAATGCAAAGACTGCTTGAAAATATATTAACTTGCACTGACAAAATTAATAGATTCAAAAACAAAATTCAACTTTGACAGATGTGGTGAAAATGGTTCCCTTGAAATGTTTAGGAGGTGTTGTAGTTCAAATCCTAGAAAAGAACTACTAGAACTTGTAGATCAACACATATGAAATCTTCACTACTCTGAATTAACGGAGCCAAAAAGAAATGTGATTGTGTTCGAAATTTATTTGTATCTCTATTAGATCACGTGGCATTCGATTTGTCATTGAAATAATAGGAGTTATTAAACTATAAAAGTGACCATACCCTTGAAGTTGAGTTAAAGGATGTTTCTTTATCTCAATTCTGGGTAACTACAAAAAAGAAATTTGCATCCATTTGCAAAACAGTTATAAATATTATTTTACCATTAGCTACAACATACATTTGTGACCAAAGCTTCCCCCCCCCTCTTATATGTTCACTATCAAGAATTTAAAGAGGTCATCATTGAAAAGTCTTGATCATGAATTGTGGGTAGCTTTATTCGAAGGTAATACAGTGGTACCTTGGTATACGACTGCTTTGGAATAAGTTCAACTTGATATGTTGAGTTAGGACGTGGAAAATTTAGTTTGGTATACGACTCGCATGCATCAAATGGTACACGCTTACATCCTTGATGGACTGAATTCTGTTTCTGAATGACTGAAGTCTGGAATGACTACACAATGTCACATTTACAAAACATCCTGAGAAGGTAGGAGCAAAGTTCTTTGACAGATTTTTAGTAAGCTTCAAACCTTATGACCCTCAACCAGGTCCAAGTAGGGAAAAGAGACAGTAAAGGAACAAATTAAAGTTTGTCAAATTTTCATTTATTTCGTCTAATTGCTTTTATATTTATATATTTTAGTAATAAGCAATTTAAAATTATTTTATACAACCCCATAAATAAATAATATGCCAATAAAAATATGATTTTTTTTCATGGGAACAGACTAATTATTTTCCTTTCATTTCTTATGGGAAAAATTCATTTGGTATAAGTCCAAGGATCTGGAACGGATTTCAGAGGTACAGTCATAAAAAAATGACTCGTATTATCACAAACAATTTACATGGTAGAACAAAACGTAAGGTACCAATCAATAGGGTTAAATATTCTCTACACATATCAACTTTGTATACTTTGAATTGGACAGTGTTGATCAACTAAACTTTGATTTGAGCTTCATATAAATTAAAGTTTGATAGTCAATGCAGGATTGAATTGTTGAAAATAAATTTTTAATATTGAATAAAAGTTGTTAATATTTTATACAAGAAATTTTTATGAAGAAAACTTAAATCAGAATTGGATTGAAAAATATTAGTCTAAAAAATGTGGATGAAATGGAATTTCTATTTTCAAAAACATTTTATTGTATTTAATATTACTCTAACTGAATCACGATATTGTATTTAATTTGCAGTTTCCTCATTACTGCAATAAAAAGACATAATTTAATGCATAGGTGATGTAAAAAATGTGAATATTTATAAAATGGGTCATCATTCATCCTTACAGTACAGCCATACCACTAAGAATAAAAGTCTGCCAACAGCTTTCCAGCTTAAATATCTTTATGTCAATTCAAAATTACTTAATACACTCCTAGCATTAATATAGAGCAGCTTGTCCGCTTTTGGACCTCATGCCATAAAACTCAAATCACCTACCTACCTACCTAGCATTAATATAAACATGCCATAACAAAAAAAACTTTGTCAAAAAATTACTCTAGTTTTCCTGGATTATCCCAGTTTTATATAGTCGAGACCATTTATTGCGAGCTTGGATACAGCGAAATATCGGTTATAACGATTTTTTCAACATCCATTTGGAACTGCAATATTAAATAGTGTTTAAAAGATAGTAAATAGCCAAGTATTGGAGCATGAATATTGGATAGTGGGAAGATTTGGGTCTTGGCTGGGAACCCACACCCCCTTTTTCCAATTGTGGACGACAAAAACAAGAAGTGTGATGGAGAAAAATTTGCGAGAAACGTGGGAGAAGAGGTTTTGCTTGTTAGTTGCTTATTGGTTAGTAGGGTCACGTGTTTTAACCTCGAGTTGTAAACTGGATATAAAGCGACAGTTGTGATTTTGTCTTATGTTGTTTTAAAAACAGAGAGGAGAAAGTGCACAAGCCCACAATGGTACTGTACAGGACTGGTTGAAAAGTGAGCAAACATTGACATTTTATTGTATTTAATATTACTCTAACTGAATCACGATATTGTATTTAATTTGCAGTTTCCTCATTACTGCAATAAAAAGACATAATTTAATGCATAGGTGATGTAAAAAATGTGAATATTTATAAAATGGGTCATCATTCATCCTTACAGTACAGCCATACCACTAAGAATAAAAGTCTGCCAACAGCTTTCCAGCTTAAATATCTTTATGTCAATTAAAAATTACTTAATACACTCCTAGCATTAATATAGAGCAGCTTGTCCGCTTTTGGACCTCATGCCATAAAACTCAAATCACCTACCTACCTACCTAGCACATTAATATAAACATGCCATAACAAAAAAAACTTTGTCAAAATATTACTCTAGTTTTCCTGGATTATCCCAGTTTTATATAGTCGAGACCATTTATTGCGAGCTTGGATACAGCGAAATATCGGTTATAACGATTTTTTCAACATCCATTTGGAACTGCAATATTAAATAGTGTTTAAAAGATAGTAAATAGCCAAGTATTGGAGCATGAATATTGGATAGTGGGAAGATTTGGGTCTTGGCTGGGAACCCACACCCCCTTTTTCCAATTGTGGACGACAAAAACAAGAAGTGTGATGGAGAAAAATTTGCGAGAAACGTGGGAGAAGAGGTTTTGCTTGTTAGTTGCTTATTGGTTACTAGGGTCACGTGTTTTAACCTCGAGTTGTAAACTGGATATAAAGCGACAGTTGTGATTTTGTCTTATGTTGTTTTAAAAACAGAGAGGAGAAAGTGCACAAGCCCACAATGGTAATGTACAGGACTGGTTGAAAAGTGAGCAAAGATTGACATTTTATTGTATTTAATATTACTCTAACTGAATCACGATATTGTATTTAATTTGCAGTTTCCTCATTACTGCAATAAAAAGACATAATTTAATGCATAGGTGATGTAAAAAATGTGAATATTTATAAAATGGGTCATCATTCATCCTTACAGTACAGCCATACCACTAAGAATAAAAGTCTGCCAACAGCTTTCCAGCTTAAATATCTTTATGTCAATTCAAAATTACTTAATACACTCCTAGCATTAATATAGAGCAGCTTGTCCGCTTTTGGACCTCATGCCATAAAACACAAATCACCTACCTACCTACCTAGCATTAATATAAACATGCCATAACAAAAAAAACTTTGTCAAAAAATTACTCTAGTTTTCCTGGATTATCCCAGTTTTATATAGTCGAGACCATTTATTGCGAGCTTGGATACAGCGAAATATCGGTTATAACGATTTTTTCAACATCCATTTGGAACTGCAATATTAAATAGTGTTTAAAAGATAGTAAATAGCCAAGTATTGGAGCATGAATATTGGATAGTGGGAAGATTTGGGTCTTGGCTGGGAACCCACACCCCCTTTTTCCAATTGTGGACGACAAAAACAAGAAGTGTGATGGAGAAAAATTTGCGAGAAACGTGGGAGAAGAGGTTTTGCTTGTTAGTTGCTTATTGGTTACTAGGGTCACGTGTTTTAACCTCGAGTTGTAAACTGGATATAAAGCGACAGTTGTGATTTTGTCTTATGTTGTTTTAAAAACAGAGAGGAGAAAGTGCACAAGCCCACAATGGTACTGTACAGGACTGGTTGAAAAGTGAGCAAAGATTAATTGTAGGGTTTAAACCATCAATGTTTTAATGCTGATGAAATTGGCCTGTTTTATCAACTTTTGCTTGAAAAAACATTTGCATTTAAAGGAGAGCCTTGTAAATATTCCAAAATCAGGCTAATTTGCTGCAATATGGACGAGTCAGAAAAGAGAATGGAATAGGACAAATTTTTAGTTAAAAAAAAAGGAAAATAAAAAAACCCATGATATTTCAAGAATTGCAAAAATCTACCCGTAATATACCGGAACAATAAAAGGCCTGGATGACTTCCGTAATTTTCGTAAAATGACGTAAAGGTAAAAAAAAAAGGGTACAAATTTTGCTTTAGCTTGATAACTGCACTGCTCATATTACGAATATCAAACTAAAAAACATTACATTGCTTTCCACCGAATGTTACACCAAAACTGCAGCCTCTAGATATGGGAATAGTAAAATGCGTTAAAGTGTATTACAGATCGCAGATTATTCGACATGTTCTTTTGAATCTAGAAACTGATCTGCACTTTGTTGCAGACATTAAAATTCCTTGCCATTTTTTAGATGATGTTTGGTTCAAACCAAAACTGCTGAAAACATGCAGGATTTTTAGAGGGACTTGGGGACTCAGATTTCATTTCTGAGCTGGATCCTGAAGAAAGTTCCATATGGAAAAATGTACAGGAAAAAAGAATTTTGGACGGAGATGTTACTTTTGCTGATTATGCTGCTAACAATTGCAATGTAGAAACTGAAGCACAACAAACAGACAATGACATCATTGGAGCAGTGTTACAAAATACTTTTGATGATTCCGAAGAGGAAGACATCGAAATTGAAGTAAATAGACAATTAGTAACATCAAAATCTGCCGTTGACGGTCTTCGAAAATTCCATGTGTTCTTCCAACTGCAGAACATTGGCTCCCTGATAATTTTAGTGCACTGGAAAAAGAATAATGCAACTGCATTGTAAATTCAACTGCTCAAAAGAAAGTTAGACTTTTTCCCACTTATGAAATAAAGTTTTAGCCTTCGCGTGAAAATTCTTTTGCTTTAGAACATGCGGGTAAGTCCATTTTTTATTATATTGGAGATAATGAATAATTTTCAGTGTTTCATGTGACTTTGCTATATGGGGACTCGACTGTATTATCTTAGACAGTTTTAATATATAGTTAAAGAATTAATTATGATTACGAAACATACCAGTAGGTAATAATATATTGGCACCATCAATAATAGCTTGTGCAAGAGCATAATCATTGGTTTCAGCTGCATATGCAGCAGCTTTCAATGCATCCCAAATTTCTTTCCTTCCTTCAAAAGCTGGAGCAGTGTCCCAAAATTCATCTCGCTTGCTATGTAGCTGACCACCAGTTAAAGGCACATCACTTTTCCATTTTGGTTTCTCGTGCTTTAATGGTTGGTTTTTTCCTATGGTAACTATAAGAGAAAAGGATTTGTAAACAAAAACAAAATGGAGAATAAGTTTAATCTCAGCACACAGTAAAGTTTAAGTTGAATTGGTAAACTTAACAAAAAATATTAATGTTCTAGTGGATTGACAGAAACAAATGCATCAATTTTTTTTATAATTGAAACGTCCACTGTAAAAAGAGAATAACTAAAATGTTTGGTTATTTTGCACTATTATTTTTAATAGAATTTTTCATAAGCCAAGACTCACAATTTGAGAGCAATTATGGGGTGCATTTCTCTAATGATCCTTATTCAATGTGATCTTTGTACAGGAATTAAGTCTTGGCCCTTATGAAAAATACTATAAAAAAAATTATTATTCGAAAAGTTGAATTATTTCCTTTTGAAGAGGACAATTAAATTTTCATATTGTTTTAAATAATTTGACGGGGAAAATATTCAGATTGTAGTGAAAGGAATAAATTTTTAATCCACATCCAATCTGTCCAAAAAGAAAAGTAGAGTATTCTTTGAAATAAAAAGCTGTTATGTACAGAAGAAAGAAAAGCCTAAAACAAGAAACATTATGAGAATCGAGCTAAAAAAGCCTTTTTTGTCTTTCTTTTATGTTTCCTTTTCCATGACGTGACAGCGAGTTGATGGAATTTTATCAAAAGTCCAGTTAGAAGGAAGTAACGCTTCCTCTGCAATACAAACTTTGCACCCTATCGAGAAAGTATACGTTTCATCGCATTGACTTTATTTATTAACCAATTTCAAAAATAATTGTACCGTAAGAAAGAGTACATTCTAAGGATTCCTGTGATGTTCTCAAATTAAAAAAAATAATAATAGTAATAAGATATAAATATCACGGTTTTAACTAAAGAATAATGAAAATGTCCCGATTTTCAAAAAGATATTATCAGGAACCAAACTGAAATATCCAAAAAAACTTGACGAGCAGCAAAAATTCACGTTTAGAGGACTAACAAACAAGTTAATTTTGTAATTTTCTGATTCATACTTTCTCGGGAAACCGTCTAAGAAACCGTAAAAAATCAGTTTTCAATCCTGGGGCAGGCTGCAACTTTTTTAAATATAAAGACATATGTATTTTATACAGTAGATTGGCATTCTAGAATTTATAGTAAAATTTGGCAATGCTCATTTGTTTATGAGCCCTGCACCACAAAATCTAATCCTAGAATAAAATCAGACATTGTAAGAGAACACGCTGTGTTTAAAATGTACACAAAATATGGTAGGAAGGGATTACTGTTATGATTTTTGACCAACATTGCAATATTATTAGTCATGTTCAGGGCTTATAACAAGTTTTAAGGTATAAAAAAAGTAATAAAAGTGACTAACCAAACAAAAAAGTGACAAATAACAATGCCAAATATATTCAAGTACAAACATAGAAAAGAAAAAGGTACCTATAGACACCTCATTTTTTTTCTTTGAATCCATAGAATTTCTTTGAATCCATATGAAGTACTGGTTTCCAGAGTAACAAGATTTATCTATAACTTCTAACTGAAGTGGACAATAATTTGCTGGTATGTTTTACACAATGTTCGAGAAATGGTCTTGAACTTCTAGCTGAGTTTGACAGGAAATCGCTGTATTAGCACTTAACATGAAGTTGGAAAAATGGTCTTGAACTTCTGGCCGAAGTACACCAGGACTAGCCGCGACAGTGGATTTCACAAAGAAACTTTTATCAGGTCTATCATTGAAGGACTAGTAATGGAGTCTTTAAGATTCAGGACAATACCAGTCTTTTCTATAAAATCAATTCCAAGCAGAGCATTGTTTCTCCGTGCTTCTGGAATAGCAAAAATTGGTAATGAAAACATTCTCCTTTCCAGACAGATACTAACATCTGCTTTGTGTACCTCCCTTTGTTGTCTGGCTGCCATCGGCGAGAGTCATGGTAAGATGTGTCCTTTGGAAATGGGTTCCTTGTTCTTTCAGCAGGTGATAAAGAATTGCACCAGCAATAGAATGAGTTGCTGCTGTATCTGCACATGCCGCACCACACAGTCCATTGATATTCACAGTAAGAATAGCCATCTGACTCGATGTTGAAAGACTACTTAGCTATATACTACTGAAATGACTGGTATTCTTCTTGTCAGGCCTGGAACAATCCGGACAGTTTGATTTAATACATCCTGTAGTGCCACAAGCATAGCAATAAACAGATATGTGTTCTTCCTGCTTCGGCTTCTCGTATTTTCTGTCCTGGAACTCCTTCCTCGTAGATTTGAATCTCGGATAATCTTTTTTCGTTTTCATAAACAGTCTCTTAGTATTAACTGCTGGTTTATCTTTCTTGGTCTCGTGCCTGAGACTTTCTTATGCGTCTAGTTTTTCCACAAGGTCAGTTGGAGAGATGTCTCCTCAGTCCAAAAAGTATTCTTTGAATTCCAGTAGACACTTTTTCTTGATTTGATCACTTATCATCAGGTCTGTCAGCCTTTCAAAAGTATTTATATTCACTTCCCTAATCCAATTCTCATAACTACGCAGTTCAAAATAAAAATCATTCCATGTACCTTCAGAATTCGTTTTATGATTTGCAAATAGCTGGCGAAAACGTTTGGCACTCTACTTGAATATTTTCAGTAAGATATCTTTAATGAAATGGTAATCTGCTTTTACATCAGGTTCCCTAGCAATGATTTTCGATATATCACTGGGAAGGACTCCCACCAAATATGCTACCCACTGATTTCCGAAACCTTTAGAAATTTTAATTCTTTCAAAGAGATTGAAAAACAGAGACATGTCTTCTTTTGGGTTGAAGTTCGGGATAAACTTTTTCAGTTCAAATTTTGGTTGGTTGAAGGTAATAACTGGTGACTCTGTTCAGAGCGAAGACAACTTTTGGATTTCAAGTTTCAACCAAAGTAGTTCAAGTTTACAAGCTCTTGTCTTTTCATTCCTGCTCAATTACTTTTTTGTTAGCTAGTCGTTCATCTATTACACTGTCAAATAAATTCTTAGTGAGTTCTTCATCATAGTTGTCAGAATTGACAATTCAATCCTTTAATTGTATAACTTTCAGTTTGTCACCTACGTCCAAGACAAATTCCTGTGTCAACAATTTCAAGTCGTCCTTGTAGCTTTTTGCAAGGTAAGACATAATTGCAGTCCAGTTTGCAAAACGTTCTGGAATTCCAGAATTTTATTGTCTAGAAAAGTTCTGGGATCAATTTTATTGTTCGTAAAGTTCTTGTTTCCAACAATCCCTAATATAAAGCTATAATTATTTTCCTTAACATCGACACCAAATACTTAAAAGTTTTGATTTACACAATATTCAAGACTATTAATGAAAAAAACCCATCTGAAAACACATAATATAGTTTACACTGAATAAAAATTACTTTTAAAAGAATAATGAAACCTTATCAGAACATACAAAATGTAATTTATAAATGCTTAACCCTCTAACAGCCATACGGGTCTGAAGATCACGTCCTCAGAAACCCAAAACGCCCGAGTATCAGTAGTATTATAGCTAACTATTTCTTTCTCCCTTTTACTCATCATCAGAAGACCGTACAACAGATCCGAAACCCTCCGCTGTTTTAAATGAGGGGGTTGTATGGAAAGTGTTCTTTTTAACTTATAAGTCGATCTTAGAATTGGACATGGTGTTTGCTGACGTTCAGTGACCATTACACAACATCTTTTAATCTCGGAAAGAAAAAAAGGATAAAAAATTGCGAAATTGTTAGAAAAAACCTTTTTGGTATTTATAAGAATACTTTTCTTTGGTGAAATTTAGCGGAAATGTAAAGCAATGAGGGAAATTACTTGTAATAAAACGATGAAAATGTTTTTTCAATTTTAATTAAACAAACATATTAAGCTCTACGTATAATTTTAAAAACATATTTGTTCATTAATTGTTTTAAAACAGCAATTTATATATATATTTCCCCTTATTTCTCTCTTATCTCGTTTATTTCAAATCTCTTGCGACTAGAATATATAAGTTATACTTTTTCTGTTGTGTTTTCTCTCGGCAATAAGTTTGCAATTTTTTACCTTATTTTTAAAGCAACATATCAAAAATTTGTGATATTTTTATAGAAATAATATATTTTTTACTTTGAAATTGATGTTTAAAAAGTTTTTCGGAAATATAATACAGTGATAAAAGTAGTTATTTTTCAATAATTATTCCTTATAAATAGAACCTCAAAGCAAAGTGAATTTTTGATAATGGTTTCTTTTAAAATTGTTGACCAAAAGCATCTTGATAAATCACTGACTATAGTATTATGTATAGTTTTACTAAAGTTACGCCAAAATTATGTACTTGAAATAAAAGTTTTACTGGTTTGTGAGGACTTTTAAAAATATGCAGGTTTTCCAAAAAACACTAAGATAGGCAAACCTTTAAGTGTGGAAACTTTTGCTTATTTGAAATAAATTTCACACATTACTGTTATCACCAAACTATCACTAATAAATCGAAAAGGTAGCATTTCTTACTAGCAATTCAAACTCATTTTTTACAATTTAGTTCTTTTTCAGTTACTATTATATATGCGTAGGTAGAAAACATGTCTTGGAATTAAATTTCACATAAAAATAAAAGCGATTAAGTACTTCAGTGAAATGTTGCGTTGAAAGCGACGTTCAAGTGTGCATCACTCAAAATAAAAAGTGTAGTAGTTCCTTCATTTGTTTTAAATTTGTGACAACATCTATTCTAAAAGACCAAAACCTGGTCAGATGAGGGAAAACATAAAACTCAACTATTAATAATGTCATCTCCTTCTTATGCTATGCAAGCATTCTTAGAATTTTTTTCTTTTGTTTATTGGGTTAAAACATACTCCGACCATTTCTTCTGGGCTAATGTTTTCAAAATTTCTTAAATTATTTCTGGTTACCTATCAAGACAAATGATTTTGTATACAACAGTAGCTGACTTATCAACACGAGGTCAACTGTTCATCTTCCTCAGTCCTCAGGCTTCAAAGTTCCTGTCACTTGTACACAAACAACAACACTGGTTCTTTTATATGAAGCAAAACCTTGAAAAGGACAAAGGACAAAAAGGATAACTGGAACCCTTCTGTCCCCACTATTCTATTCAGAACAGGTTACAGTCGTTTACGCTTCTATTTGTAGCAAAAGCATGTGTTATTCTCAAGCAATGAATACTAAGAGCCGCCTCTAATTGTTCACATACGATTTTTTTACCTTTCTTTAGAGGTACAGAGTTAACCCCTTGGGTGGTAAATACCCATTTGAAATTTCGCATTGTGGGGATATCACGGGTAAGGTTGAAGAATTTGCTGGAAGCAAATGCCCATTGAGCACTCAGTTCAAAGGAACCAGACCGATATATTCTCTACTGCCCCAAAACCAAACATGGGATAAAAATAAGTAGAGTGGGAAATTGTATTTAAAATTATAGCATGAATTATCGAATTCTTTTAAAGGTATATTTGCTTTTATAGCAAGAATTATAGAATTATTTTTGATACATCTGATCGATCAAAATTTGTCATTTTCAATTTGTCTTTAACTGTAATCTAGAGTTGGTTATTTGGATTTTATGGCATGAGGTTAAGTACAGAATGAGCTGCATGCATGACCAAATAAAAACAATATATAAACAAAATATAAACGTTATAAGCATGAAGAAAGAAAATGTTTTAGACATTTTGCCCCAGAACATTCATTGTGCAAACAGAAAATATGCAAAGCTCATGTTTTTTTCATCCATTGATGATGTAATATAGCAATAAAAAATGAAACTATTAAATGATTTATCCAAATGAATAGCATTTCTAAGATGCATTGCCCCCTCATGCATCCACAAAATCGAAAACCTTCAAAAATGGGCTTCATAGCAAAACCATGTATTCAAGATTTGTACGCATGCTCACCATGTGTTTAGAAAAAGTAAAGGTTTGTAACATATCGAGAACTCAGCCTAATTTAGGAGATGGGTACTCTTAAGCTCAGGTTCCGGGAACATGTCAAAAATATTAAATTATTCATTTAAAAATCTATTATAACATATATTTACAGGTTAAAGTGGAAAAGTCTCAAATAAAAACATTTGTATCACCTTAATATTGAGGTATTGAATAGATTTGTTTGTCAATAATAAATACAAAATTGTAGCTAATTAATTTATATTCTGTTTTCCTTAAGAAATATTTTAAAATCTGGATTAGTTCGGGTTTTACAGAATATATACTTGCATTATATTATCACAATAAATACCATAAATATATATTTCTCCAGTACTAATGATAATTTTTGTAGAAAATTTCTTTCACAGCAAATCAAGATCAAACATAAAATTTGCTCTAAATAAACACTTTTACTTATGATGAATTTGAAGTATATCTGTTAATAGTATCGAGAGAGAGAGAGAGAGATTTAAAAAATAAACTTACTGAAATTCTGGAATATTCTTGAATAGAGCAATTTCTTCAGCATTAAAACCCTAATCATCTTTAAAACAATTCTGACACAAGCACATTTTGCAAGTATGACACTCAAAGGAGCTTTCAATGGAACGTCTGCTTATAGTTTTAAGTCCAAGCTTACGACAACGGACACAAGTCCTTTTGCGTCCATCGATTTTTCTTTTCTTGTGAGCGTGAATAGGAGTTGGTGAAAATTCTGAAATATTTCTTTTTCGACACCCTTCTTTTGCCAGCTCGTCAATCAGTTCTAACTTGAAATCGTAGAGTTGAAATGATCGCTTTATCGTTGGAGAGTTGGTTGTTTTGTGCAAAATGTAGGCATTGCTAATGGCAGTGTCAAGTAGAAAGGACAACACATACCAACACCATTTAGATGATTTCCTAGCTACTGAAAAATATTTTCTGCGTTGGTCAGCCAAATCAACTCCTCCCATATGTTTATTATAATCCGCGAAAGCAACGGGGGACTGCACTAAATTTTTTTCTGATCCTTTCCTTCTGGTAACCAAGCAACTCTCATTTTTAACATTTGTAGATAAAAGATGTATCTGTTTTTTGTCTACCCAAGTTGTGCATAGAATGTTCGGAGAGTTTATGCACTGAAAACATTTGATTTCATAAGGAACCTTTAACTTTAAATTTTTTAATTCTTTGGGCAAATTTTTTCGGTTTCTTATCACAGTTCCACAAGAATATATTCCAATTTTTAGCAGACCTTTCATCAGTTTGACGCTACTGAAAAAGCGATCAAAGTATATTGTGTGGCTTTTATGGGCTATGTCTTTTACTAGATGCATCACAACATCATATCCCAATCCATTTGTTGATCTCGGGGTGTTGTCTTTTTTCCCACAGTACATTTCAAAGGACAGAGTGTATCCTAAGTAAGGTGTACACAGCATCCAAATTTTGATGCCTCGTTTGGCGGGTTTTAAGGGCATATATTGTATAATGCCCAAACGTCCCTTAAATTTAATGAGTGCTTCGTCAACTGATAACTGAGCGTACGGCTTAAAATGCTCGGAAATTTTTTTTTCGCAAATATGTTTGTAATGGTTCTACTTTTTGTGAGAAATTTAAATTTTCACTTTCCTTCTTAAGTTCGGATTCCCTGTCCGATATATGAAAATAGTGCTTTATTCGTAAAAATCTATTTTTACTCATCATCATTTTCACCCTTGTATTTCCGAGTGTTTCGTTTTTAGACCAGTAATCCGTGATTCTAGGCATCCGTACAATACTCATTACAAGCAGAACTGTAAAGAAATTCCACAGCTCTTTGATGCTCGCAATGGGTTCCCATCTCTCATCAGCACATCCTCGTGTTTTGGCGCAAAAGTCTGCATACTTATTGGTGTTAATCCTGATGCGTTCACATATCTCATCAGTCATAAATAACTTTAGGTAGTCCAACGCTGAAGAGCCAGATGGTAACATGTGAATGGGACCAGAAAAATGATTCAATTGGGGGATGTGTATGCGTTTGTTATCAACCACTTCTGAATCCCATTCAATGGTTCTGTCGATATTTTCAGTTTGAGGAATTCCAGAAACATCTTCATCTTCAGATTCACTATCCACACTAATAGAATTCGTCATGAAAATAATGAATTCCGATTCGTCATCTTCATCACTCATATCCAAATCTGATTCATCTGTATCATTAAAGAGGATTTTGTCGATCTCTTCTCGAGTCAAAGTTCTTCTATACCCAGGCATTTTAAAAGCAAAATATCTCACAGAAGTTTATCCGACCCGCAGACAGAATGAAGATGCTGATCTGTGTAGTTAGAAAAGGACCCCCTGACACCTGATGATCGCTTAAGGTGACAGGTCGAACTTCGAGACCCTTTTGTAAAGTGTGGTTGACTGATTACCCTCCTCACCGGTAGAGGGGAAGATACGCTGATTGAGTTTAAGGCCAGCCCGGGCGGACAGCGGTCGTCTGGATGCAAAGCCGTCTCGGGCGGTTTGGCATTCAGAGGGTTAAGGAAATCAATTCAAAATGATTCTTACTATTAATTATGTATAATGGTTTCTAGATAATAAATATGGTAATCTAAGTAATACAATTAGAAACACAGATTCAACAACGATAGTATTGTAATATAAAATATCCAAGCAATAAATCTTCCTGTGAAAGTGAAGTATATAAAAAAAAAGATTCATTCATAAATATATGGATAAAAAAACAAATAGTGAAAACGAAATATAGACTACGAGTGAGTCATAACAACATTCGCTGGAACTGCTGAAATGGGAACTGTATATTAGGGAATTCTCAAGGTCACTTGTTTCTATCTGTGTACGTGCACAAAGAATTTCATTCGTTCACAGAAACTATATGGGTGGAGTGGTAGCATCCGCAACGTTAGGCCGCCAAAGCGATTGTTTACGCCAAATCAAGATGGCGGCCGATGTAAGCAATTCCAAGATGGCCGCCATATACAACGTGAACCTTTGCATACAGTGCATAAATAATAATAATAATTTGTTTAAAAATAAAGAAAAAAGCAATATAAATTTCACTTGAAAATTTTCTAATATTTCAGTCTGGTTTTCTCCGAACATGTACGCAATTTTGCGTCAATTTCATCCTAGTTTTGTCACTTAAAAAAAATATATTAAATTAAAAAAAAAAAAATAATAATAATAAAAAAAACGTGATTTTTTTAAAACGTCCGGATTTTCATCACTTTTGAATTAGAAACTTTGCAATGCATAGAAAATTCAAAACAAGAAATCTTTTTTTAATAAGGTAGTTCTTTTCTGTGATCATAATCCACACAAAGGTTTTTGATGAGAAACCAAAAATCTAAAAATTCTTCTGCTATCCTAAAGTGTGAAAAAATATTTTTTCACAATTTTTCTAGCAATAAGCATTATGTGAGCAACTCAATGGGGATATTCCAGGTTATAGAGCCATATATGGAAAAGCAAGACAAATATTTTTATTGTAACGACTTTACAAGAGGAAATTGTTTTTTAGAGAAGTCAAAGCGTATTGCGCTTAAGGTTTCAATGCGTTTAAACCAGTATACCGGGAGAAATTTGTTTGTAGATAGGTCACAGCGTATAACGCGCGATCCCCGCCTGCCGGCTACCTCGCCGCCCCTCAGGGGCCGGCGAGGACCTTTCACCGTTGGCTTCCATGCGTATAAGTCACCGTATTGGGTGCCCACCCAAGCATAGTCCAGTGTTTGTAATATAACCAAAAGCTAAACAAAAATCAAACTTACCCTCATAGCCGGGTCCTTGAAATTCTGACAATGGTTAACAGTCATATGCTCGAATCGATAACCCTTGAACTCTTTGTCCTTCGGGTATTGATACCAGCATATGACTTCCAATAGTCAGAAATTTTTGTAGTTCCTTGCAAAATTCAGCTCTGAATTACCTTAGCCAAAACTTTCTGGTTCCTATTTTTCACCTCAACCATAAAACATTTATCCGTCCCTCGTTCAAGTCCTCCAAACACCCATTTACCCTCCAATTTCTTACTCCTGTTATACTTTCTTTTGCCAAATTTTTGTCCTATCTTTCTACATTTCCACTCCTACCTATCACCAGCATCCTTTCTCAATGTTAAAATCATATAATTCTCACATGAAAGACATTTCACCTTCTTCCCAATCAAGCTACTACATGTTTGCAAAAAAAAACAAAAAAACATTTTCTAACGTTCAATAACACTATCCACTGCTATATCAAATCAACTAAGGGGAAATGAGCAACCAAAAGGGGAAAAAAATTCTAAATTCCAATCTGCAATTTCAAAAATCAAATTTAATCCAAATTTGTTTTCGAAATTTTAATTGAAATTTAAATAAAGTGACAAATTTAAAAAATTGTAACTTACAATCTGCTTTCCAAACTTATCCTAAAAATTTTGAAAATAATAAAACAAGTCGATTTTATAAATCAAGAGCAAAATTCATATGCACCCAACAATTTCAAAGACTGTCTAAATTTTAATTCCGTTCTACATTAAAAATAAAAGTGGAAAAGCGTATTTTCTTCCTTAACCAATCATGAGACCCGTTTATTATCGTCAGGAGAAAATATCTAGGGTTGCCTTAAAACTAAGAAAAACGCGGAAACGGGAAGGTTACCACAATTGGCAATACATCGCTCGAAAGTTGTAACGTATCGGATACTACATACCATCCACTATATGATACATTTCAATAGCAGGAAAAGGCATTATTGAAAACAGGAAGATTTTTTTAAATGAGCAATCATATACGTGTATGCATTCAAAACATAAAATAGTAATATTAGTTCAAGTTATGCATTGGAAAAACTGAAATCAGAACAATTTCTCTGCTTAAACACAGTACCAAAATCAAGACAATTCCTATACCAAATATTGATATCAATTATAAAAAAAAATTATGAAAATCAATTTCACAAATTACTGAAATCAGGGTGATTTTTTGTACACTTAAGTCTGGAAGACTACTACTTTTAAATTGTTATCAAAAACAAAATGCAACTTTCAAGATCGAAAATAGCAACACAAAACAAAAGAACTTATCCGAAATTTTCTGTTTGAAGCAGGATGCTCTTCAATGATATATCCGACACAATTGGATACTTTTCGATACCTGTGAATTAAATAAGCCTAACCCCAACTCGAAAATGAAACACATCAGACAGTTGGGTGCCAATTTGTAGCACAATATGACTAAAATAACTAATCATCGAGGTGATCTTGATATTTAATGAGACAAAATATTACATACGAGTCATGAAACACCACAAAAGAAACTATTACAAGGTAAACATATTAATCTCTGAGGAGGTGGGGGTTAAAGAAGCCAGAAGTGTTCATTGTTCGAGTGCTAGGGTTAAAAAAACAGAAGTATTTCTAATAATAATGAATCTCCATAACTTCGGTAGGTAGCATTAGGAGTGATGTAAATGTAAGGCTATTGACGAAAACATTTAAAGTTTTTATGATTCAAGAAAAATTGTAACATTGAAACAGTAGGCATTAATTACGTTAACATAAATTTAATGTCTTAACATTTCATAAAGCATCAAACAATCTTGCATTAGACAATACAGAAAAAATGCTAATTATATATCTTTGGCATAGAGTTGACGATATTATTGCTGCTCTACCAATCTATAAATGTTTTTACTGCTCAATTGAAAATAGTAAACAGAAATTAAATTACCTATTAATGTTTAACTGAATAAATTCACAAGGATAAAAACTTTCAAATCATTCACTCACTTTAATAAGGATTGACAATCATGTTTCAAGCTTTTAAATACTTGAAGTGAGAGTTATGAGTGTATCAGAAATAATTTTTTTTTAAACTTTTATTTCCCTTTTCATATGCATTATGTATCACACAAAATAAATTTCTTGTAGAACATGAAAATTACAAAATGATTCATTCATCCTGAAAGGCTGTCACATCTATTTTAATAAAAATTGCTGATGACACACTAAAAATGATCTATTTAAATATACTTTTGAATGAGACACTTTTCAACATGAAGACATCAATCAGTTAAAAGCTAAATAAATTGTGTACTATGTTAAGAAAAACAACTGTAGCAGCACTGTTTTTTAATAGCAAAACACATTTTGAAACAACGAACTATACAAAACATTTTCATTTCAACCCTACCTACACATTTAATTCAAGGATACAAAATTCTGTTTACCTCTTAATACTGTTTGATTGTTCAAGAGAAAAAGGTAATGAATTTTACGAAACAAATGTATCAGAAGATGAATAAAAATTTTCTATTTATAGAATATACTTTTATTCCCAATATTTAATTATAACCCAATTATTGGAGCTGCATGATAATCAAATGCGCAAATCGCCCGTTTAATAATTGCAGCTAGATTACAACAAATTATCCTTACTTGTTTGATGCAAACTTGTGCCATCCAGAGATTCGATACCTGAGGAAGGTCTGCTTTGTTGTGTACCAAAACAACCTCCCATTATCACAGATAAACAAGCATAATGCGATCGTTTCCACGATTTTCAGCAAAATGTATCAAAGTTTTAGCATGTTTCTGTCGCCGAATACGAAAACCCCTCATTCGGACAGTATATTGATAAAGTTTGACCGATTTTAAAACTTTGCAATTGTATTTTTACAAATAACAACGGTATTTCAAAGCTGAAATCATTTGACCACACAACAATAAACAATACGGCTAAGGAGTAAGCTCTGAGCACAGCAGCAAGCATCCACACGACACGATGAGCACGAGTTGCTTTATCTCTCTTGCAGTGTTGCGTTAGAGACAGGACTAGACGAGTTACGAAACTAAGATTATTCTGCTTACCACCAGAATTCAGTCGCACTGAACCAATGGAAAAACTTTATACCTAATTTTTATGTCTTCGAATCTTTACCTTAAGGGATTGATCCCGGACTGTCGTCAATAGCCCGTTGTGTTGCTCTAGTACGATGTTAACTAAAATTACAATTACCATTACCTAATTTTTATTTACGAAAGATTATTATAAAAATACTGTAGTGATGTTTCATCAGCTTGTGTTGCTATAGTGCAACGTTCCTTAAAATACCTTCCATCATCTTATTTGGTAATACTGGTGAGAAGGAAACAACACACGGGCTATTGGCGACCGTTCGGTATCAGTCCTGAAAGGAAAATCTCGAGGACTAAACCTCACAATATTTTTCGTGACTGAGTTGCCAGCTTAAGTATTGACTTCGTGATCTGACTGTGATTTAAAAAATTGGAAATGTCCTTGGATTTTTACTGCGAGTTCGAATTTAACCAAAGACCGTCGTGTACAAAGTGACCTACTGCACGTTAAATCTGTCGGGGCCCTCAAATGTCCTCACGTTGGCATGGTGTAAAAGTTTGGAGAGTCAGGTACCAGCTCTTGTGCGACTTCATCATCTGACAGTGGTTCCTCGGATATTACCCTTTTGGGATTGATCCCGGACCGTTGCCTATTACCCATTGTGTTGTTCCTTTGCGGCATGAATTAACCCAAAGGGAATGATCCGACGTCGAAATAGTTGGGTTGGCGTGGAAGTTCGGAGAGTGGGGTGTCAGCTCAGGTGTTGCTTCGTCATCTGACCGTGGTTCAAAATTACGAGGTGTTGTCCTCGGATATTTTCCTTAAGGGATTGATCCCGGACCGTCGTCAATTGCCCGTTGTGTTGCTCTAGTAAGACGTTAACTAAAATTACCATTACCATTACCGACGTCGAAATAACACAAATTTGAATCACAGTTAGATTACGAGAAAGGAAAGCCAGGTATTTAATTATATCATATTGGAGCAACAGATCAGATGACGGCAGGTGACGAGGTTAAACCTGAGCTCCTTACCACATTGAGTAAGGTATTCTGGTTAAAAGATTGTTTGCCGATCAACCGGTATAGTGGTTAAGGTGTTAACCTCTCGATTGGAGGGTTCCTGGTTCAAATCCGGGTCCGGGCATGGATGTTTGTATGCGTATGGCGTAGAGGCGGCTGGTGCACCTTTAAACCTGTCGTGGCCGAAAGTCCTCAAGTTGAGTTGGTGTGGAAGTTTGGAGAGTGGGGTGCCAGCTCAGGTGTTGCTTTGTCATCTGATCGGGGTTCAATATTACGAGGTGTTGTCCTCGAATCTTTCCTTTCAGGGATTAATCCCGGACCGTCGTCAATAGCCCGTTGTATTGTTGTAGGAAGACGTAAATTACAAACTTACCAAATTACTAAAAGATTGTTTCGAACAATTTTATGACAGAAGTTCAAAGAAATTGATTACAAATATAATTCGTGACAGTATTATTTGAAAATAGAGAACGTTTGAATTGTGTTTACTATGTCCATATTTATTTATGTAGAAACATGCTATATATTAGGCGAGCTATGTATTTTTTTTTATAAAACTGTTATGTATGAAATATAAATGGCAACAGAATTCGCATGCTCTACACACGGGAGAACAACATTTGAAATTGTCTTGACAGAATTCGGAAATCGAACTTGCGAATTGTGACAAATGTTAAAGTAATAACCATGTGTTACCGCACAGTTTTGTTTTACCTTTTAATTTTTGCTGGAACTATTGGTGTTTCGTACTGTTATGTCGAAGATGATCCTTTAACGTGGGATAATGACTTGCAACCAAAAATTAGTTGTGGAGAAAAGTATGTAAAATTTATATGTGACCTTTCTAGTAATTATTATCTGGTTTCTCGAGTGATTGGAAAATTTATACTTAGTGTTATTACAAAAAGGATTGTTAATTATCGTGGGCCAAGATATCGGTGCTTAAAATTAGATAAAACACCTTGATTTGTAATATTGTAATGAATCGAAACTAAAGTTATAAGTATTCTTCAAGTACAAGTTTTGTGCTGTTCGTTGTCATCTGATAATGTGAGATCAGGGAAAAGTTGCAGTTCGTTTGCTCCAACAAAAAAATTCCTTCAATAGTTTCGATTTCATCTTTTTACTTTGGTATCTGTTCTAAATGTGACAATAACTTATAAAATATGCATTGAAAATGCTTTTAATCAGACATTGAAGTATTGAATACTAATATGTTTCGTTTCTAAAACATAAATAATATCAATTTTTGTGTTAAGATAGGTATCTGTTTCAGAGATCAATTTCGTTTTCAGAACGGCGAGTTTTGAAAGTGAGCCACCAGTGATCATCAAAAACGCCTTTTCTAAGTTGGCACTAAACACGATTTTAAACTTTAGAATAACATCTAGAATATTCAAATTTGGGTCTGTTTCTAAACAATCATTATGTGAAAGGTTTACTTTAGTTTTTGAACTACAGTTAAAAACTATGTGAACTTTTGTAGTATCCTTTTCAGCTCTCACAACAGCTCTATGTGGCATAAAATATTCAATCTTCTATTATTCTGCAATATTTCTTTATATTTGTTTGTAACCCATTCATTACTATCAGAACTTCTTTTCAATTTCTCAAACCTTTTCTTTGCCAAAGTGAAGTTACTCTAAAAATCAATTGGTTCACTTTTCCATAGCAAGCAAGTCTCGTTATTTCCCACTAACAAACTTCAAATTGTTTTCAAAATTGTTTAAAACGCACTTGTCAGCAATTGATAACTTGTCTCGCTCATTGATTCCCATACATTCTAAGTCCCAAAGCACTTGAACATCTGGTACAATGCTTAGATTAGCAGACACCTCACCCTTACAGGATTTGACTTTCCTCCTGTATATCTTGCGATGTAAGGCCAAATATAGTTCGTATGCAGTTCAATTTCTTTATTTTTTGGATCTCTGCATCGACAATTACATCCCAAAAAACATCTGCCCCAATTAAAATATGGAAACTTTGATCCTCACTTTTACATGTGTCAGCTAAAATTATTCCTCACCTTTTCAGATAATTTGGTACAATCTAGTTGGGAATTGTGATGGATGCTACTCAGGGTTGGAATGTCCAAGAAATCCGATCTGTCCAAAATTTCTGAAGTGGTTTAAACCACCTATACGTGGCTTTTTGTTGTACAGTAAAACCTCAATAACTCGTAACCCTGTTTAAGTCGTTGTTTTTCTTTGGTCTCGACAATGTCTCATACATAATAACCCTCCTTTACCCATCACAAAATTATTCTACTCCGGATAACTTGTCACCCTCAAAAATGGGTTCTACATTTATGTATGCTATCAAACAGGTCTTTTCAGCCAGGACACTTCACTTTAACCTTCTAACCTGTTGCGACGATTTAACTTGGCGGGAAAGATGTGCCGGATTTTAACAATGACGTTTGCTGCAAAGAAATAATTGCAGTTGTACTATGTTTTTAAAAGTCAAAATTATCGTCTGCGGCTTGAGAGGTTTGTTTTTATTCAAAATGGCGTTTTTAACGAAGTAGTGGATCGAAGGCTATATTTGTGATCTTTACGAAGAGAAATATTCATATTCCGTTATCCAAAAATGATGTGAGAGTGATGGTTTTGTGATATCTAAAGCGTCGATAGGTAATATCGTCAACAAGAAAGGAAAAAAACGTCAAATTGGAGCCTGAAGTGGGACAAAAATTCCAAACAAGTATCCAAGGAAGAAACGGACATCTTCGACTATTGCAAAGGTACGCTGTTTAATGTTAAAAGAAAAAACCCCTAGTCAAAGGACAGTTTCAGAATCATTAAAATGCTCGGTGTCCACTGTAAACAAAATGATAAACGTTGATTTAAATCTTAAGAAAGCGAAAAAACGCAATGTGCATCGTCTTTCTCCAAAGCATATCGCTGAACGCAGGACACGCTGCCGAATTCTATATGAGAAACACTTATCCAAAGAAAAATAGAAAAACATTGGTACAATAGATGAATCATGGGTGTATTTAAATGATTGCAGCAAAAAAAAAGCCATTTATTATCATAAAAGGGGAGAAAAAAATTTAAGTACGTGGTTCACAGTTTATCAACTTGTTTACTGGTAAGATTTTAACTTATTCTGTTGGGTAACAGGTACTTAACCTTGTGTTTGGCCCAGCTTGTCCACTATTAGACCTTTCCCAATAAAGCCCAAACCTTCAATCCATATGTAAATACAGCATAATCAAACCATATGTAAATGCTGTAATTACAGTTTTTATTTTTAAATTACACTACTTCATGGATTGTTGGCAGACTAAATATCACTAATTTAGTAAAGCAAGTTAAAAAATGTGAAACATTAAAATTGAATTTTTCTTTTTAGTGGATATGTTCTGGTTGCAACAATAGATGGTAATTTAACATCTATTGACTTTAACAGTGGAAGAAAGTGTTGGACTGTTGTTTTGGACAAAGAGGCCTTCTTTTCATCCAGTTTGGATAAGCTTGAGGTAGGTATTTGAGTTTGTATTTTCTTAAAAATTAGTAACCACTTATTATATTGCACATTCAGTTATGCACTTTATCTTGTGAACCTGCTGAAAGTCCAGTTTGTGGAACACTCACATTAGTCTTGTATTGTTCCTTTGAAATTGCTAGCTGTGAGTCAATTGCTTCAAGTGGTTATCTTAATCTTTTCATATGAACATGATGTAAAACCCCTCGGAGATTCCCATAGAACATCATCATGAACCATTGACTTAGCAGGAAGAAGCTATTGGCTACAAATGGACTTATGAGGTAAAGACAAATCTTGATCCTTGTTCAAAAAGAAGTACAAAGCATGACTGGTGATCAAAGTTTTCTCTGAATAAGGAATTAATTATGATGAAACCATTACCCTATTGTCCAAATAGGAACAATAAGAACTTCGGCATTGCAGCAAATGGAACTATGACTAAAAAGCAATTTTATGTCTTTGCAGCTTTTCTATATGGCACACTAGAAAGTATCTTCATGAATCAACTGTGCACAAGGTTTTGTACATTGCCATGTGAAGAAAAACGTTTATGTATTAATATAAGCTGTAAGCTGCTAGAACAGATGTTTTGGAGAACATTTAAACTTTGAGTTTAAGAAAAGTGATTGATCTGAAATACTTCTGAAACTAATATTCTCATTTCACATGTTAAACAATTTATATCTATACAATTTTTTTTAAAAATAAGGTGAAAAGTTTTGTTTTATATATTGGGTCATCTGGAAAGTTCTGCGCGTTTTCAAATTGGAGCTAGCTTTGTTATTATTATTTTGCTACTGCTGATAAGGTGTGACCTTGATTGAAGTAGATGTTTAAATTAGGTCTTTTCTGCTTGCATTGCATAATTATACCACGTGTTGTGGCATAATTTTTGTTTCACTGCAGTGCTAAGAATGGAGAACCAGAAAGTTCATTTTCGTCATATTATGCTCTTTTATTTTAAAAAAGGAAAAAATACTTGTTAGACTGCTCGTAAAAAGTGTGCTGTATATGGACATAGTGCTGTTTCTGAGGCCACATTTCATGGGTGGTTTGTTAAATTTAAGCATTGAAATTTCAGACTCGAAGATGATCCTCGCTCTGAACGACCATCCTCTGTAAAAGAGGACCTATTAAAATATGCTATCGCTGAAAATCCACGTTACACGGTTCTGAACTATCACTCGGTCTAAATATTCCAAAATCAGACAATAAATTCGGAAAAATAATGTTCTTAAATAAATGGCAGTTTAAAAGCAGAAATCGAAACAAAGAGGCCAGATCTGACCAATCGTCGAGGTGTTGTCTTCCAGTATGACAATGCGTGACTCCACATTTCACTGAATGTCAGACAAAGACTTATTGAGTATGGCTGGGATGTTTTGTGTCACCCCCCATATTCACCAGACCTTGTCACCTCAGATTTTCACCGTTTCAGGTAACTACAAAATTCTTTTAATGGCCTGGAGTTCAATTCTTTGGAGACTGTCAAACAGCACCTCAATAACTTCTTTACAAATAAGCCTAGTGATTTTTTTTTAAAAGGAATTTTCCAGAAGCCAGAAAGATGGCAAAAAGTCATATTGATTCAATAAAAATTTTTCTTATGTGTTTGAACTGTTTCGTTGTTATTTATAAAAAAAAACAGGGTAGTTATACCGCTGTTTGTAAAAAAATGCAACACTATGCAGGAGTCGTCAGAATTAAATGAAATTTAATACACAAACGGTTTGTATTAGTGCAAATAAATGAATAAATTTTTAAAGCAAAAAAACAATATTAAGTGTTCAAAATCAGTATTTGCTGTAGCCACCCTGCGCTGCAATAAGTGCTGCTATACGACGTGACATGGAGTGAAACAGATGTTGCATGTCTGCTTGTGGAAGAGAATTCCATATTGTTTGTATGCACACCCAAAGTTCTTTTTAAGCTGTAGGACGCAGATCACGAGCGAAACGTCGACTAACCAAATCTCACACTTGCTCAATAGGCGACATATCCAGCGAATAAGCAGGCCAAGGAAGAAGTTGCATGTGTTGGGCTGAAAAGAAGTCTCTAACATTCCTTGCAACATGTGGGCGTGCATTATCCTGTTGAAAGATTGCTCCAGTAATGCCTTGAATGAAGGGAACGACTTCGGGCTCTATCACTTCACGGACGTATTTGTTGCTATTCAGATTACCCTCATTTCGTAGCAGCTGAGATCGTCCATGATACGAAATCGCACCTCGGACCATAACTCCAGGTGGTCGGCCACTATGACATTCGATAACGCACTCTAGAAAGCAGCGCTCCCTGGCATAGCGTCTAACACAAATGTGGACATCATGGTTCCAAAAATTAAAGCAGGATTTGTCAGAAAAGTCAACTTGTTGCCAATCAGCTCGCCAGGCTCTGTGCTCATGAGCCCATTGCAGATGCAGCCGTCGATGATTTGGCGTGAGGGGGATCCTGTATAAGGGAATCCTTGCACGCAGTCCATGGTGCAGCAGACGTCGGCGAATTGACAAAGCCGACATTAGTACACCTATAGCAGTGACCAAAGTGCTGCCAACTGCCTGGAGAAATCTGTACAGTCATTCACCGCCATGTGTACCAGGTGTCTATCATCGCACGCTGATGTCGCCTTCCGTTGTACACTCCCAGTTTTTCGAGTTGTCTGGTGCTTGTCATTCCACTGCTTCCAAACTCGCATCACTGTGGAACTGTTCCGCTGCACACGAGCTGCTATTGCGCAATAGGAAAATCCTCCTTCACGAAGGCCGATGATTCTCCCCGTTCAAACTCCGTAAGTTGTTGAAATTTCAACCTACTTCGTCGTGGAGGCATACTTAGGTCTCACATTGCCACTAAAAAATATTCATGCACTATTTTCAATGTCCCGCTACAGCCCTCTATATGCTTTTAGCATCAGTTCAGAGGGCGCTGCTCACACCACGCATGCGTGGTGGCTCTGAAACTTTACTACTATGCATAACATCCTATAATTGACACCTGCTGCAAATTTCATTTTATTCGGATGATTTCTTCATGGTGTTGCATTTTTTACAGACAGCAGTGTACATAACCAGGGAATTGTAGGGAAACTTTTTTTAATTCTGGAAATCTCAGTGAAAATTTCCAAAATTCACTAAAAGTCGGAGAATTTTTTAAATTTTGATAAAAACGGCAACTATTGTCATTTGCCCTATTTAGAGATGCGAGATTACAATTACTTTTGAGAACAAAGTATATCTTATTTGCCAAAATTGTTATTGGAATAAAGAACACTGGCGTCGTAATTTTCAAACACCATGTATACAACCTCTGTGGTTTTCGCTGCCAGAGTGTCTTTTCGCCGTGAGGCTAGCGATACAACTTGTGGTATACATTTTGAAATTTGTGTAACTAATAAAGTTTTTTTTGTGAATAAATTGATATTTTTTGCTTGTAATTACATTTTTGTAGAATTTTTTGTTAAAGTTTCGTCAGTCTACGTTTATAGCAGTGTAACGACCTTGGTGCACTTCTAAAGTCGCCAAGGAAGGAATTATTTCATATGAACCAATGAAATCAAACAACAGTTTAACGGATTTTGAAAGAACTTTATACAGGGTGTCCCAGAACTTTGTGTACTAACTTGTAGGGGAAGTAGAGAACATTGTTATGAACGATAATTTCATAAGAAAGCGTGGGCGGAAACGTCACCCTCACGTGATAAAGAGACACAATAAGGCCACAATACAGAATGTAGTTTAAAACACTTTATTACACAACAAAAGAGTACAATGTATTTCTTGCAAGCAGTTTTTTCCCTTAATTAATACTGCTACAATTAGCTCTTATGAGCTGGTTCAATTAGCTCCCATGAGCTTGTTTAACTAATAAAATCCAAAGTACGCTTTGGGGAAGTTCACTGTGGACCATACCATGAGTGGGAACAAGGAAGTTCTTTGTTCAATATCGTAATGGGTTTTGGACACGCTCTCTCGGCAAACCACCAAATGTCGCCAAACTGCTGCTAGTTCACAACTTTACCCCCAATGTGGAAATATTCATATTCTGAAATTCAAAATGCAACAGTTGATCAAAATACAAGCTAAAGAAATATAAATGCAAAGAAATACAATATTGATACTATCTTAAATTGTGTAGTATGAACATAATAAATTTCCTTTAATTCATATTGGTTGGTAACAAACATATTTTGGAAATGGGCCTATTATATTCATCCTATGGTGTTTTCACTACAACTACTCAAACTTTTCCATCTGAACCAGGTATAATGTACTGAATTCTGCAAATATATGACTTTAAAGGTGTAAATTATTGTCCTTTAAATGAACTACAGCACCTGCAGCAACGTTATCTTTTTCAAACTGCCACTTGACTCTCCTGAAGATTTAAATAGCTATAGCTATTTTTCCATACCTGTTGGACCATTTTAGTTGTTTCTTGCCACCACGATTATATGTTTTCGTTAGTAGTTATAAGTTCAGGAATTAAATTTAATGGACATCCAATAAGGAAATGTCCGGGTGTTAAAACCTTGAAATCATCAGTGTCTGATGATAAGGGCGTAAGAGGTCTAGAGTTTAGGAGCTCTGCAATTTGATTTGAGATGGTTAAAAATTCTTCTAATGTTAGTCTAAAATTGGCAATAGTTCTCTTCAAATGAAATTTGAATGATTTTTACATCAGCTTCCCAGAGTCCACCAAAATGTGATATATTTCCAATTAATGTTGTGAGATGACTAATAATTTTCTAGACATTCCTCTGGTTTTTTTTTATTTTTTTTATCAAACCTTGCAACCTACGAATTTCTGACCAAGCACTAATGAAATTAGTAGCATTGTCAGGAACCGAAATACTGTATAACACTTTCCATATCATGCAAAATGTCTTAAGAGTGGAAATTAGTGCTTCAGTGTTAGGTCACTTATGAATTCAAAATGAACAGTTTTGGTAGCCATGCAAATAAAGGTAGCAATGTAAATTTTGTGGAAAATTCCTTTTCCCTGTCCTATATATTTAATTACACATGTCCAACCCAGTGTTGCAAAATGGAGGACAAAGAGACTCATTCAAGAGGAAGTTCCCCCATTTTTGATTTGACTCTAACATTGGAGACAGTGGTGAACTACAGATCGAGCTAAATTATGCCCATTCATAGGTCGAAAGATTTGACGAACAGTGTTTAGTAAACTTTGAGGTCCAATATGCAAATCGTGTGAAAACATTCCATAATCATTCTATTTAATTTATGGTTAGCAGGCAATATAGGATATTTCTGATCCTAATTCAAATGAGCTATACTCAGCCTTCTACTCATTCATAGTAGACCCTCTTTATCTAAAAAAGGATGTAGCAACATGAACTTACTTCCTTTAGGGTTCAACAAACCTTTCTTTAGTATTGATGTTTCTCTCCTCCCAAATTAACTGCCTCGATCCTCTGTAAGTATATTTCTTGACATGATGAGAAATTTCTAGCTTTGAATCCTTCCTGATATTCGACCATTTGCACTTTAAAATTTTTTAAAAGATGTTTTGGGGGCGTTATAGATAGTGGCATTTGATGCTGATTTCCGGGTTAAGCATCACCGGTCTCCCAGCTGCTGTTGTGGGTTAGGTATTGTATTCTTATTCCTTCTTTTTATGGTTTAATATTGTACTCAATTATATGTTTGCTTTTATTATGGCTTAATTTAGGCATTTAATTTAGTGTATTTGCCATTTTGGGCTTGTGTCCTATGATATTATGATCTATTTTTTTTACTTATGCCAACACTTCTTTCTTGAATTGACTTTTTGTCTAATCTATCTTTCTACTTGAAGGGGTGATAGTATGCATCAAGACAAACAATATATAAAATGAAACATGGGGTCACAAATGACGTTGAGTGGGTGAAAATCGAGAATATGCATCTGTAAAGTATGACGGGGAAGAAACAAAAGAAATAAGTACAGAAAATATTTATTGGACAGAATAGGTACAACACAGCTTCTATAGATCATGCAAAATTGTTACAATAGTTGTTCAAAGATGCTCCTGTGGACGTCATTGCATAAGGCAGAACGTCATAGAAACAACTGGTGGACACCCTTGAAGGTTTCAGGATTTCTGCTGCAGCAGTCATGATCCTCACTTTCAAATCTTCCGGTGTCTCATAAACGAGTGATTTCATGTGACCCCAGAAGAAATCCAAGTGGTTAAGGTCCGGCGAGCGTTGATGCCATGTAACAGCTGCTCTGCGTCCTATCTATCTTGTGGGATATGTTACATTGTGGTGGGTATGCACAGCACAGAAAAAATGGGGTAGGGCATCATCATGCATGAACCACATTTACTACTTCATGTAGGCAGGTGAACAATGCAGCAAGCCTGGGAGGAGGTTCTGCAGGAAAACGAGGTACGTTGCGCCAATGAGACGTTATTGCAGCAAGTACGGGCCCAACAGATCATCACTGAGGTTTCCTACTATATATTAATATTGAACTACTGTTGAAATTTTTACTGGACAATACTGTGAGGATTCTCCTTTGATCAAATATGAGAACTGTGCAATCTGCGTCCATTGCCTCCAACTTCACCATACACATATCTGCCATTTCACCGTTCATATAGTCAGTCATTCCAAATGCAACAACAACCTCCCACTCAGAGTTAGTTGTACTACCCACAGCACATGCCTTTTGGGAAGTTGCATTCATTGGATAGGGTGTAACGTCCCTAACAAAACCGTTGACTTCCGGCTGAAAATTCCTGAAACATCTGCAGGGCAGGGGCAGCGCTGATGGACTTTGACAGCCGTCTTGTTGGTTTTAGATGCAGGTGATTTACCTAATTCTTTGAAAAATAAATGCAAGTTAATTGTAAATTAGGCTGCTTGGTTGTGTTGACAGGCATATTATTGGCCCTCTATGTTACAAGGGTGTGCCAACTGATGACTGACGTGTGAAATACACTGTCAGCTGCCTGACGACTTCTTATGCCATCACACTTTGCAGATACATTTTTGCGATTTTCATCCACTCAACATCATTTGCGACCCCATAATTATTATAGTAGATGTGGTAGTAATATGGCTTTATGCATATATTTCTTGTCTGCTACACAAATACTAAAATCTAAATGAATTTACCTTATACTAAAGGAGATATCTAGCACATGTATTTTCATAAAGAAGGATATCAAGAAGCTTAAATGTTTGTCTTGAATTTCCATAATTACTAGCATAATGCTAGATGAACATTTTTTTTTTGTGAATATTAAGTGGTTCTTTCTATTCAAACTCGGTTTATTTTTTCCAGGCACTAAAAATTTCTGTTTTCTTTATTAGAAATAAATTTCCTCATGAAAGGCACCAGTTTTTTTAAGCCTATCTATGGGACTTACCTATATAGCCAACCTTACTATGGGGAAGACAGTCAAAATTAACGAAAACACTTTGTACAATGTATGATCTGGCCCTCTGCTTGTTTTCAGTGAGCAAAAAGTAATATTTAGTCGTTGGTTATCATTTCAACACAGTTGAGAACTCCTAGGGGTCCTGAACCCTTTGTGTCCACAAATCGCAGGTAAATATTTCCAACGAGAAAACAAATAATTTAAAAACACCTGACCCCTCTGGAAAATATTTATGGTAGACCAAGGACTCCTAACTTAAGGGGTAAATATTACATTTAATGCAACTAACCCTACACAAATATAGTGATTTGCTCTCTCTTTTTGACGATATCATTAATTATTTATATTAACAATAAAGAGTTCTGAAATGCCCTTATATATGCAGACTCCAACTGTTATAGAATTTCTGTAGTTGCTACGGAAATTAGTTGGAAACTACAGAGCTGCAGATGTATAGGATCTCGGATCTCATACAAAATATGCCAAAAATACTTTTCCCCAATCCCGCTTTCGTTTTCTGGAATTTACATTTGCATTAGAATTATTTTGGCAACTCAAAATATGTGGCATTGCCTAAAATAATGTTATTAGTTCCTCACGGCAATGCAAGCAGTGAGAGAATTTTCAGTATGGTTCGAAAAAACCAAACCGAATGCCGTTCCAGAATGAACATTAAAACACTGGAGTCACTCCTCATAACAAATATGAATATGGAAGTTTGTTACGATGTCAAACGTAGCAATGAATACTTAAAAAAAAAATCCAAAAGTGCTTGTTATTCAATGCCAAAAAAAATTTTAGATAAGATGTTAATAAATAATTGTGTTGTATGACTTTTAAAATAAGATTCATTCACTTATATATTTAGTCAATAATTTTCTTAAATCATTTTGAATATTGTTTAAAAATATTTGTTTCAATTAGTTATTCAATAATTTTTTAAAATTTTAGTTATTAATTTTAATTATTTATTAGTTAATTATTTAGTAACTTTTTATTAATTTTAATAATTAATCAATAATTTATTGATACTATGTTGTATGTAATATGTCGGTAAGAAGTGCTACTGATGACTGGGTTACCAATGTTGGAGAGTGTATATGATGCAAGTGTTTTTTACTTCCTCCAATAATTTCTCCAAGTTGGCATTTCTGCATCCCAATTAATGCTACTATCTCCAAAAAGAAATCCTATTATTTTCAGTTCAATAAGGTAAATTTTCAGGAGTTATTGAGTATATGCAAATTTTTAAACTTATCTGAATAAAATAACATACATTTTGTCCCAGTTCATTTCATTTTTAATATTAAACTTAAAAGTAGAAAATTTAAAGTTTATTTTAAATCAGCATGCCTTGATGCTGCATGCAATTGGAGCTATCTCAAGAACTCTAGAATATCGAACCAAAGAGGACTGGCTACACGTGAAAGGCATTTAGATAGGCAGCTTAGAGATAAAGGTCTTGCTATAAGAGCGAAGGTACAAAAAAGGAGTGCTGGAATGTTACAGTGATGCTGATCCTGGAGGTGAAAGCACAACCTTATGTTCGATTTCTAGTGTTTGCATCTGCTGGTGAAACAATTTTATTCCTAAGCTAGAAGTAAACATTAGTTGTCGTTTCCAAAGCAGATATCAGTCCCAAGTGATGTTGCCTGTGAGATTGTGTAGCTGAAGGATACTGGAAGCAACAATGACACCAAAATTTGAAGTGGATAATGAAAAGCAGCAACTAGCACAAACTCCTGAAATCATATGCATGAAACATGAAGAGGGCATTTCTTCATAAGAGAGAAAGTAACATATTTAAAGATTAAGATCAAAAGGCTTCCAACCAGGATTTGACTATTTAAATCATTATTCAGATCATGTGATTTTAATGATACACATCAAAATTTAAATAACTTAAAAATTTGGGGGATGCAGTGTAGTATGTCTCCATGTGATACATTCTGGGTAACACCAAATATGCCCTTCGTTGCTCGGGTTGAATTAATTAAATGTTGATTGAAAAGTGATATGACCAATCACTTCTCTTTTTTAAAAGAATGCTAGCTTCATTTTAGTGTACAGAAAATAATTTTTAATGTCGTTTTAACTTTTTCATCGTTTCTAATTACTTCCGACGCAAATATGTTTATATACATGATACATCCATCTATATACTCTATTTCATATAATCTTTTTCATCGCTATTCAGCTTTGCTCTCTGCATCATCTTTAGCAGCCGACACTCAAACACGAACTAAACCGTGTGTGAACAACCACTCCCCCACTTGCCGATTTCTCATTTAGTAGAGCTACTAAATCACTCACTACTCAACTAAATTCCTGGCCTAGTGTGTAGCAGCCTTTAAAGATACTTTTTTGGTATGCTGTGGGACTTACCCAAGACAAATTCATTTTATTATCTCCCTTGTGTGGAAACATCAGATGTTTTTGGCATTGTCAAGAAGGGTGCATATATCTGCTGACTGCTAAATTGCATTGCCATCTCAATAAAGAAATATCTAATTGCTGAAACTTTCAACTGACACTATAAGACAAAAAATTACTTCTTATAAGCAATTGAACTCGAAGTTTGGAGAGATGTGGGTTTCAATTGACACTATAAGACAAAAAATTCTGTTTTGAACAAGATAGAGCCTGTTGTGCTATTGAAAGGATTATGGGGAAACAGCAAGAATGAAATTGACTAAATACACAGATCCTTTTCTTGTATTTTAATGATGGCTGAGCCTCAAAATTCGAATCCAAGGTGAAAGCCAGCGAAATGGGCACTCACTGATATACAGTACAAGCCCTAGAATGGTCAGAAGAAAATATTTCCAGCTATGGTAGGTCTTTTGGTTCCAAAAGTTCTATGAACCTTTCTACAGAAGTTCTGCCATAAATGGTTGGTCTACTGCAAATGAGAACTGCATTTTGTGATTCTACTAGCGATTGTGTGTGTGGGCACAGGACTGTTTAACTGTACAAACATGTACCTACTTGTGCATATTAAAGCTCAGAGACTGGTCGTTGTTTCCTCTGCAGGTGTTAAGGTCACAATGCCAAACATTGTCTCAAAGAAGGATCAAGCATCCTGCATAAAACATGACAGAAAACATCATGTTTCTATCTTTAATGCTAGTACCACTGAACTACAAAGATGTTTGGAAAGATCGCTGTAGAAACACGAAACTTCATATATCTACAACTGCCCAAGTAAGAATCACGGGTAGTACTTTACTCTTGAAACTTATGCATTGTATCCTGAATAAAAGAAACCAATCAACATTTATTCATCCAAGTTTAATAGAATCCCTGATATTGAAGGTAATTGGATCAACACAGCTTTCAGTGCATTAATTTGAATGTACGAAAGAAGCTGCTGTTTCAAGCTGTCAAGTCCAATTAGTTACCACTTACAAGTGTACTCAATATACTACTTCAGGTGACATAGACATTCTGGCACATATCCGAAAACTCAAACTAGCCAATCCTAATGATAGACCTGATCTCTCGATTGAGCTTCTAATCCTTGCAGACTATTATTGGATAATGGCAAAAGCGGAAAGTCCAATACACCTGTCGGGACTCGCATTATTTCTGTTAGTCTTCGGATGGATTCTAACTGGGAACAGATCTTCTACAATTGTTCAGAGTGCTCAGAATATTTCTGTTCATGTTCCTTTAGAAACCAATTCCAATGTTTTGGGTGATCAATTACTCAATTTTCGGGAATTGGAATAGATTGGCATCAAAGTTACAAAGACTTCTTTTCGGAAATTATGCAGGATGTTCACAAAACCTATAAAATTCGAGCGTTACTGTTCTGCAAAACTGTACTTACATCCACTAATGAAATTACTGCCTGATGGTGCTTAAATATTTTTCAGAAGTGGTTTCAATTCAATTAGAAAATAAAATCAATTTTTCTTGCAAAGGGCTGTTTTGAATCGAAGAAAAAAATGGACATGTAGCTCTTTTTTAGCTCTTTCCATTTTTGCATGACCCTACTGTACATTTTCTGGGAATTTTAGTAATCATTTGTGTTATTTAATTTCTCTGTTTTTCACGCTCTTATCTGTGTATACAAATATTTTATTAATTTTAAAATGATTGTTATAAATTTCAGGTCTGGGAGAATGGTACCCAAGTCTGGTTAATACCGTCCTTAGATGGAGTTTTATTTAGATATGACAAAGTCAAACTTGAGCCTCTTCCTTTTAGTGCTGAATTATTTTTAAGCCAATCAGCTGCACTGGATCAGTCTACGTGTGTTACTGGTGGGAAATTCAAGGTTGTGTATGGTATTCATCAGCACTCAGGCAAGGTGAATTTGAAAAGCAATAAAAAAATTTTCCCTTAGTTATTTATCTCTGAAATGCTAATTTATATTAAATTTGTAGTCTCTTAATTATGAGTGTTTTCAGGTGTATTATAAATGCACATTAAATGGTTGTGAAACATTTTCTAAAGTATCTACTCGGGATGCATTAATCATTGAGGTGTTGATCCAGACTGTCAATGCAGTGGATTCTGCAAGTGCTGAGCAAAAGTATGTACTCATTAAATACTAAAGTATTTCTCAAGTACAATAACTAGTCAAAAAAGTGTTTTTTGTTTATTTTTCTCTGAATATCATGTTTGTCAACTATCAGTGTTTTTTGTGCTAACTACGGAATTATGGCCTTTCCATAAGAATGTGTTTTGTAACCCAGAGATTTTTTATCATGCTATCCTACTTGTATCAGCCGACCAACAGGTCTGATGGTTAAGGTGTTAGCCTCTAGATTGGAAGGTTCCTGGTTCGAATCCGGGTCAGTGCATGGATGTTTGTAAGCGTATGGTGTAGAGGCGGCTGGTGCACCTTAAATCTGTCGTTGCCGAAAGTCCTTATGTTGGGTTGGTGTGGAAGTTTGGAGAGTGGGGTGACAGCTCAGGTGTTGCCTTGTCATCTGATTGTGGTGTTGTCCTCAGAACTTTTCCTAAGAGCAGGAACGGCGAACCTTTTTAAGAAATTGGTCAAATTTAGTTCATTATTTTTTCAGTACTAGCTCGTGGGTCACTTGGAAAGGGTACAAAATTACTTTTTTTGGTTCTCAATTTTTTAATCCTTTAAAAAGTTAACGATTCCTTTTTGTTTTACAACTTTTACTTTTGCAAGTGAAGAGCAAAAAATCGATATAAAACGGGAGAAATCATGCCCAGTCCCCCTGCACCAAGTTTTTAATGGACAAGGAAAAGAAAACAACATGTATATATAAAATATTATATTTTAATATATAATATAGTTACAGGTATGTGTATGTACAATAAAGTTAAAGTATATTTAATTAGAAATCTGTTGTTGATTTTTGTCAGATAATTTCTTAATATTAGGTTCATATTCAGTATTCATTACTTTAGAATTTTGTATTCCATTCATTTCCGAGTTTATTTCTATTGATAGACTACAAAATTCATCGAAGAATATAATTTTTCACATGAATCCAAACATCGCATTAACAAGTTTCTTTATTGTTATAAAATTATTTGGTAAAGAATCCATATGTTTAATTTAATATTTAAAATTTTTACTGTGGGATCATTATAATTTGCACTAATTTCAGACATTTTCCCTTCTACTTCGGGAATGAAGTTATCTAATTTATTTTTTCAAACTATGCTGCTTTAAAATTCTACTAATTCCATTTCTAAATCATGGATATCTAGCCACTTAGATTCGTTTAACTCCATTGTTTCGAATTTCGTTTTGTATGGATATAAAATTAAGTGAAATATATTTTCCAAACTTTTAAATTGATTTAATCTCCCCTCAAAGGCTTGTTTTATTTCCTGTATATCATTAAATATTTTTTTATTGCATTTTCTTGAACCCCAAGCGTATTTTCCATTGTTATTGTGTTTTGAAATTATTTTTGTAACTGAGGAAAATATTTCATGATTTTTAATTTCCAAATTCCTAGTAAAGATGTCAAGTTTCGTCAAAAAAATATCCTAATATCCTCGTATAATTCTTAAAACAGCATTATGTATAATCAATAAATCTAAAACATTTTACAAAAATCCTTTATGCATTTTTTTTTATTTTTGAGTTTTTTACTAATATTTGTATTTTTTTCATATTTTTTAAAAGAGGGGTTCGAAAAATAATTAAAATTATTTATGTATATGATTAAATGATGATGATAAGTTTATAAAAATCAACGCATGGGTCATTTAAAAAGCCTGCGTGGGTCATAGGTTCGCCATCCCTGCCTTAGAGGATTGATCCCGAACCGTCATCAATAGCCCGCTGTGTTACTCTAGTATGATGTTAATTTTAAAAAAAATTACAATTACCTACTAGTATCAAAATGAATGCTTATCTGTTTGGAAACAAAATTGACATAAAACTTAGTTTGAAGTGTTTAAAATCACTTTTTTCTATTCACTTCCTATTTTATATCAATTAATGCCAAATTCATTGACTTATCCATTAGCTTTTCATTTGTGTTTAAGTGAAAAATTTTGGTACCTGCTTATGATTTACATTATTTATCTAACAGCCCTAACTAACAATTCTGAAGGTACTACCTAGTTATGAAGTAAATGTTTTATTTCTGATTTAGACATTTTCCATTTGAACAGTTAATAATCTATAAATTATTTTCAAATTCATTTAAACTTTATCCTTTGGTTACCCTTGCGCAATAAACCTCCCAAAACAATCAACTCTCAAGTTCCCTTAAAAATTCTCTAACAATTTTTCTGAAAATTTGTATGATCTATGTGTTTGGGAAGTAACATCAACAAAGGATCACATAAATCAATATCTCTAAAAATATTACAATGCATTGTGCTATAACTATTAGCTCCAATTAAAAACTTTTCAATGTGTATATAAAATTTGAATCTTTATTTTCTGTTACAGGTGGCATTTTAGAGTTGTTGAAATAAAAATCAAAGTTATAAATTCAGAGCTCCCACAAAATTCATCACAATACAGCCATAATACGAGCACTCAGGACAATTCAGCAATTATACCAATAAATCTCTGTGATGATTTAAGTAATATAAATAAAGTAAAAATTTCATTGCTGAATGGATATACAGCAAGAGTAAATCATTCTTCCTCTGATTTCTCTTGGTTATATAAGGTAATTTTTATGTCACAGTTTATGCAAACATTTTCCCTTTTTACATCTACTTTCTCGATGATACTTTTCAAGGTGTGTACTTGTTTGTAATTAGAATTATATCTCTGGTAAAACAGCTACATATCAAGTACATGCTGCTAATGATTAATTGATGTCATGTTCAGGCAGCATTTTAAAAACTAATATACAGCATATTTGCTAAATTTCATTATTTTCTAAACTATACCAAATGATAATGAAAATTGAGCAAGCTTTTACCTTAAATAGGGTGCTTTTTCAGACCAGGGACTTTATTTCCTTATTAGAATGTTAATCCCCTGAGCATAACAAGATGTCTGATAAGTGTATTATTGTTCTTATACCTTACACTTATTGATTAAATAAATCTGTCCATTGATTGAAGGAATCCTTAGAGACATTCCATTGGTCAAAATGTCAAAAACTGGTTAGAAACCATGTAAGGTTTGCAGGTTGCATATGGTAATAAATACGTAGATGACCCTCTGAGGGTTAAACTATTTTTTGCTCTCAGGTATATGCTTTCATCTTAATGGAAACAGGCTAGTCAATCAGTACATGAGTTTTGGAATTATTCAAATTAAAAGTCTTATTTTGATTAGACCCATTGGTTTTTAAAGATCTTTCTTATATGTTTTCTCCATTTATTTTAGCTTGAAATGTACTTTAAAATAAGTTTTGTGGATAATTTATGTGAGAAATTAATAAAAAATATATTCCTAACATAAGTTCTATTAAATTATTATTCTAGACACCAACTCCAATTATTGATGTTTGGTATGTCAAAGAAGAAGTTCATTTGCTTGACCCTTTTGCGGATGAAACTGAATTTGTGAGCATTGATTCCAGTGATGGGAAGCACACTGCTTTGCTGTTTTTAGGTGAGTTAGTTTTAAATATTGTATAACTTCAATGATATAAGAACATGGATTTTAACCACAATTGTGCAAAATACTTCCTGCTGCTCCAAAATAGCCTTTGAAAATTGGTTACAGAAAATTGCTTTTATGTACTAAGAAATAGTAATGAACTTGTTCGATATTTACAAGGGAAAGGAAAGTTAGTAGTAATATATATTCTATATAAATAACATTATAAAGTTGGCTAAAGACATTTTTCATTCGCCCCTCTGGTTGCAGAATCACGAGGCTGTCAGGAGAGCTTACATGTGAACAGGCTACTTTCAACTGGCCATGGGAGAAAGAGTCATTTTATAAAATGAAGCATTGCAAACACAAGGGACTTTTTAAGAAAGATGGTCAGAGTAAAAGATTGAAAAAGCCCATATTCATGTCAACAGGATGGAATTTTCAAAAAGTGCAATTCAATGTGTTTTACATGCACTATACATTCTCTTAATTTATGTTATTAGACTTCATACATCTTAATGAAATAAAATTATCATACCGTTATGACTTCATGGGGACCAGGACACCTAAAACATAATTATGGGCCTTCTCTCAACAAGGGGTCCAAACTAAACATTTGTTGCATATTTCCTTCAAGTGTTTATGTTAATGCGTCGTAAATCACTGGTGTTCAATATTATACTTTCCTGTGTTTACATTACTATTTCCTGTATACATATTCTGATCAGTTCATTTGCCGCCTGATGCAATCCTTTTCACGATGTGTATGGGCATAGGACTTAGGCCAATTTTAAGTTTTCTAGGATTCAAAATTTTCACAAATATTTCTTAGTGCACTTCTACAGTATAAGAAGAATAACCATGCAAAATTTCAGCTTCCTAGACCTTGTTTATACGATGCAGTAGTCAGTGGTATTTGGATTTTATATGTATAGCGATTATTAGAAATTATTTGTGAACACACTTGGGAAAAGTTTTAAACTAATCCATTGAACTTATATAAACCTTTTGATAATTAAACTGCATCATCTGTATGGCACACAATGCCATTCTTATGGCACACCTGTTGAAATTCCTTGGTCTAGACTAGCAAGCAGTCTCTAATTTGAGCAATTAGTTAAAGAACATGTGTCCAGGGGCCAGAAGTACAGTAACCTCTTGATATAAGATTATTTTGGGGCAGCAGGAAAAGAAAGATATACTGAAGGGAGTGATTAATTGAGATTCGAGAAAAACCTATTGAAATAAAGAGGCATGCTTTAAGTTGCACAATTTTATTTAAAATTATGTGTAACTACAAGTTAAACACAAAATTGATAAAACTTAAAGTTGTTTTAAATTTGATAGAATGTTTTTTAAACAAATTTCTCTCTTGAGATAAAAGTCTTTTCAATTCAATTTAGCCTTTTCACTGGTCTGGTATGCTTGTAGTCTCGTAACTAATGAGTGTGTCTTGTTACAAGGTGCTCTTAATAGTTTTTGCTACTTAGGGAATTAGCTCTTCACATAAGAGGAGTGTACTTATCTATTCAAAGTCTATAGTTCATTCAAGACTAACCCTGTCCTCATGCTTTGCCTTCCCCCTCTTTCCTCTATCATGCAATTTACATAAAACAGGAACACTGGGTTTTTGTATGGGTTGAACTGAAAAGGGTAATGATTGCAAAAAGACTTTTTCATTTAAATTAATTTCTGTAGACCCAGTAAGCTCATTGTTGGCTCACTGTGCAGATTGTTTTCTTTATTGGTGTTTAAATTGTTTGCATTTTTCTTGGCAACAGCACATTTTTATGCCCAAGCAGTGTGGATGATCTTAAGAGCTGCTTTGAATAGAGGTTATTTACAATTTCGTAAAAACTTCTTAAGTTTGATTATGTACTTTAACCTCATAATTTGGCAATGTCAGTGGATACTGCCAGGTTAGTGGATTAAAGTAGTACATCATTCTATCCCTCCAGGAATTTTACCTAAGAGCTGTGGGAAAAGGTTAAGATAACAACTTTAAGCAAGTAAATGGCAATTTCAGATTAGCTCAAGAATTCCTTCTGCTTCTGAAAAATGTGGAAATTCATCTGTGGGCAAGTGAATAAGATTGATATAGCCAACTAAGTAATATATCAAGGCACAATATAACAAGGTTACTATATTCAACGACTGTGACATGAGAGTTGCTCAATTGAAACAATAAGAGCTTATGTGACCTCAGTGTTTCCTTTTTCTATGGAGAAGACTTGGTTTATTTATAGCAGTTTGTCTTGTACAGAAGGAACATGTAGAAAACAATAGTCAAATGAAGTCAAATCCTGTGACTACAAAGTCAAGAAGTAAAGTTTTAATGTATGATAATCTTATTTTGTGACTTGCATTTCTGGTTGAAAACGAACATTTTATAGTATTGACTCTTATTTTACACAAATCCCTTAGAACTAAGAAAATGTTTGTCAAATAGTAAGTTCATTATAGGGCATTCATCTATCTGTTTCAAAAATAACAGATTCATAGAGTATTAGTTAGAAATTTATGCGCATAAGTAATAATATAAAGAAGTGATAGAGTAACATATCAAAATTGGATTGAATGTATTTAAATATTGTGTTATGCAAAACAAAGCAGTATGGTGACAGCCATAAATCAAAATCTGAGACAGATAGCCAGCTTTTGTCATGTGAATATTGCTGCAAACGGTGAAATAGCAGGTTAAAATCCACTTGTTCCAATTATTCTACTCTGAATGTTAAGACCAAAAAGGATAAAGCCACTAAATCTTGTTCTTGGGAGCTATATTTTGTAAGGAAATTTCCCTGATACTTGTTTTTATACTTAATTTATCAAACAATAATGAACGTCTACTATTATAAAAGGAAGTGCTTGTGTGTCTGAGAATTCAGATGAATCTACCACTTACAGTCCTGAAATTTGGCACACAGGTAGTCCTAAAAGTGTCTGAATTTATCTTAGAGCCCAATTTTTTAAATTTGATCTAGAACATTTTAAAATTAATTTGTTGGCCTCTTTTTAATTTTGTTTCCTAAGAATGGCTACAGTATGAAATCTAGTGTTTCTTCTTTCGCAAAGTTTTTTTTTCCTTTCGTGTTTCTTTATTTTTTTAATATTGGTTGCTGAAATCGGAATACTCTGCCAATTCTTTCATTTCATTGGCTCTTGTATTTTTTCTTTCATAACAGATTGTTTTTTGTTCACAGTGTTAGTTTTGGATGCACCTAGACATGGAATATATTTGTTTCTTGCTTCATTTCTTTAGCTTTGGCCTCAATGACGTCACTGGTTGAATGTTATTTTTTCCTTTCATAGTGTTCCGTTTGATTTGAGTTATGGAATCTATATTTGTTTATTGCTTTTTTATAATTGTCCCATCAGAATTCCGATTTTCCTTTGATTTTATAGGTTTAGAAAATTTTTTAATTAACTTATTAGCTTTTTTCCTTGACTGCTCTAAAGGAGGTTGCTGAAATCAGAATTCTACCATGCTTTCATTAGTTATTTTATTTTTTATTCTTTCATAACTAATTGTAAATTGGAAGAATTATCGTTCCTTTTTATTTAAGCCGCAGTCCAGTGCAGTCATTCCAGGTTGTTATGTTTATTGCTTTTTTAAAAACATAACTTATTACTGGGTCATTCCACGTGAAATGAACAAAAATCGGGAAAAACCTGTGGCCGTATGCTAATGGATTTTCATGAAATTTGGTACAAGGGTTTAGTTTATGCATAAATAACGATATCCAAAAAATTTAGATTCAAAATTAACTATTTTCGAATTTTGAGGCATTTTAAGGACTTGTTTGTTGCATGTTTGAAGTTCTGTTTCTCAAAAACTACTTAACATTATTTTTTTTAAAATTACGGCGGGCACTCGATTGTTAATTATAGGCCACTGCAAGGCTGGGAAGCGATGGTCATTTGTGAAGGGGCACACAATGGGCGACCATCACTACCCCTAACTAAGGACAGCACAATTACATCTATGCCTTGATACCGGATTCGAACCAGGAACCTTCCCATCCAGAGGCCAACACCTTAACCACTAGACCGGTTGGTCGGCAAAAACTACTTAACATAGACAAACGTATTTTACAAATACAAATATTGACGACCAGCTGCAGGCTCAAGCCCGACAAGGCTGGTCCTTTGTTTATGAATTCCCCAATTCCCACTGACTATCCAATTGTATCTTAAATTCGTACACTCCCTTTGAATTAACTATATTTTCTGGCAACGCGTTCCAACTGTCTATTACCCTATTAAAGTAGTAGTTTTTCCTTAAATCACGATTAAAATGTGTCTTATTCAATTTATAACCATGGCCCCTTGTTCTGTTATCCCTATTGAAATTTAAGCCCTCTGTGTCCCCTTGTTTTACAAACTTGAAAAGCTGAATCAAATCCCCCCCCCCTCCTTCTTCTTTCCAGTGTATACATGTTTAGCTTACTTAAACGTTCATTATAGTCGAAATTTGCTAGCCCCTTTATTATTTTTGTAGCTCTGTGCTGAACCCTTTCAATTGATTCTATGTCCTTTCTCATATATGGAGCCCAGAATTGTACAGCATATTCTAGATGTGGTCTTACTAAACCCTTATATAACGGCAAGATTATATTCTTATCCCTTGAAGTTACAGTCTTTTTAATATACCCCAGTAACCTATTAGCCTTTTTACCCGCAGCTGAACATTGATGACCCATTTTAAAATCCCTGTGAATTATCACCCCAAGATCCTTGACTGTTTCTCCCTCCTTTACCTTTACTCCCTGCAGCCTGTACTCGGCCACACAGTTCCTGTAACCCATATGCAGAACTTGACATTTCCCTACATTAAATGACATACCCCATTTTACAGCCCATTCGGATATCTTATGAAAATCCACTTGTAAATTCTCTATCTGTAACTTGGTATCCACTGTCCCCCATATTTTTAAGTCATCTGCAAATATACTGATTCTATTCTTGATCCCCTGACCTATATCATCTATGAAAATTATAAATAAAATTGGTCCCAAAACTGATCCTTGTGGCACCCCACTTATAACTTCTGTCCACTGTGAATAATTTCCTTTTACCTGCACTCTCTGCTTTCTACCCAATAACCAATTCTTTATCCATATCAATGTTTTCCCCTGAATCCAAATTATTACGTCTTTATTATCTGTACAAAATTGCCTTTTTTTCACTTTGGAAACAATAATTTTAAACATCATATTTAAGCTGAAATTTAGTTGCAAAGAATGGAAAGTTGTCATTTTTGACAGAATTAAAAACATTTCTATGTGCTAAAGAAATTTTACAACATACTTTAAATCCATGCCAGTTACAGGGCTAGGTATGATAATATTACTGATAGAGTTTGGAAGTCTCATTTTAATTCTTTCATCTTCAAAATAGCTAACTAAAATAACAAAATGACAATTTTCTACTCTAAATAGGCATAAGAAATCAATTAGGGACAGCTCTGACAAAACCGACATTTCACAGGAATACATTTTAATATGTTTATTACTTGTAAAAAAATTCGGGATTGTAATCAGAGTCCTAAAGCAACAGTAATAAAATCAAAATCGCAAAATTTGCTTCCTAGTTTATGTATATTACGAGAACTTTAATTATAAAAGAGAAATTAAATACAGATAATGAAACCCTAAATCAACAAAGAACTACCAAATTATTTTTAACTTAAAAAGTGAATTATAAAAGCATAAAAAATGAGTGTCAAAACAAGTTTAGAAATTTCAACTTAGTAATATAGATATAACTCCAACTAATTACCTTTTTAAATTCACTATGTGGTAAAACTCCCATGTTAAATTTTGCATCTTCTATAGTTGAAACGTGATTTTATTGTGGTACCGAATTCTTTTAAAATTCTTTGCTTCTTTTGCTGGTGATTAACCCACTGGCTGATTATCCCGCGATTTCCACAGGCAACTCAAATGTAGCAAAATTTGCTCATCCCGGGTTTTTCGCGGGCAGGTGTTTTTCTATCTTTATTGAGGAACGCATCCCGCTTTTTCACCGTTTAACCAATGAAATAAATTACATACAGTGTTAGACAATAAATTTAGATTTTGGTCAACAGATGTCGCTAGTGGTCCACTAAATTGCGGCATTTGAAGGTACTTTCAGGGTTCCCACGGTCCTTGAAAAGTCCTTGAAAGTACTTGAATTTTGTTTTCCTAACTAGGGGCCCTTGAAAGTCCTTGAAAATTACGAAACTTGGTAAAAAGTCCTTGAAAGTACTTGATTTTTTGACTAGTACATAATTGCGTTGGAACTTGTGTCCAAACTAGTTTCCTTCACGGCAGGTGCGCAATTTGAGCATCATTCTGAAGTGTTACGTGTTTTGACACCAGTTTTTATATATATGAACAACCATAATGGGTGATGTATACATGAACCACGTGATATGTATATATGAACACACAAGGTCATACACCATGTTTCATTGACGCGTCGTCCCATCGCTTTTTTGCATAAACTATACAAACATGAAAGAGTTCCGCCTCTTTGAACATTTCTTAAAATTGTCTCTGGGATTGATGAAGAAATACAAAGAAAATATTAAGGTTTTTGAAGGGGGTCACTGTTTTTTTTCATTTTTAAAATATTAAAGAAATTATACAATTGACGTCTTACGTTAAGGAATGAAAACTTAACAGTTTAGGATACTGAATTATCCGTTTTCGTAAAACGAAGAAGTTTCTTCAAGCACGCTCACAATTTGGGCTTTGCATGTAATTCGGACTACCTGAAGTATCAATCTGGTGTAAAATTTTCCGCTGATTTCAAATTCGTTAAAATGTTTGCTCTATTTTTAACGATCGCGAAGATAGAAAACCTCTAATAGACATTTTTTGTGTTCGTAATGAATATCTTCGTCAAATGTGGCCGAATTCGTATTGCAAAAATATAAAAGTTACAATTGAAAAATTATTTAGTTACAGAAAAGCACATTTAAGGCATCCTTGTAAAATTTTCTACAGATTTCAAATCCGTTGAAATTTGTACTATCTTTAACGATTGTGAAGATAGAAACTTGGACCAGAGAACAAAAAAGCCGTAACACTGCAGTCAAAACTTTGGATTTGTTTTGTTTCTCAAACAAAATAAACCATGACAGCCGTCTGCTGTAATGGCCGTGGACGAGAGCAAAATGAAAACGGAGATTTTGTCGTGTGTCGATCGAACCATGTGCAAGCTCCCATACTCTTTGTGCCACCAAAGAATTTATCGTACGATGTTTTACCGCACGACCGTTATTGATATGTGTGCAAATAGCCTGGTAGTTAGCATTGAGACGAGAAGCCCACTTTGCAAAAAAATTCACAGGTTCTGTGATAAAAGAAAATTCAAATTATAACCAAAATTGATGACAACCTTTCCTCTTTTCTTTTGACTGTCAGTAGTTTAAAAAATTTTTTTTTTTTTTTTTTTTAAATATTTTTTACATTTTTCTTTTTAATTGACAACTTTTGCACATGCTTTGTTTTTGGTCGCAAAAAAATTTTAGGTCCTTGAAAAAAATATTTTTAATTTTGAAAAGTCCTTAAAAGTCCTTGAATTTTTTTTGGACAAAGGCGTGGGAACCATGACTTTGTATTTACCGCTCTAACTTCACGCCTTTGCTTGGTGCCTTTTTCTAATCCGAAATGGCTGCTAGAAAACTTTCAGCGATTGACAGAGTATATATTCCTGATGATTTATCAGATTCTGAAAGTGATTTTAGTTTTGATAGTGATATAGATTTTTCGGACTGCTCCTCAGATAGCGATGAATCTGATCATGATTCAATAAACTTGCAGAGCGTTAGGCAGTGGTGCAAAATTGATATGAAGAATATTCCTCCTCCTCCAGTTCCTTTTCGTGGAAATCCGAGAATTACTGTACATATAGCTAACAATGCAAGTATATTGAGTTATTTTGAAATTTTTTTTGATGATCAAATATTACGAATGATAGTCCAAGAAACAAATAGATACGCTGAACAATATATCCATAAAGCAGTTTGTAAAGAGAATTCTCGTTGGAAAAAATGGAGAGAAACGAATGTTGAAGAACTAAGACTATTTTTTGCAGTTTTGTTACTCCAAGTAGTCATAAAGAAGCCAGAACAAGAGCATTATTGGTCTAACCGCCAAATATTATCTACACCAATTTTTGAAAAAGTAATTGGAAGAAACAGGTTTTTATTGCTCATGAAGTTTCTTCATTTTACCCATAATGAGGAATTCGATAAAGACCGACACCCATGGCCGAAACTGCATAAAATTTATGAACTAATGGAACATCTTCAACGCAAATTTCGAGAAGTCTATATACCAGGGAAAAATCTTAGTTTAGATGAAAGTCTGATGCGGTTCAAAGGTTGGCTGAACTGGAAAATGTTTATTGCCAAAAAAAGGGCAAGATTTGGCTTGAAGTTTTTTGTTCTTTGTGAAGCAGAAAGTGGGTACATTTCAGATTTCCTCATATATACAGGTGATGGAACAGTGTATAATCCGAAATACAGCCACTATCCAGTTTCCACCAAAATTGTTTTACACTTGATGGATCGATTCCTGGGAAAAGGTTACTGCGTCACTATTGATAATTTTTATATGTCTCCACAGCTTGCAGACATCTTAGTTACAGAAAAAACGGATACTTATGGGACTGAATAAAACCAGAAGAGACCTACCTGTCAATTTTTCAAAAGAGAAAGTCCCCAAGGGTGAAATTGTCGCTTATCAAAGAGGCAAAGTTATGGCCTTGAAGTGGCAGGACAAGAAGAGTGTCTGCCTTATGAGTACTGTTCATGATGCAAGCTCTTATTTGGTTACATGCAAATTTAAGAAGACTGTTATGAAACCAGTTGTCGTTTGCGACTATAATTAATAATACAATGGGTGGTGTCGACTTATGCGACCAAGAAATGTCCTACTACCCTACGCTCCGAAAGCAACAGGGGAAGTATTATATCAAAATTTTCAGACAGTTTTTTAGATCAATCGTTGTGGAATGCCTATGTACTTTACAAAAAGCAAAACCCAACCCAAAATATAAAGCTTTTGGAATTTCGTTTGCAAATGATTGAAGAAAGTATACAAAAGTATTCTGATGGAAATAGAAGCGGTTGTGCTGGAAGACCGAGTTCTTCTCCGAATCCTTTGAGATTGACAGCTTGTCATTTTGGAAGCCACATACCACCTAACCCGATAAAAAGAGAACCTCGAAGACAGTGTGCTGTTTGCCGTTCAAGAAAAGATGCCAATGGAAAAAAAAATTTGCAAAGAAACACGAATCTGGTGCAAGGACTGTGAAGTTGGACTTTGCCTTGAACCCTGCTTTGAACTCTATCATACTAAATTACATTTCTAAGGTTTTTTTTTCTCAGTGTATTATATTTTCTTTCGTTTTTTTCATTTTATTTTTTATATTATGTATAATAAATAGAAATTAACTGTAATTCAATTGAAATTTTTTTTTTTTGCGATAACATCTGAGTCCTTTCTAGAAAGAAAAAATGCATATTTCAATTCTCCAATATATATAGATTTTTAATATAGAAACACTAGTAAACTCTTCACATATACTAATGAAAAATTCCCTGTAAGACATATTGAAATGGCATTTTGGCCAAATATGTCTCTTGTGCCATAAAAATCCTACTAATTTATGCTGTCGATGCTATGCATCACTAAAATGTTTCTGACTAAGTGCAACTCATGTTATGTTCTTCTTTTATCTAATGTTTCATTTTAGTTATCAACGGCTATGTACCTAGGTATTTTGTATTGGAAGTTGCTGCTAAGCTCTTTGCTGGAGTAGCTGAGATTTTACTTTTAAATTGATCAGCTGACATTTGTGTTTTATTGGCATTAAATGCCAAAGCAAGCCTTGTTCTTGCATTAAAATTGACAAACAATCCATAATTTCTAAATTATACTGCTGGAACGGTATGCTTCCTCCCATCATGGATTAGTGATTAGGTATTGATCTGTTATCACTGCCCTTTGCCCAATTTCACCTTGTTTCCCATTGTTTTGCTATAATATCTGAGCAGGAGTTGATGAAAATTCATAAAATTGTGTGAGTCTGTCAACTTTTAAAAGAATAATTTTTCAAATTTTCATCAATTTTTTGTAGGTAAAATCAATTGCCAGTTAGCTAAAGTTTACAAAATTTTATTAATAGTTAAAATAGATTCTTCATACTTTAATAAAACATGATTCATCTAAAATTTATGAAGCCCGTTTTAATATTTCTAAAACTGCTGGTCAGGATATGATATCCTGGGTTTATCATTCGGAAGGTTAGCTACCATTAAATGATTGGGTCTAGTATGCTACATAACAGTGAAATTGAATTGTTCTATGACAGTTTTCTTGCCTGTTGCTATCTAACTGGTAGTTCTATAATATTAATTGTAAATTCAAAATTGTGTCAAGAATAAGTTTCCTTATACATTACCTTTAGTAGTCAATATTTTAAATACTTACTTATTTTGATTTAATATTTTATGAAACTACTTTTAGGTTTCTATTCCATACAGAAATATAATTTTAGAGTTAGCTCAGTCTTAACATCAATATCCAAAATGCCAAGTTTGTATCATCTAAAAATTAAAGATGGCAATAAAAAAAGTATCTTGTGTATTAATAAAGAGTCTTATAAAGTTTTTCTTCTGTAGTATGATTAATAGATGTATTAAAATTTGATGTAAAGTCTTGATCTTTCATTTCATTACTTAAATAGATGACACATATTTATAATTGGCTCTTGCTTTTTCTTCAGTAAAAATATATTTATATCTGAAATTTTCAGTTTAGCTTTATAAATGCAGGATAACGGTTAACTGTCAGTGTTATGCATTCAATAGATATTTTGTTTATTTACACTTATTTTTGTGTGTTGACATGTTATACACAAATAATATATTTTTTGCATTTAATGAAGAAATAAAATAGGAAACTTGTGATATTTAATCTTTATTAATTTAATTGATGTATTAAAATGGGAGATTTGATGCAAATAAAAATATCTCCTCTTATAAAATATTAATTTTTTTCTGTGCTGAATAGTTGTAAAAAAAGCCTGGAAAGCTTTCCTAAAAGAATCTGAATGCATAAGTGGCAATATTATGCCCAGATTTCTTTTATCAAAAAAAAAATATCTGTAGCATGATTGTTACTTTTATTCTTTAATTAGAATGTCATTCTCAACTTTATTTATCATTTTTATGCATGGTTTGTTTTAGGTTCTTACTTGAACCAACTGTTCGTTAAACAATCAAAAAAACTGAAAAGCAAAGTTCTCTTTAATCATGCCTTAACAAGACCCATTATCTACCAAGCATATTGCTTACCATGTAAGTATAATGTTTTAGTTATTTTCATTTAAGATTTATTTTTGTAACGTTTAGCTCAAAACATGCTTTAAAATCTAATCTAACATGCATTATAGTAAATTAGGTAAATAAAAGTATCCTTTTGGTTGACCCCATGTTACATTCTATATGCCATACGGTGCTCCAAATAGGCAAAATGCTTGTTCCCAAATTTATTTCCCTTTATGATTGCTCTAAAACAGGCTGCATAGCTTAGTTGAACTAACTCTTTTGTAAACTGGTCTTATTAAATTATTTCTGGCAGGTCCATCAGCAATATGGGCTTTCAAGCATTGAGGTAACCAAACAATTTTTTAAGCAAAAAATAATTGTTTAGAATTTAATATAAAATCAACTAAAAGGTTTAAAAGTATATCATTTCATTTATCAGATCCTCTTTTTGATAGACAATATCTTGATAAAATTATTAGTTTTCAAGGCCATTAAAGTTAGTAGATAATGCTACATTAAATTTTTAAAAGGATATTTTATCGCAAAAACTAAATATTTTCAAGAGGCCATAAACTGACATTTACAAATTTTGTTCCAACCAATGAAATTTATTTGTTTTCCTTTACTGCTTAAACCAGGTCAAACGTTTAAGTTGAACAAAGGACAACTTACTTTAACAAAATTTACAGTAAAAAGCAGTTTGAAATGCATAAATTTGAACAATGTTTTTAAATTTTCTTTTACAGTTTCAAAGATAGTTAGGGTATTCTTAATCTTAGCCATGGCAGTAGGTGTCTCTTTTCCTTTTTTTTTAACACTTTTACTTGTGTTTGTATCCTCAAATATATACATTAATAAAACAAATAATTTTTCTCTTAAGTTTGTAGGTTCAAATATCAAATTCTCTGAGTTGCCATTGCTAGTTGTAATAGTAGATCGTCAAAAAATACGTTTTACATGAAATACACCTTATAGCAAGTTATTCTTAACTCATGCATTAATGACTTTCCTTTGAACATAAAAAATCTGAATAATGTTTTAGCTTTGATTCAAATGCTGCTCTCAGGGGCATATCTCTTTTTGCTGTGTACAGGAGTACTTTATTTTGCCTACTCAGATGATATTAACATATATTAAACAATTGCAACATTAATTTAAACTTATTCCAAGTACACTAGTGTGAAAAACTAATGCAACTTTTCTGATTTTGCCGTAATTCCGTAAGAAATCAATTGACAGATATGAAATTCATACTACAGAGACATAATGTTGTACTTAAATGTTTAAGAAAGCATAGTAGCAAAAAATGAATAAGATGCATACAGTATGGAACAAAGCAGAAAAGGGCATTATTGACAGAATGGAATTTTTACAAAATACTGTCTGGCCAAGAGGGAGAACAACAAACCAAATTCCCTTAATAAGGGATATGACCTCCCCTAACTGCAATGGCTACATGGCACTGTCTGTCCATACTCAACACCAGATTATCCAACAGTTCTTGAGGAAAGAGAACTCATTCCTCAATAAGCATCTGTGTCAGTTGTATAGTGTTCTCCGGAGGATATGATCGGCCGCCATGTGTCTCCCCAAAGCATCCCACACATGTTCATCGGGACAACGCAGGCCAGTCCATTTTATGTATATTTTCACTTTCTAGAAGCTCTTGAACATCATGGGACCTGTGGCTGTGTGTAGTCATCCATAAAAACAAAGTCTTGACCAATGGCACCTCGGAAGACGCACAGAGGGGAGTATAACTTAATCACAGTAACGATTTCCTGTAACGGAACCCCTGTCGAAAAAGTGGGGCTCCATTCATTCGTTCATCATAATGTCTCCCCATACAAGTATGCCAGGATGACCCCAACGGTCTCTTTCCCTGATGTTGGAATGAAAGCGTGTCCCTACCTCTCTCCATATCAACTGCAGCTGAGAATAGTTTGTCCGACTAAAACGGCTCATCAATAAAGAGGACGTGACTCCATTGTTGAGATGTACAGTCTTTGTGTTCGTTACCCCACTGTAAACTGTGCCGCTGATTGGCTGTTGTCAATGCTGTGTGGCGTTCAGGACGGCAGGCGAATAAGCCACCTTTATGAAGGCTTCTGGACACAATAAACAGGGACACCTGTCATCCGGTAGATGTACGCAGATGCTGAGCAATGATGTCTGGTTTCGGTCTCTTTTCAACTGCACGACAATATAAAGGTCATCACTTGCTGTTGTTTTCCTTGGCCGACCAACACCAACCTTTCTTACAGCTGTACCTGTCCTTTGGAATGCTTTCCAAGCTCTTGAAGCAACGCTTTAGTCAATTCCAAACTCTTGGGCAACACTTGTCTTACTATACGCCCCTCCTCAAGCTTGCCAATCATTCTACCACGTGTAAAGGCATCCTGATGGTTTCTTGTAGCCATATTGCTAGTACGATCTCACTTAAACTTGCAGCGAATGTCTAGAAATGCGCCTTTCCTCCTTATTTAGATGCATTGCACTGTGTGTGCTGACTCAACGCGTTTTGCGTGCCCTCACGTCACCTCTAACGTCTTGCTCCTGATATTTACATATGCATCACCTTTCTACTGAATTGGCTTTTCATTGTACTAGTCGCAAACAGCCCTTTTCTACACTTTTTTGGCTGTATGCTGAAAACAGGGTTCCCACGGTCCTTGAAAAGTCCTTAAAAGTCCTTGAATTTATTTTTCCTAACTAGGGGCCCTTGAAAGTCCTTGAAAATTACAAAACTTGGTGAAAAGTCCTTGAAAGTACTTGATTTTTTTAACTAGTACATAGCTGTGTAATTTCGTCTTGCATTGGAACTTGTCCAGACTAGTTTCCTCCACAGCAGGTGCGCCATTTGAGCGTCATTCTGAATGAAACCATTATTTCGCGTCTTAACACTACTTGATATATTAATAATTCTACGTCTGGATCGTCCATTTTCCACAGTATTCTGTCGGTCTAATTTGACACCTATAGTTTCTGTAAAGACGGACGCCTTGTTATGCCCGCCATATCAGGACGTATCACGGCCGTTAGATAACAGCACTGCTTTATTAGGAAACCGTAGCTTTTGCAGTTAGTACATCATTGGAAACCTGGCGCATCCAAAGAAATGAAGCCAAATTTTTATTGCAAAAATGTAAAAGTTACAATTGAAAAAAAAATTCAAGAAAATCACATTTAAGATATCTTTTTGTTGTAAAATTTTCTGCAGATTTCAAATCCGTTGAAATTTTTACTCTATCTGTAACGATCGCAAAGATAGAAACCTAGACTAGATAATAAAAAAGCCCTAACACTAGTCAAAACTTTTGATTTGTTTTGTTTCTCAAACAAAATAAACCATGACAGCTGTCTGTTGTAGGCAGTGGACGACAGCAAAATGGAGACTGTCTTGTAGATCGAACCGTGTGCAAGCTTCCATACTCTTCTTCGTGCCACCAAAAGAATTTATCGTACAATATTTTATCGTTTGACCGAAATCAATATGTGTGCAAGTAGTACGATAGTAGCAATTGAAACAAAAAGCCCACTTTGCAAAAAAAAATCACAAGTTCTGCGAGAAAAAAATCCAAATTTCACCAAAATGGATAACCTTACTTTTTTTTTTACTATTAGTAGTTTTAAAAATGTTGTCTTTTTTTTTTAATATTTTTCACATTTTTTCTTTTTAATTAACAACTTTTGTGTATGCCTTGTTTTAGGTCGTTATAAAAAATTTTAGGTCCTTGAAAAATATTTTTTTGGTTTTGAAAAGTCCTTAAAAGTCCTTGAATTTTTTTTGTTTAAAGGTGTGGGAACCATGGAAAAGTGACTTTGCTTAAGTTTTGCTCACTAGTGTAGATAGTAATCAGGGTTCCAACGCGGGTGCTTAGAAAGTGCTTATTCTGACTTTCCATTTCTAAGGGCCCTTAGAAGTGCTTATTTTTCATCAATAGTCCTTAGAAAGTGCTTATTTTCCTTTGAAAACAAAATTCAGTTTTCAAATTATGATATTTTTACACAGTATTTTCGACCTCTTTTTAGCAGCTGATCGGCGATAAAACTGCTTACAAGTACGGTTTTGGTGATGATTCTAGAACTGGCTTGGTTGAATGGCAGCCCTTGATACGTGATATACAAATCGTCGATCGACTCTTGATAAGCACATGATACACTTTATAAACTTGAAAACCCATGAAAATCGGTCTGTTTTCGACTTGTGAGTGGCTCTCACAATGCACAAAATAGTTTCCCTGATAGAGGAAACTAGAATACAATCATCAAACGTTAATTAATTTTGTTTTATTCAGTAACCTGCGAGTGCAATGTTTTAAAAATTTAATAATAACAATTTTAAGATTATTTATTAATAACAATATAAAGATAATTTATTTTAATTAATACTGCTATCTGAGTAGCAACCCAATGTGTTGCAATTTTTTTTTAATCTTGGTTTTTTTTTATGCTTCAAATTTTTTGTAAAAACTATCTCAGGGAAAAAAAATTGAAGATTTTTCAGGGCTGATTTTCTTTTGAAAATTTGAATCAATCGGTTATCTGTTCCGAAAAAAACCCCAACCTGCTCGATTAAAAAAAACATTGGAGGGAAAGATCGCAAAAACGTAAACCAGAGTGCTGGAGAACCGAGAATAGTCAGAATTTCATAAATTGGGAAAAATCGTTTGAAAATTGGAAATTTTGGTCGCTGACTAAAAACGAAAGTAATTTTTTTGTGCTTTATAATTTGTTTCTCTTTGTATCCAGGTGACAAATGCTCAATGGCTGACTGTGCTTGAATTTCACTTTGCTTTTGTTATGCCATGCGCAATCTGCTTCCATTGTCAGCTTAGATGATTATTTTCTAACTAATTTTGTTTCAGTAAAATTATGTTTGTAAGCGTATGGTGTAGATGCGGCTGGTACACCTTAAATCTGTAATGGCCGAAAGTCCTCACGTTGGGTTGGTGTAGAAGTTTGGAGAATGGGGTGCCAGCTCAGATGTCTCGTTATCTGACCGTGGTTCAAAATTATGTGGCAATACACCGAATGGCTTAGTCTGGGACGGTGGAAACTAGTTGAATATCTATTCAATATAATTGTATTTTATTTATTTGTAATGTTTTTATAAATTTATCAAAGTTTATGCTTAACTCTTATGATCCGTTTTGGTTCACGGGAAACTATTTTCTTTGAAAGTCGTTCAGTCTCCGATCCAGTCAAATTTGACTCTGATGTATGCAACTTGCAATCCTTTTAGTAAATTAATAGTTTGACACTAATTTTATTTTATTGAAACCTCCGATGTGCCAATAAATGAATTTACCTCTTATTTTCATTAGGAATTTATGAAAGTGTACTATAAAATAATGATTGTAGTGAGTAATTTCCATTTCATAAGCAGGCTGAAGCTGCAGACACAGCTAGGTATGCACTGTAATTTCAAAAATAAAAAGAAATTTAAAATTAAAAAGATTAAGAAACTTTCGAAAATGAAAGTGCTGGTAGATCATTTTTATTTAGAACTGTTTAGTTTATGTTGATTTTAAGAATTAGTAAGTACTGATAAATGCTGAACTAGGCTTTCGATCTCATCTAATGAAGAAAAATGCATTTTAAAAGTACTAAAACAGAATTTAATGTGATGTACTTTAGTTTAGACAATTTTATGCTCTTTGTTGTGTTTATAAATAAAAAAAAATTTAGATGTCCATTAATTAATTATTTTATTATAAACTTGCAGTTGTGCTATAACCACTGGTATTTTTTTTTTAATATGAGAGCAAATATCAAGTAAGCTTTTCTGTGCTACATAAATTTTTTTTAAATAAATCATGAACCAACACAGTTTAAAACATGCTTAAAGCCTTTTTTTCACAATTTCTTTTAACAATATGGTTTTATCATATTGCATTACCAGTTTCAAAGTTCTATTCATATAAACGTTAGTTTTGACTTTTGTATAGATTGTGGATAGAAAACTATTTAACCCAGCATTATAAAATTAATACTATTCAAGGTGGTCATTACAAGGGATGCGACATCGACAGCAAAACATCTATGTTGAAAATACATCGCCCAAAAAACATCGATGTTTTTAAACATCAGTGTATTTAAACTTTTTTCCCCTATTTCTTAAAACTGTTTTAGCAACCTCAAACATTAATGTTTGCCAGGGAGAGATTTAATTTGTCTCATATTTTCTGTGTTTATTAATTTATAAGTAAAACTTTTTTAACTGTTGAAACAAAGTCACAAAAATTAATATGAACAATTAACAAATCTTTTACACAGGTACTACTAACTAGAAGTATAATTAGGTTGGTTCTTTACAATAATCATTGTTAGTTATAATTAATTTTTTATCAACTTATGGGGGGGGGACAACAAACTTATTTTTTAATTACTGTAAATAAAAAATACTGGCGTCTATAATTAATATAGGCCACAATATTTGTTATTTACAGCTTGTAAAAAAAAGTTTGTTAACTTTCTCCAACTTAAGCCGACTTCTTTCTTCACTAACTATCCCACAAGTTAAGGAAAAAACTCTTTCTGATGGGACAGATGTCGCGATCACTGACAAATACTTACAGGGCTCCTAACACGTCACCTTTTTGACCTTTTGTCACCTTTTCAGGGGTTTTAAGTTCTTAAATCTTATTTAGAGAAGAAACATTTTTCGTGCACAGTAAAAAAATTCATTTCCTCTAAAAAAAACAGGGTTTGTACGAATTCAATTTCGAAATGCGCAGTAGCGAGAGTGTTCGACAAGTATTAGAATTTGCAAGAGCAATGCTATGGGATGTCCCAACAGACATACTACTGGATGAGTGGAAATTACTCAAGAGAATTTGAGGAAGAAGGATTTAGAATGAAGCATATTGATGTTTACTGGAACCATTTCTTCAGACTGTGAGGCATTAGCAGAGTTTCCAAGTGCTCCGAAACTTCCAGAGTTTCTACGCTAAAGAATCGAAAATCCGAAACTCCGCGTAATGATTGGTTCACTCCGGAAATCGCTTTGATGCAGGGAAAAGAAATAATTTGTATAATCCTGTAATTAATAATTCGTATAATTAATAATCGTATAATTAATATAATCCTGAGTTGACTTTCCGGTCCGTGACGTCACAGCGAGGGCTTGGCCCGTCTTTGGTTATGCTTGACCACCTAGCTGCGTAGTCCTAGGTTAGGATTGCTACGTAGTCCCGTTTGGTTTGCTTAGCAAACCAATACTCCTTTCGCAAGTGATTTCACTTTTTTTTACTTTATACTTATTGCACCCTAAACTAATAGCCGCATCTGTAAAAAACCTTCTACATCTTTTTCCTGTAAAATTTTAAGTAAACCGTGTTAATCTCCTAACTTTACAATCTGTACTTTGTCTGTAAACCGTCTGAGAGCAGAGTGAAAAAAGCGAGCTATTTTCCTCGACAAATGAAAAGAAATCGTTTTATGGCAATTGTTGCTACGATAAATTTGATATTTGGCAAACCCGATAGTCAAAAATACAACCCACACCTGACTGTGAAACCTTCTCCGCGAACTAAAAAATATGAAATTTGTGACTAACTTTTGATTGCATCGAATTTATTTATGAACCAATTTTAGAAATAATTGTACCGTAAGAAAGAGTACATTCTGAGGCATACTGCGATATTTTCAAATTAAAAAACTAATAGTAATAAGATAATAAGTTAAGATAAAAACTAATATTTTTTTTTGAAATTCGGGAAAAATCGGGAAATTTTCGTTAATTTTTTTTAATTGTCATATCTATATGACAATTAAAAAAAATTAACGAAAATGTCCCGATTTTTCCCGAATTTCAAAAAAAATATTATCAAGAACCAAACTGGAATTTTTAAAAATACTCTACGAGCTGCAAAAATTTACGTTGAAATGTACTTCTTAAAAAAAACTCACAGCTTAAGACTGAAAATTTATGTGTTTTGCTCACTCGCGGAAGAAATTTCGCTTCTTCAATTTTGACACTTAATAAACCCTAAACTAATAGCCGCATTGGAAAAAAATCTTAATAATCGTCCAGGGAATACTATGAAGAACACACAATGTTAATTTTGCTTTTTTTCTGATCCGAACTTTGTAGGGAAACCATCTAAGATTCGAGCTAAACAGCACAGTTTTCAATCCTGCGGCAGCGGAAACTTTTTGTTAATAAAGAGAGATATTAAACGTAAGGCACAAGAAAATTTAAAGAAGGACTGGGAAGAAAAATATAAACTGGAAGCAGAGAAATAAATTTAAAGCAGCTGGCAAAGAAAAGAATGGTGATAGAAGAACAATAATTTAAAATTATGCGTAAGGAAGAGGATGAGCCGTTGTATAGTGCTTCAAAATTATTAAAGGAAGCAGCACTTGTTCAGGCAATGATTGAAGGAACGGCTAAAGTCTCAGATGATGCTGGTCAGCAAAGACAGACTTTAAAAAAATGCACATTCTTCTATTGAGAAGAAAAAGACAAAATTAATTTTAGTCTTTTTCAACAACAAAAAATTAAGACATAATTTTTCAAAGAAAAGGAAGAAATTCTTCAAGCTGTGTCAAAAATAAACAAATTAAAAAATCGTAATTCCGATTTAAAAAAAAAAAAATTATGTTAATATTTTAAGATGGATGTAATTTTTAAATGAAGAAAATAAAAATATCCTTCCAAAGAAAGAAAAGATAGGGATAGCTTGGGAGGATCTTTTTATTTTTTATCTTTATACTAGAATATGTTTAGCATTATTGTTATTTGTTACTTTTTTTTTTGCTCGATTAGTCACTTTTTGTCACCTTTTTCTACTTGATTAGTCACTTTTTGTCACCTTTTTGGTTTAATTTGTCACTTTTGGACCTTGAAACCTGTTAGGAGCCCTGTACTTAGTTACTCTGTTATTTTTTTAATTTTCATTATGGTGCTTTTTTCACTCAATAATAAAACATTGACAACGTAAAAATATTGAAGATGTTATACAAACATCGGCCTCAATAAATTGATGGTAAATACATCAATGTTTTTATAAAACATGGACATTGATATCGAATCTGTACTTTTCAGTCCCTTCACACTTGGCCACTTTGGTCTAAAAGTATGTTCAATTTACTAATTATAAAATTATGCTACTTGTTTTGTTTTGTTTTTAATTTTTATAATGTACACTTTCATTTAAAATTAAAACATCAACAAGAAAAACATCGATGTTAAATACACTGATGTTTTTTATAAAACATCGATGTCGCATTCCTTGTCCTTACATGACTTGCATAATGTTTCACAGAAAGATTGTTTGTGATTGTATAATGTTAAAAACTTGCATCTTAGTATTAATTTCCTTTTGGAAAAATACTGAAATAACAATACCCATTCTTTTCTATATGAATGATCTTTTGCCATAAACATATGTGATTTCAACTGAAGGAAGATATTTAACCAATAAAAGTGTTCAAACTTCTGACTACTATGTTCGATCGAAGTTAAGATAGTGTTGCAAATTATGATAGCTCTGAACTATTAAACATTAAAAAATGTTCTGCTTTGTGCATGATTTTCCGGGTAATTAAAAGAAGGTTCTACCTGCTAAGTAAATGTAAAGAAATTTTGTCTTCATTTGAGTCTCTCTCGTGTCATAACTTATGCTAAAAATATGCATGTGAATACAGTCATTGAAAAACACTTTTGAGATTCATGATTAACTTATATCAAAGACACATGCTCTTATTTCATATCCAAAGATGTGACAAATCTTTGAATTATTTTCCTGCTTTTGTATTCAATGTGAAACCTTTCGTGGTCTGAATCATATCAGGTAGGACTCTTTCTGTTTCAGAAATGATCCTGTCTCCATGTTGTAAGTTTCTTTCATGTATCTTTTCTATGAACTTATTCTGGTCTTTAAAAGGAAGCTAAGTGGTATAGGCTTGTTGCTAGGCTGTCTTTTACTTCTCAACAATGTTAAAATGATGTTGACTACATTGATGGCTATTGCACTTACATATTCACAGTATACTTGAGGTCAGTTTCAATACAATAATGTAAAACTTTGAATGAGTACAAATCAACAATTATTTTTGGACACCATAGTATTTTATAAATATTTTTATATATCAATTAGTTAGACATTTTACTTTTTTCTTTTGAGAGATAAGAAGGCTATGTGGATTTCTTATCTATCATCCCAGTTCGTCCTTGAGTTCTCTGATCCAAGAACGACCAATACTTCCATCTCATTTTCAGGATGATAATTTCTGTATTGATGTAGTCAAAGTAACCAGGGCATCAATGTACACTCCAGAGTCCACGGATTGCAACACCATGACCCTATGGCCCAATTTCAACTAATTGAAAATGACCCCATTTGCATTATGAATCTCCACAAAGTTTCCCTATTGAAACAGTACAATATGTATCAAATTATTTACTTGGGTGCTGGCAAACCAAACAGCTCAATCTGATTCAAACCCTTTGTTTGGTTGTTGCTAACCAGAAACCTTGATCGGATTGAAAGTGAAAATGTGATTCACTCTGAGAAAAGCTTTCTATTGACCAGGAATAATGGGAGTCCAATCCGAATGATACTGATATGCTGCTGCTTTACTGTAATAACTTTTGCTTTACAACTACAAATAGTTGTGGTACTGAGTCCCCAAGTCAGCTATAATGAAAATGGATATTAGGATTTTCTATTAGTTATTAATTTTATCGAGATCAATTTGTTAAAGGGTTCTTTCCTGAATTTTTTGCAAGATATTTCACTTCCATTTTTTCAAAACACAGTAAAATTTTGAGTAGTTTAACTGTAATTTCTGTATTGAAACATTTTTCAAATATCTTAGCCTTGACATATTAAAAGTCATATTTATTGAAAATGCAGTAGAATGCTTTATGTACTTAAGTCCTCATAGACAGTACAAAATTTCAACTGTACATACTTCAATTGAATTTATGTCGAAATACTTTTAATAATGTGGTATATGTATATTTTGAGAATTAAATATAGCATTTAAATTAAAAATATCTTCACAATTCATTAATGGAATAGATGCGATTTAAGAAACATTTAAAAATATTCTATTAAAACAGTTGGCAATATTTATTAACTGTTGAATTGTGATTGGAAGATCACATGCATTGTAAAAAGTTGTACTAGAAAGAAATATGGTATTCTGTTCAATTATTCGTCTGCTAAATTTCGGAAAATGTCATGAAAGTCCCTGAAAATTCAAGAAATTTGGTAGTTAACAGCTGTACATAAAGGTTACAATTTTCTGCAAGTTTTGATACCCTTAAGAAATTTCTGAAGTCCTTTCTTTTTCTATTAATATGTTATTTTAATGAAAAATTTCTAAAAGTTTTAGTTCTTTCTCAGATTTTGTCTACTGCAAAGCAATGATAAATTACTTTTCTTTCAGTGCATTTTAAAAATAAGGTACCTGTTCTTCCTTCTAACAAGTCAAATGACTTAGTACTTGCAAATCTCAACATGAATGGTAAGATTTTGGTTAGTTACCATATTTTTAAGAATGTGTTTCATAATTAAACTGATTTCATCGTTTTATTAAGTTTCATTGAACTATTTTTCCATTTCAATGTATTAAAAATAAAAATAGTGTTTTTCCCCAGAATAGAAGCTAATTATGTTAAATGATTTAGATATTTTGATTTAGTTACTTTGCTTTTTAGCTGATATTTCTTACAAAGTGTATTTAAGTATTACTTTAAAATTTGCCAATGAGTGAAAAAGCAAAATGCCTAGCAGTTTCGTTAAATTTCATTAGTTTTGCTAATTTTGGCTTTGAATACAGAAATTTTAAAGGAAAGTTTCTAAAAGGATTGTTTTTAATATTTTTAAGGTAATGATCTCTCATGACTGATGTTATTAACATTTTTTTTTTTTTTTGAAATTGAACTATTGAAATACTAAGACTTTTTTTTGTTAAATATAAGGATTTAGAATCATTTAGCAAAGAATGTATTTTATCTTTATTTCTTGATGCAGAAAATAAATAAAATTTAGTGATTTCATCTTTTTGGCATCACATGTAACAAAATCTTCAAAACTGATTCTTATCTTGGCCGTTGTGCTCATACTTTGGTGATATTTGTTTCTAGTTAAATTCTATGATGTTCTCGTGACTGCAAATCATCCATTTTTGGAGATCACATTTGACCAAATTTTTCAATTAATTCGTGTCTATATATAGGTTTCAGTATTTGTACAAAATTTGAGTAATTTCAATGGGTTATGAATCAAAAATTATCAAGGAAACAATAATCAAAATACTTTCTGAAGACTTGTGTTTATATTAGATGTGGTTTAATTTTAATACAGATGACCTAATACACATATATAGCTGTTCAAAGAAATCCACCTCTTATTCAAGCATCATTCCTAGTAGAGAAACCACAAACGTGCCATTCAATTGGAAATAATATTTTCTATAAATCCATGTGCATAAATTTTACTTAAGGGGTAGACTTTGTATTAAACGTGTGCCCTAAACTTCATGATTTCTAAATCTATCAACATTTAACCTAGAAAGTTTCAAATCATCTGGTCCAGCTGTTTCTGGATTATTAATATAGAATATTTGGAGTACAAAATGTTAAATTAGTCTCTGCCATTCCGTGTTTTAAAACAATCCTATCGCTAAATTTTTTTACTATGTTATTCAAGAACCCAAGCCAGTATCTCTACTTTATAAAAGGAAGTGTTTGTGTGTCCTGACAAACCTATAGCATTTACATTCCTGAAATTTGGCACACAGGTAGTCCTAAAGATAAATGTACCTTGAAGCCTGAATTTTAAAATTTATTTATTAGCTTTTTCCTTATGTGGTTCTCTTGGACATGCCAAGTTTCCACTTTGTTATTATTTCTTTCATTTTCTTAACAGATTTTCTTTTTTGGATGGGTGCCGCTCAAAGAATTCTGTAGCGATCAGAATAGGTAATAATCAGAGGCTGCAAGGTTCAGAGAGTAGACAGGGTGAGGTAAAATGTCCCTGCCAAGTCTTTACAATTCCTATTGTGTCTGTAATTAAGTAAGGGGTCTGGCATTATCATGGTGAAAGACGACTCCTTTACGATTTGCCAATTCTAGACATCTTGTAATACATATTGCTTGATCCAATTTTCTTAACTGGGAGCAGTATACCTCTGAGTTGATTGTCTTGCCTGATGGTAAGAGCTCATAGTATATTATACCCTTATAATCCCACCACACTTATGGCATAATTTTCTTCTGGTGCAATCCCGTCTTCGAGGTTAATTGTGGTGACTCGCTACTCTTTCCCCATGATCTTTTATGAACGACGATGTCAAAAGACAGTCCACTTTTCATCACTCAAACCAACTGTTTAAAAAATGGATATTTTTCCAGGCGTTTACGGAGCGTGTCGTAGATGGAAATGGAGCAGTTAAGTTGCCTTTGGTCAACTTGTGTGGCAAGCAAACATTGAAACATCAGCTTATCCCAACTGGTGCTATCGGTCGTCTGCAGTTCTGTGGGATGTATTGAGTTTCGTAGCAATGTCCCGTACAGTTTGAGACGAATTTTTACCACCCATAGCCTTCATTACCGCTGGATCAATCTCTGTTAGGTGACCGGAGCAGGGCTTGTCGCCGAGTTCAAATTCACCTGAACAGAAATTGATGAACCTCTTTTGACGCAAACGTTGTGTTAAGGCCTTGTCCCTATACTCGGTGCAAATCGTCTTACACACTTCTGCAGCTTTTTTACCTTTTTTGAAATAAAATAGTAAAATGTGGCGAAAATGGACTTTCTTTTCTTCCATGTTTACAAGCACGCAGCTCTCACAATAATCCAAGTTACCAGGCATGCATATGCAAATTACATGCTATTGAGGTCACCTGTCACATGAGCTAGTTAGTTGCACAATAGAGATTGTGGATAAAAGATATTCTGCTCCACAGAAAAAAAGAACGAAATTATTTGCTAACGCAATAGATCATTTTGAAGATAATGGTGTATTTTCCTTGAAGCGTTTTTTTGCCAGGAACTATTGAACTCACAAAGAATGAGGATTTCAATGAAAATTTTCACCTTCCCTGAACAGCTTGCAGCCTTTTTAACTTAAAATTTTTCTTTGTGTGTTGTTTATCCATACCAAATCACTCCTACAGTATGTTTTTATCAAATTATATATAAGGAAATTTGTTATAGATATTAACAGTGTATTTTTTTAAATCAAGCATTGAAATAAAAAATAAAATAAAAATTCAGTTAATATTTTACTCTGCTATGAAGAATACAAGAATCAAGAGATGTAGTTTGATTTTCCCCTTGCAGCTGTATAGAATAAGCTTTCAAAATAAAATTAATACTTTGATGCATTATTGTTATGAAATAAAATTTGCATTTCTGAAATTTTCCCCACAGATCATGGATTTTATTTCTATATCAATTTCTCTGTTTATGACAATGACACACACTGTATTGTCAACTTTTCGTATCCTAAAGCATATGAACAATTTGACGATTATTTTTGGTAAGCAGATTTGTTTTTCTTAAATGTTTCAATGGTAAATGTGTATTTGATTTTATTGAAATTGATTTAGAGTATTTATAAAGGTTAGTATAATGTGTAAATATTGCCATAAGTATGAAGAATCTTGATTAAAAGATTAAGACAGCATGTTTTCGTACTTATTTGCTAAACTTAGTTTAAATATGCTCTCTAACATGTATAGTACTACCAATAAATCGAAATTTTAACTACCAATTACAGCTGCCATTTGTAGGACAAGTACTAAAATTTAATATATTTTAATTTAACTCGCATATCTTAACACTTTCCTTTGTTTAGTGAAAGGAATATTTTCAAACATTCTATTTTGTTACATAAACGAGCAATCTTGGTTTAAGCAAAGGCTTTGTTAAAACTGCAAAGGCTGTTTGGTACATACTTATTTGCACTGCAGTCTAGTACTTTTTAATGCTTAAAAAAAGTAATGTTGCAATGAAATTCTGCAACAACTATCAAGTATATAAGTGTACGTTTGTCAATAAGGAAAGGTTTAATAACTGCTCTAATTCTCCATGTTTCTCTTCTCTCTCAGTTGTAGTCTTGGAATTTTAAGTGGTTCTTCATTCTTAGTTTTTTAAGTTGCCATATAAAAATACTGTAGGCATATCAAACTGAACAAGATGCGTGTTTCTATTGCTACTAAAATGGCACTGTTCTTGTCTCATTACTGTACTGAATATAAACTGTCAAGAACCGATTTGAATCAACTTGATTTAAATTATGAATTAAATCAAATGGTTTTTATTAAAAACTCATTGATTTAAATCAAAATTTTTAAATTTCATTTTCATTTCTGTATAATGTTTAACAATATTGGATAATTAATACTATGAACAAGATGCATGTTATTTTATTCAGATAAGTTAAGAACTTTGCCGTACTCAAAACACTTCAAAAATTAAACTTAAAATCATTTGTATGACCAACTTTTAATTGCATCAAATTTATTTACTAACCATATTCAAAAATAATTGTACCATAAAAAAGTACATTCTAGGGTTTCCAGTGATTTTTTTTTTTTAAATTAAAAAAAACTAATTGTATTAAGCTATAGATATTACAGTTTTAACAAAAAGTAGTGAAAATTTCCCTTTTTGCCGAATTTCAAAAAAATATTACCACAAACCAAATTGAAATTTCTAAAAGAAACTATGTGAGGTGCAAAAATTCATGTTTAGAGATACTCTAAAAAAAACTCACAGCTGAAGACTGAAAATTTGTTTGTGTTTTGCTCACTCACATTAGGAATTTCGCTTTTTTCAACTTTGACACTTAATGCACCCTAATTTAATAGCCGCGTTGGAAAAAATCTTCTCCATCTTGTTCGTAGTACAATTTTGAACAAACCATGTTAATTTCGTAATTTTCTGATCTGTACTTTCTCATGAAACCCTGTCCAAATTCATCATGAGCTCTTGGACTATAATTAAAAGAGGTAAATATTTTTAATGAGCAACCAAAATATGTTTAAAGAAACACCTACAGTAGGGTGCCTAGGAGTCCAACCCCTTTCACATTTTTATGGTAGAGCTCAGGACCACAGAGGTAAATTGTGAGAAAACTGCTTGGAGCCCTGGTGGTCAGCATCTCTGGGGTATTTTTTCATGTGCCTATTGCACAATTTCTCAGCCTATTGCATCAGAAATAATTTATGCACAAGCTAAGCTAAATTCATCTTCCTACGCCATGATCTATCTGTTTCTATCCATCAAATATTCAAGCGATGATACCATATAGGGCAGTGGAATCTGTTTTGTACAGTGAGAATAGCTGTCTGATCATTGCTGATCGAGGAATTATTAATTTGTTGATACACAGTTTTGTATCTTGCTGCATCATCTCTCTTGTAGCGCTTTAATCTTGACTGTTGTCTAATAAAGACACCTTTTTCATTGCTCTGTCCTGCTCGTTTTTGTTGGTTATTAATTAGTGAGACATATAAAAGTCATATATATATATACTGTCAAACCCCGCTATAGTGAACTTTCTCACTGGTCCTACTGAACTCCTACTTAATTCATGTTATTTTAAACACTTATAGTGAACTCCCGAGAAAATGAAAGTTGCTTATAGTGAACTGAATTTTTTCTTCCAGATATATTTTCCCAGATTTTTGAAGGTAATTTAACGCAGTAGGATACCAAAAGACAGCATTCCTTAACTTCTTCCTGCTCGTTTTTGTTGGTTATTAATTAGTGAGACATATAAAAGTCATATATATATATATATACTGTCAAACCCCGCTATAGTGAACTTTCTCACTGGTCCTACTGAACTCCTACTTAGTTAATGTTATTTTAAACACTTATAGTGAACTCCCGAGAAAATGAAAGTTGCTTATAGTGAACTAAATTTTTTCTTCCAGATATATTTTCCCAGATTTTTTAAGGTAATTTAACGCAGTAGGATACCAAAAGACAGCATTCCTTAACTTCTGTCTTAAATTGCACTCTTTAATCCTCCCTGTTGTTTCTAGGAGTGGTCCACTACCCGATAAACTGCAATAAACAACATTTCTCACTCTCCCACACACCCTGCCATTTCTAGGAATCCACAGACCCCACTCTTCAAAACACCCCTTGAACATTAGTGGGATGGACCATAGAGGCGTCATCTGATGTGCCCTCTTTTCTATCTACAATTAGTGTCCATGTGAGCCCTTCAAACTGGAAGACTCGATTGTGGCCCGATGTAATTTGGGATTATGAAGACAGTGACCTTTATAACAGAACGAATGAAGCTGGATTATTTTACAAAATGACTGAATCAAACTTTAAAATTAAGAAGAAAACCTACCGATCGCTATGTGACTGGAAAAGCATAGTATCATTTTTTATCATATCTAAAGATGAAATTGAAAACTTTGAATTGTGTGCTGTTGAGGTGTAAACTTCGGATATGATAAATTGTTTATTTAAGTATTTAATAATTTCTTTCAGTAAATTGTTATCCCAATGATGGTTTTCAACAAAACCACCATCAAATACCAAGAAATTTTAATGTGTCAACAAAATTGGATATAGTCAACATTTTATTGAGTCTGGTGATGGTTCACTTAAGTGGTCCGACTGTATATATCTATACATAAGTAATTGCATTAATTGATAATGCTTTGCTTGTGTGTTTTAGGATTAAGGTTTTTACATTTGTTTTCATCATATTACTGTTGGTTGCATGGACTCTCTTTCAACATTTTCCTGCCAAGGTAATTATAAAATATTTATCTGTACAAGTCTATAAATGTACTAAAAATTAGAAGTTGCAAAACACCTTTTAGAACAAAGTTGTTATTTTTAGGATTCTTCAGATCCAAAAATGTTAATTTATTCTGCTCCTTATGAAGTAAAAATAATATTTACTTGTTTTTATTAAAGACAAAAGGTGCTCTTGAACTAATTAAAAGTAATTTACAGTGCAATTGTGTATGAGATAATTTTTGACAGATTTGAGTTGTCTCAATGTTTAGATTAGCAGGCATGAGAATCTTCCACGTTTCCGCGGATTTCCGCTTTTTGTGTATTTTTTTCATGTTTTTTCCGCTTTTCAGTAATTTTCCGCGTCTTTCTAATGCGATCTTGGCCATTTTTAAGAATATGACGCCATTAGTCTCGCGGTCATCGTGACATCGCGATTTTTTCCGATCTTACACAGCCATCCCTTAGCTAGTGCAGATCTCGCTATCTTCGTCACATCGCGATTTTTTCCGATCTTACATAGCCATCCCTTAGCTAGTGCAGATCTCGCGATCATTGTGACATCGCGATTTTCTCCGATCTCACGGTTTTCCGGTGTCAAGATGTTGTTGCTAACTTCCGGGGTTGATTCCAGACCATTGTCAATAGCCCGTTCTGTTACTCCAGTGCAACATTAATTTAACTACCTACCCACCTTATAAGTAACTTTGAGGTAAAGTAAATGTTTTTGAGACTATTTATCGTTTATATATTTGTTTGCATATTTTTTATGAAAATTCAATACTTTTATGAAATTTTAAATTCTACAGAAACAATTTGCCAATGAGGGCACCTCAACCACTGAAACCATAGAAAAAAATCAAAAATTTGTTTCTAGGTATGTATGATTTTATCAGCTCTTCATATTTTGAAAAATAATCTCTTAAGTTATCAGTGTTAGGCTTAAAAAATGTTCAATATGAAGGTTATGGTTTTTGTAAGTAAAAATGCTGTGTAATTTTTTTTGAATAAATTTACAAAATATCTCTTCAAATTTTTCTCTCCTGGAACTGTCTTGCTGTTAAGTTTACTACTAAAGTTATACATTAATATAAAAACTAAATTGGGAAACTATTATTATGTAGATGTTGTGTTAATGTATTGAAAATAGTAGGAGACTTAACATCACTGCTAAGCAGCATTTCGTCCACTACTAAGTCTGCTGTTTTCTAAATTATATAAGTGGATTAGAATATTTTCAGTTCAAAATAATATTTTCATTTTTTTAATTGTAGCTCTGAAATTAAAAATGTATAAATTTACTATAGCCTTCATGCCTTTTTAGTCTTTTTATGTATCTGAAAATGTTATTTTTCAATGTTTTGACTGCAGATTTAGAAATTAATTAAATCTTATGCTTAAAAAGTTCAAAAAATTAACTTTGGTCTTTTAGAATTAAGTTAAGGTTGCATAGTACCCTTTTTTTCAAAAAACATTTCTACAGATAGTAACATTAAAAATAATTAATGACTTTTTTTCAGCTAAAATTATTAAATTGAATCCAATAAAAAAAAATTGAAATTTTTGAAGTTTTTTTAAACTTTTATAAAATATTCAATTTTTAATATTTTTTAGTTATTTCAAATTATTTATATTTCTTGGATAATTGGGAACAAAAGTTAGTATGGAATTGACCATCAGTCTCATTGTTGAATTTTGATAATTATTTTTGTAGCTAAACCTGAAAAACACATAAAAATTCTAAAAATATTTACTTTGGCATTTTTTTTTTTAATTACTAAAACTCTCAGACCTAAATCTTTTCTAACTTTTATAGTACATATATATGAAAGTATCTACAAAAGATTTCTAGACTGTATCTTGTACAGAAAAAAAGCCTTAGGGAATTGAAAACACTTGCATCCACAAAAATAAAAGTCTGAGAAAAACGGATTTTAAGTTTTTCAAGTCATAAAACTAAAACTAATAATGATTGCAGAGCTCTAATTTTTTAATATGCTATTTACCAACTTATAAAATGCACTAAAACACTAATTTAACTTAATATGATTGAATATATTTTATTAGTTTCAAAATATTATGTTTTCATATGATGAAAAACATTTGTTACAACAGCGACAAATTATTTATCTTAATCCTAACTTGTTATTTTCAAACCAAATTTTTATTATAATATATTGTTTATAACAATCGTAACAGAATATTGGTTTCGAAAAAAACCTTTTTATCAATATTGGTTAGCTAGTAATGAGACTCAGAAGAGAATGCACAACATAAACTAACAGATACGATTTTAGTAGTGAAAGTTGAGAAAATAGCCATTTCACCTAAAGAATTGATTTTATTCAAAAATATTGCTAATTAATTGTAAGAATGTAAAATTACATCAAAACAAAAACGAATTTAACCACGCCCCATCCTCTATGCTTTCAAATTTCAACACTGACAACACTCAGAAAACTTAAAATTTCTTTAAAATTAATTGGATATCAGATCTAGAATTTTGAGGCAAGTTTCCCAACTGTATGGGCCATCGAAAAATACAAAAATAATAATAATAATAAATTCGATATTTTTATCGTTTTTAAGGTACTGTGTAAGCCTTAAGAGTTTATCTGTATATAAAAAAGAAGCAATTTCAATTTGAGTGTTAAACATTTATGATAGTGTGATTAACATGTGAAGCATTTATGTAATTGAATTTCAGTTTTAGAGTCTTGTTTGTACCTGAAGTTTTAATTAATTAGTACTTTAATTTAGCTTTTGGTTAAGTAACAATGCAAAATGCTAAACCAATTATAAATAAATTAAATATATTTTGAGCAAATAAAAATTTTATTTTTAATTTTTGATTTCTAAAAATTAATAAAACATCAATGCTGATAAAGAACTTAATGTTAATACACTATCTACAAATAAGTATTTGGACACCTGTGATTGAAAAGAAAAACAAAATTTATTCATATTCAACAGTTGGTAGAGCCTCCCTGAGAGGCAATTATAGCCTCAACCTTCTGGGGCATGCTTTCCACAAGTCCTTGTATGATGGCTAGTGATATTTTCTTCCACTTGGCTTGGAGAAGACATGTAAGTTCCTTCACCGATTTTGGACGGTTGTTGCACCCCTTAATTCTGCGATCCAACTCGTACCCAGCCGACCAACCGGTCTGGTGGTTAAGGTGTTACCCTCTAGATCTGAAGAGTCCTGATTCGAATCCGGGTCCAGGCATGGATGTTTGTAAGCATATGGTGTAGAGGTGGCTGGTGCACCTTAAATCTGTTGTGGCCGAATGTCCTCACATAGGGTTGGTGTGGAAGTTTGGAGAGTGGGGTGAATGCTCATTATCTGAACATGGTAAAAAATTATGAATTGTTGTCCTTGGATCCTTCCTGTAAGGAATTGATCCCGGACTGTCGTCGATAGCCCGTTGTGTTGCTCTAGTACAATGTTAATTAAATATTACCAATTCGTCGCAGAGTTTCTCGATAGGCTTCAGGTCTAGGCTGTGTGCAGGCCAGTCCATTTGGTTAACCCCATTGTCACCATACCAATCCATGGTGGACCTCGAAAATTGACAGCTGGCATTGACGTCCTGGAAGTAACATTGGTCCAATTGTAAAACTGCCACAACATAGGAAGCACACTGTCATCCAAAGTAGTGCAATAGTCCTCGGCGTTGAGCTTACCACGAATTTAGACCAAGGGCCCCAGTCCATACCAGGAGAAACACCCCTAGACCATAATTCCACCTCTGCCAAACTTTACTGCGGGCACAATGCATTCTGGCTGGAGGCGTTCTTCAGGCAGATGCCAGACTCTGCCATCTGAACGGTAGAGGGTGAACCTTGATTCGTCGCTTCAGAGAACCCGTTTCCACTGATCCACGGTCCACTTTCGAAGTGCTTTTCAACTCATTAACCAACCAGCGTGGTTGGACTTTGTGATCGAAGGCTTAAGGGCATCACCATAACCATGAAAACCTAGCAGATGTGCTTCCTTACGGATGGTAATAATCGAAACAACACTCCTGTATGCCTGTTGAAACTCCTGGAGTATGTGGGCCATCAGTTGGGTGCTGTTCTTCCGAATTTCTGTGGACAGCACTTGTTGGTCTCTCCCAGTACCATGCATCTGCCGACTCAGCACATTCCGACAATCACTGCTCACCTTCCACTTCTGAATCACATGGGCCACTGTCGATTTTAGGTAATTCAGCTCGCTAGATATGTCCCTTAACCCATTAAAGACAGCTTTGAAATAGTTTTAAAAATTAACTTTTTATCTTAACTTTTTTATTCAGACTAATTAAAGTATACATTAATTTTTTCAGATTGTTTTGAAAATTATTTTATGATTTTTTTAACTGGCAAGTTTTTTGACCAGTCGTTTATAGTGTGCACATAAATGTAAAAATATTATATATTCTACACATGTATTGAAAGACACAAATAACTTAAAAAGAACAATGAAAAATTTATACAACACATTAAAACAAACAATATGAAGGAATATTGACCAGCTGTGGATCCACATTTCTGCAGCATTAAAATTTTCATGGACCGATTTGAGGTATTCGTAATCTTCCCAATACTTCTTACAATAGATTTTTTAAAGATGGGTAAAGTAGTGATTGTGTCAAAATGTGATCTATCAGTTCATCGGTAAGGAAACACTGCAAACTCTGCAATGGGAATTTTACACTATTGTGACACAAATCCATGTCAGTTGGTTTGTACTTGGGAGTAAAATTCTAGATTTTTGTTCCAGCTTTGTTCTTTTTCTTTGGTTTTTTTTAGGTCTTCTACTTTCAGATTTTATTCACTTTGGCCTCTTTCGGGTAACAGAAGTGCTTGGTAATCATCTGCATTGCTCTCTTCATGGTTTAATTGACGATTTATTTCACATGTGGTGGAGAGTATTCTCAGGGGTCAAGTGATTAAAATCTCTTTGCACCTCGTCATCACTTCTGTCAGAATTTTTGTCAGTCTCTGCATCAGCATCTTTTCTCTCTCTCAATTGGGGGCTGGATAACCATATTAGTATGTTTGGCAGTTTCATGGCCACTATCTGACTCAGAATCACTGTTGAGAGCAAAGAACACTCCTAAAGCTTCATTTAGCTTGAGACTGAAGAGAAGGGGTTGGAAAATAAATATTTTGTTTAAAAACATTAAATATTCCCAAAAAATATTTTATTTTTAAATTGGTATTGGAACCTTTAAAGTAATAAGTGAACTACCGATAGTACCAAACTCCACACATCCGAGGATTGGTAAGATTACTTGCCAATCAACAATACTTCTACCTAACGTCTATACAATAAGTTTCTTTGGATTTTTTTAGTGTACTGCTTGTCAACCCCCGGGGATTGCTCCGCAATCACATTTGGTTTGCTTCGCAAACCAACACTCTTTTAACAGATACAATTTGGTTTGCTTCACAAACCAAAACTAATTTTGCAGAGTCAATCTCCTGCAACTGTGAAACTATCTTAATAATTCGTATAGTCCTGTTTTTACTTTCCGGTCCATGGCGTCACAGTGAGGGCTTTGCCCCCTGCTCACTAATGCTCCCAAACCAACACTCCTTTCGCAAGTGATTTTACTTTTTTTTTAAAACTTTTAACACATAATGCACCCTAAACTAATAGCTGCATCAGTAAAAAATCTTCATGATCTTGTTCCCTGTACAATTTTGAATAAACCATGTTAATTTCGGAATTTTTGGATCAAGGGGGAAAAGCGAGTTCAGCCTTTTAGACTCCGGGTCAGACGTTAGAGCGACGGAATAACGAAATTTTTTTAGAATAATCGTTGATATGGTGATTGTAGCTACGATAAATTTGATACCTGGCCAACCCGTTAGTTGAAAATGCAACCTTTCGTTTCACCGATCCCTCTGCACGCAATCAAGAATTTGTACACTTTTGCTAAATTATACTTTTCCTCACATCTAATTTATTTATAAACCAATTTAAAAAATAATTATTCGATAAGAAAGAGTGCATTCTAAGCTTTTACGTGGTATTTTCAAATTTTGAAACTAATCTTTTTAAACTATAGATATAACAGTTTTAGTTTTGTATTGGAAATTCCGATCTGAGTTTCGAAATTTGTATGACCAACTTTTAATTGTATTGAATTTATTTATTAATCAATTTCAAAAATAATTCTACCATAACAAAGGGAACATTCTAAGGTTCCCTGCTATGTTTTCAAATTTAGAAATTAATAGTAATAAGGTATAAATATGACGGTTTAAAAAACATTTACAAAAATGTCCCGATTTTTCCTGAATTAAAAAAAACATTTGTCGAGAACTAAATTGAAATTTCTAAAAAAAAATCACGGCTGAAGACTGAAAATTTGTACGTCTTTTGCTCACTTGCATTAGAAATTTCGCTCTTTCAACTTTGACACTTAATAAATCCTAAACTAATAGCCGCGTCAGAAACAAAATGTAATTCGTTTTGTTCTCTGTACAATTTTGAACAAACCATGTCGATTTTGTAATTTTCTGATCCGTACTTTCTCGGGAAACTATGAATCAAGCAAAAGAAAGCAAGTTTTCAATCCTGCAGCGGCCGCTGTAACTTTTTTTAATTTAAAGAGATTAATGCGAACAATATGTTCATTTCATAAAAATAAAGCACTTAAAATAGATCAATAACAGTAATAATAGTAATTTTTTTGCCTCTAGTGATCGTGGACGAGCCATCATTTTCGCTCACAAGAAAATCTTGCTTTGAACCATGTTTTCACCAACTAAGCTATCTGGGAAATACACAAACAGTGCAGCATTTTGATTGGTTGATTCTTAGAAAGAAAAAAACACTGAGTGGAACCACTCGCACCATATGTGGCAAAGAAAAAAATTTAAATGGCAAATTTTCTTACCAACCGGCTTTAATGGGTTATGGATCAACCATTTCTATGATACCTGATGATTACACCTTTCTCGAAATCAGATAACTGCACTTCGTGGCATCTTTCATGCAACTTATGCCAATGTTGTTTCCTACGCGATATTTAATGGCGGAGGGCATGACGTATATCAGGAACGCAGATATCGTCATTTGTTGGTTGTCCAAATACGTATTGGTAGATAGTGTACTTGTAGTACCAATTGAAATTGCTGTTATTCTTATTGAAAAGATTTTAGAGAAATCATCTAATAAAAGCACAGTACAAAGTTCAAAATCCTCCTGGCTTTTCCGGATTTTGTATTATTATTATTATTTTTTTTTTGTCAAAAAAAAACGCTAATCTAACCCCTGCCCTCGATGCAAGCAAATTTTTCCTCTCGTTATATACATCCGTGTCACGTTTGCAATACTAAAATAGCATATTTATAAATAGGAATATTTTTTTAAGAGGGAGAAAAAAACTTTTTGATACACAAAATGCAACACATTTTCTTACAAATCTTCTAATTTTTCTATGTGGTATTTACTTTGAACATGTCTGTTATTTTGTGTTTCATCAATTTGGTCTAGGTTGAACACCTTGTTCGTTAAAAAAATTTCTTAAAAGAGGAGTAAAGATAGAGAAAAAAAATGCTGGTTTGCATAGCGTCCCGATTTGGGACTTAGTACTGTATTTTATAAATTGAAGTTTTATGTACAGAAAAGTTTCACACATTAGTGGCTGTCTGCAATGCCATTCTAAGTCCTGCTCAGCACTCTCCAGTCTCTTGTTGCCATTTTGGGGTCCTCCAGGGCAAGATGCTGCAATGCTCCAAGCTTTAATGACAAAAACTGTAGTTGATTTAGGAATCATTCTAACATCAAAAATCCTTCTTAGGCTATTATCACTCATGATTTAAGAATTCATGCACAAAGTCCAAACATTTCTGCTTGTTACATTTTATATGATCAGTGCTCTTGCACCCTTTTTATTCTGGATTATTTGAAATTGTTACTTTTTAAATCAGTACAGCATAAATGCTTTCAGTCCTAGGTGTTAAATTGACCCTTGTAGCAATATTTAAGATGATGACACAGTCTCTAGTTCGTTTGTGCATATGTTAATAGTATTAGTTGAATGTGTAATCAATCAATTAACTATACAACTTTTCTTTACAATAATGTTGAGTATTACTATTAAACCATACACATCATAAATTTATTTTCTGTACCAATCATTCTCCTAGATTTTATTTTGATGTAATAAGGATATTTTTTAAATGCTTCGAATGTCCTTCTGATTCCATAAATTTTTATTTAAATTCAGATGTTATGTCTAAAGTGAATTAAAATTCTCTCTTCTGACAATTTTTAGATTTCATAAAGACTTCCAATTAATCACCGTTTTAGGAAAAGGAGGTTTTGGTATTGTAATGGAAGTTAAAAATAAAATTGATGACTGTGAGTATGCTGTGAAAAGAATACGCATTAGTTCTGATAAAAAATGTGAAAAGTAAGTCCATAACTATTTTATTTATGAAAGCAATGAAACTTGTATATCAATTTTGAAATGGGATAAAATATTCAATTATTTCACATTTATTGAAACTTGCACTTATAACAGTAAGTTAAAAATTTTCTTAAATACATACTGTTTTTAAAATGCATATGTTACTTGAACTGCTGGACCTATATGGCAAATGAATGAAGCTACATGAAATGAAATAATATGAAAGCAAAAGCTTATGAAACTTTAAGCTTGTATCTAAAAAGGGTTATAATGATTATTAGTAATTTTGTTGTAAGTTTTAGTGCATTCATATTTTTCATTTACTTTAAATTTCAAATTCAATTTAATGGGTATTCATACAAAATAACTTGTGATTAAATTTGAAATATTAAAAGTCACTTGTGTGGGAAAATTATTACACCACCTTTTAAATTTGTTACATTTTTGAAACATGAATCATTGCATCAAATTCATAAATTATTACATAATATGTGACAATTACTTTGTGTCATACACTCTTACAGAATAAGTAAGCAGGTGAGCTGCGTGATTGTTTCAGATCAGTCAGGTGTTGGGTTTGTTCATTCTTATTAGCAATATTGCATCTATGTTCTTATTAGCAATACTGATTGCAACAGTAACATTTTCCCCGTGTTTTTCTAAAGTTATCAAGCAGTGTTATTAGCATCTGTATATTTCCTCTAAGCTTTTATCTTCTAAAGCAAACTCTCAACTCGGTAATTTGTATTTTTTTAAATACGATTATTTGTGAATGCTTTCCTCCAAAGATTCAATTGTAATACAAATTCTGTTTGCATGCATTTAAATTCTAAAATAAGAAAATTGATCTTTTTAGAGCTTAAAAGTGCATCTGATTTGTACTTTTCAAGTAATAAATAGTAAATTTTGTATTGAGAGAATCTTTGTCTTGCAAACTTCTGAATCATAAGATTAAATGCAAGTTTATAGTGTTAAAATTTATTATGGGGGACAATGTTCTTTACACTATTCAAATCATTGCACTTGATTGAGAAAACAAATTTTGTTTTAACCCTTTGTATCCTAAATTAATTTTATCTACAACTTTTTTAATATTTTTTGTGTTGTATGGTAGCTTTTGATACATATTATACCGAGATAAAAGGAAAATATTTTTATAGTAATTATAATGATTAATTTGTAACTTGGTACCTACAAGTACCTATGTAGAATGTAGGCAAGACACCAAAATATTTAGTTCACAAACACATATTTTGTTGTTTTGTTTACACTACTTGTAAATGATACTCATGAAAGCAATTCCATTTCATTGAAGCACAAAAATACATCACAAATTGGTATATTTTGAATTTGGTGTGGACTGAATTTTTCTTACAGAACACATTTCGCATCTTCTTCCTTTCAGCATCCTAGGTTTTGTTTCCTAATGTCTTTGAGCTTAGAAAAGATGCTCTTCCATCTCTTCTTTGGTTGCTCAGGTTTGGTGCTGAGTGAAGAATAACTCTTATTTTTACAGTGTTTCCCTGAGGGTTTAGTCCCTCAGTAAATTTCTTTTAAGGGTTTCATGGTTGACTTTTTTATAAATTACAAAGGCCATTTCCACAGTTGCAAAAAAAAAATCTATGCCACTATTTTTTGGACTTTCTGTGGTACTTTTAAGTACCATCACAATATGAAGTGTTAAATGCCTAGTCTGGGTTTTCACTGAGCAATAAGATTTTGTCGTCAAAATATTTTTAGCTGTGGAAAACTACTTATACCATTTGTATTAACAAAGTGCTGTACTATAGAAATATTTTTATTTCCTATGTGATGTAAAATTAATTTTAAAATAAAAAACAGGTTTTGAAAAAGTAATTTGTTTTACAGATTGGACCAAGAATACGTTCTGCGTGAAGTTAAAGCTCTTGCTAAATTGAATCATCCTGGTATTGTGCGATATTTCAACTCATGGGTGGAAAACCCTCCGAAAGGTTGGCAAGAACGTAAAGATAGTTATCTGAATATTAAGTAAGGAATTATTTTAGCTGCATTACTTTACTATAAGTTTTTAACTTTTTCAAAATTTACTGTTCTTTGTTTGAGTCTGTTTTTTTTTATTATTATTATTATTATTATTCATATTGCTGGATTTGGATGTATTCAAATCTTGATAGAGTTTGGGAGGATATACAGTAGTGAAAAAAAGTATTGCAACACTTTTTTATAAGTAGCATATCATAACAGCCGTCATTTAGAAATTTTGCTCATCTGTTAATGTTTAATTATACTGAGCACTGCAGATAACCTATTGGAATAGCATTGCTGTACTAAATTACTCCTAAAACGACAAAATATTTATTTCGCCACTTTGTTTACCTTTTGGTGAATGCATTACTGAATTGCAGTTTGAGCCTATACTGCCATGTCAGAAATCATCAAAAAGTTAATTAATTAGTACAAATGTGCTAAGTATAATTTTTAAACAAGTTTAATTGATATTAATAAGTATAAAAAACAACTAGTCAAATAAATGCTCATGGCAAACTTACTGCCGATAGTTATTCTTAAAAGAATGCACAGTTACTTAGTGACAAGAAAGAGTTTTGTGGTTTGTTGGCCATGTGTGCTATTTAATCAACTACTAGTCCATTCGCCTACAGTTCTCCCCCCTCAGACCAAAGGCTGATAAGAGTTGAGGCCTGAAGAATTTGAAATTTGCTATTCATAGATCAATATTATTTGTAATGAATCAGGAACTGTTCATTTGTTACTTGAATTAAAGAAGTCTACAAAGAACCTTAAAAGGAAGGTTCGTTCTTGACATAATATTCCTTTTCAAATACCAAACAATAAAATAAAATGTTTGCATCAATTTTTAAGTTAATAACAATACTTATGTTTGGTTACTAACTGTTCGTATCGCTTGCTGATAAAAAAAAATACTGTCAATATTAACAGCTAATAATGTCTAATCACAAATTAATTAAAACCATTAAGACTTATCGTAAAAAAAAGTTTTGCTCATCTACTATTAGATTGATCATTGCTCAGTTGAGCTACAGATGACATATTTTACATGTTATGTGTGGTTCAGCTGTGCCCTTTAGGCAATGTCCGTTGTTTTCATAAATGATATTAATAAACAATTTTTTTAAATGTTTACACTCCTCAAGTGTTTGTCATAATTTTTTTCAACTTTTGGTTGCCCCGTAAAATTATTGCAATGTCGAAAATTTAAGTGTAACACAAAAACTGTATGGAGGAAAGAAGTAAAATTTTGCATGTCATGTTAAAAATCTTTCTAGGTAGATTTCTTTCCACGTGTATCAAAGTTCCTATTTATAATTGTTTCGAACATCAATTTAAAATACTATTGCAAACTAAAAGTTATTAAAAAATTTCAGCTCTATAGAAATATTATTTACGAAGATATTCATAAATGTCTGGGAAACTGATTTTATATTAGGAGCTCCAAACTTTCTGTACTCATAATTCCAAAATGGTGGAATCCAGTAGCATGAAACTTGGTATCCAAAATTAAATTTTGTTATAGTTTCGAAATTTTGCATCGAAAAAAGGGGTTACTTTTTTAAATTATGTAGTTGGTGCTCAATTGATTATGAAGACAGCCCCTTGTGCAATTTTAGTGCACGTAAATTTATAGAAGACATAATTCCCTGTCAAATTTGATGTTTGAATTAAGAGTAGTTGGTTTTTACTTCCACAGCTGTACCTAGATGTTTTAAACTTGCAAATGGAAAAGAAACATTTATCAAAGAATTTACACAGCTTTGAGATTCTATTTATAAGGAAAAATTAAAAAAAAAAAAAAACATTTTTGTGCCACATTTTTTTAAAACATTTTCATAACAAAATTTATGTTTCTCATTAACAAAAAGCTTTTGCGAATTTTTATACTTTCCTTTAAAAATAAAGTAATGATGACTTTCAAATTGCTGATAGCAGAACAGAAAATTTTGAATACACTATTCCCATGTAAAAGCTTTGAAGTAAAAAGAAACAATTGAATGAAATTACTCTTTTAAAACATTTATTGAAAGAATAATTTCTTCTGCACATTTATAATTTTGTGTGATATTTCATTAAAAGAAATGGGATCTTACGTGAATGGATTAAATTGTTTTTCTAACTGCAATTTCTTTTTATTCCTGTTGTCCTTGCAAGTTTAAAAACGTTTTGCAAAAATGGTTAAACATCAGCCAGCACAAACATGTCTTTACAAATTCAACTTATAGGTTGAAAAGAGTACTTTATACATGATCCCCATTAAAACAAACAGGGTTTTCAGACCCTGTGCAGGATCTGAATTAGTCCGATTAGTTGTGAAATAAGTTGAAAAGGTTAGGGGAGGAAATACTTGGTGATTATACTAATGATACTTAGCTGTTTTGGGTTTTCGGCTTCTTAGTGGTTTCAGATGTGTATGGGTGGCAGAGGGTGTGGAGTCATGCATTGTCATACTGGAAGACAACACCTCGACGATTGGTCAGATCTGGCCTCTTTGCTTCGATTTCTGCTTTTATACTGCCATTTGAGAACAGTATTTTTCCGCATTTATTGTCTGATTTTAGAATATTTAGACTGTGTGATAGTTCCTGAACTCTGTAACATGGATTTTCCGCAATAGCATCTTCTAATAGGTCCTAGTTTACAGAGGATGGTCGAGCGGGCATCATCTTCGAGGCTGAAATTTCCACGCCTAAATTTATCAAAGCACCTTCGAACTTTGTTATCAAAAACAGCACTTTGTGCGTATACTGCACACATTTTAAAAGCAGTCTGACAAGCATTTTTTTTTTTCTTAAAATAAAAACATATCATGATGGAAATTAACTTTTTGGTTCTCCATTCTTAGCACTACAGTAAAACAAATATTATGACACTACACAAGCTAGAATTGTGCAGTGAAAGCAGAAAAGACCTGAATTTACACATCAAGTTCACTCCTTATTTTACGGAAGTATCCCGTTAGTCCTAGAAATGATTGCACTTGTTTTACCGATTTAGGGATAGGAAAATTTTTTACAGCCAAAGTTTTACTAGGTGATGGTTCAACTGTACTATTTTCAATTACATATCTGAGAAATTCTATTTTTCTTTTTAAGAATTGGCACTTTTTGAAATTAAGTTCTAGACCATTGTCCGCGGCGACTTTTAAAATACGTTTCAGTTTTTCTAAGCCTTCTGCTTCATCCTGTGAAGAAATAATAATATCGTCTAAGTAAACTACGACCGTGTTGTCATGAATTAGTTCTCTGAAGACATTATTAACGAATCGCATAAATACATTTGGAGATGTACACAGACTAAATGGAGCTTTAACAAATTCATACTGCCCGTTATGAGTAACAAATGCGGTGTATTTTCTGCTAGCCTTTTCGATTTCCACATGGAAGAATCCATTTTTGAGATCGAGTGAAGTATAAACACTCGATGATTCCAATTTATCTAGAACGTCTTCTATTAAAGGGAGAGGGTATTTATCTTTAATGACTTTCTTATTTAGTTTTCTGTAGTCAATACAGAGCCGATGCGAGCCGTCTTTCTTTTTACACAGTACAACAGGTGCGGCATAATTCGAACTACTGTTTTGGATAATTCCTTCGGAAAGCCAAGATTGAACTTGATCGTTTATTATTTTTTGCTCCGCAAAACCAAAACGTCGTGGTCTTTCCGTTGCTGGAATTTCATCATTCAGAACTATACTCATTTTGAAATCCGTTTTATTTATTTTTTGCGGCTCGTGATTTTGAATTTGTGATACCACTTCCTGTCTGTGTTTACTACTCATAATGTTAGATAGATCAATTTCGTTCAAATGGATTGCATCGCTAACACAAAACAAAAAATCTTTCTCAAGGGCAGAGTTCGGATTAGTCACAACATGCTCGCAGCTGGAATCGTGCGGGGGGGGGGGGTCATGACATTAAACACAGAGGATATTCTTTTTTGAATGCAGGGAGGCTTGGGGTTTGATAAAACGAAAGTGTGATCGGATTTTATTGCTACATAGCTTACATGAAATGTATTTCTCATACCCCTAATTTCTACACCGTTCTCATTTAAAGAAATATTCAATTTGTTGAGCACATCAGTTCCAATAATAGCTTCAGAACACAATTTTTTTAACACATAAATATCACTTCCAACAGAACAATTATCAAAAGATATCTTAGTATGAAAAAATCCTAACGGAGTAATATTTTCGTTTCCAATTCCTGTTAAAGATACGTTATTAAAGGATAACTTTGGAGACCCAATTTTAATATAACATTCATAACTGATCATGGACAATTCTGATCCAGTATCTAATAGAGCATTTATTTTAAAATCTTGAACTATCACAGTTGTTTCGATTTTACTTGTACGATTATTAAAACTAGTAATTAGAGTTTTATTTACATCTGTTTGGTCACAAAAAGTAGAAATATGTCCGAACTTAAAACATTTTGAGCATTTCGGACCTTCTTTCTTATTTAAACATTCAAAGGCTTTGTGCCCGTATAAATTACAGTTAAAACAAAGTATTTTTGCTCTATTTTCGTGCTTAATACCATAATTGTACTTATATTTTGATTTGTAATCATTTGGTTGAGCACGAACGACTGATGTTGCGTTTTCATGAACCTTGATAAATGGCTTCTTATTGATATTTTCATACGTGCTTCGGTTAGTTTCTTTTTTGAAATTACGACGCACAGTCTCATAATCATCTAATTTGTTCACTAGTTCCTCGATATTTTTAATTTTTGGCAGCTCATCTATAAAGTGTTCACGTACTTCAGAGGGTATTTTCTGTTTCAGTTGGTCCGAAACCAAAAGTTGTTTTAAATCTTCGAAAGTTTTGACGTTTAATCCGGATGTCCATTCATCAAAATAATTTTCCAGTTCAAAAGCAAAATCGTGCCAAGAGGCAGATGGTTCTTTTTTATGGGCAACAAATTTTTGTCGGAATTGTTCAGGGCTTAACTTGAAACGTTTTAGAAGCAATGTTTTAACATGACTGTATACGTTAGCATCTGGATCGGGTTCTCTGGCAACAATATTAATAATTTCTAATGGGAGTAAATGCGTGACCCAATCTTCCTTGAGAATTTCAATATGATTTATCTGTCTCTCAAACAATGACAGATAGACACTAATATCGCTACCCATGTTATAATGAGGCATTAATTTTAACAAGTTTTGCGTTTTTGGGACTGTTGAAGAAACATGACTATCAGTCTTTACTTTCGCTTCAAGTTCTAATTTTCTCAATTCAAATTCTCGATTTTCTGTCTCTTGCCGTTCGGCAGAGATAACTTCTAAGCGAATTTTCACAAATCTTTCCTCGTACTTATCATCTTTAGTAATAAGTTCCACTATCTCAGGGATTTTAGCACCTGGTTGTACAATTAATCCTAATTCATCAGTGAGATTTAGGAGATCAATCTTTCGTGCTCTTTTTTCGAATGTCATTTTCAAAAATTGTACTTACAAGATTGCTGTCCGGAAGATCAAAGTTCCAGGTGATATTCACTGTATCCACGTTTTTATGATGATTGCTGTCCAGGGGGTTAATCCACAGAAGAATCACACTGAATCACTCAGTTCCACAGAACAGTTCAGAGCACACGCACACAAAGTTCAGCATTTAATTCACCTGTTTTAAAACTATCATCTAAACACCTACTTCACACCGGAATGTCCGTGCATCCCTTCCGAGCTCCCATTTTGTAATAATTGAGTTCACACACAGTTCCGGTATTCTTAAGATTTAATTAATGATTGAGGTGCAACTGATGAATATTTACACTATGATAATATACAGGGGAATGTTCATATGGTAAATATACAATAACAATGCCCGTCTGGCACAAACCACAAACATCGGTGAGCACGTCTTGCTCATTAAAGTAAGTCCTTTCAGAACATCCGAGGAACGTCCTTCCTCCTTTAATGTTGGACTTCCTTCTCCTGTCTCTCGCTCGCTGCTCGCGCAGCCCATAGGAGGTAGAGGGCGCTGTTGGTGAGGACTGGGGAGGTTAGTAGTTTCACTCCTACATATATATTTATATTTATTTATATATATATATATATATATATTTATATATATATAGTTATATATGTATATATATATATATATATATATATATTTATATATATATAGTTATATATGTATATATATATATATATATATATACACAAAATAACAAAAAATATAACAAAGAATAACCAAACAGCCGGGGTGCATTAACCAAAAAACGAAACTGTAAACTATCCATGCAAGCGCGCTGAAGCTGCAGACATAGCATGGTAAGCAATATAATTTCAAGAACACAAGAATTTCCAAAAATATTCCAATAAAAGTCTTAAAAATGATAAAAAAATGAAATGTTGGTGGATCAGGGAGGAGCCTGACCCAAACAACATAAAATCGTGTTTTCTACATATGAGCAGCATTAGGCTGAAAAAATTGCTCATGCACTCCCCCAAACATCACCAAAAAGCAAGTAAAACAAAATACCAAAACAGAGCAGAAACAAAACGAAATGGAAGCCGCAGCCGGGATATCAACAACAACAAGCCTAAAAATTACCATCAAATGCCATCAATTACACAATCCAACTGATATGCTATCATCATATTTCCGATGCAACGAGTCCAAAAAAACCCAGAAAAATAAAAATATAAATAATATGAAAATCCCCCCAGCCCTTATTCAAAAATATATTCATAAATAGTAAAAAAATAAAATTGAAAAGCAATTCCCATGAATCTGAGGAAATTACGAAAAATAATTATTCATGGGTTGTGTAGGTGTTGATATTAAATCTTTCAAAAATATTATTAAAGAATGAATATGGGTATTTGTTATTGAGAAGTGTGTTTTTTAGATATTTACATTGTAATAAAAAGTTTGAATCAGAATTACAAATTTTATTTCAGTATGTTATGTTCAGTATGGTGGGATTATTAGTCTTAAGGAGAACCTCTAATATTTCATCTTGACTTGGGCTTTGTCGACTAACAATTCATCAGATAGATCATCGAATCCTTCTCCACCAATTGTGTGTACCATTGTAATGATGTTGGGAAATTCAGTAGTATTAAAGACCAAATTCAATAAAAATGTTGATACATAGATACCTAGATTACATTGGTAAACAAAAGCACGCGTTTCAATACGCACACACTAACAGTTATGCAATTTATTCATGTATGTAATCTAGAAAGGATACTATTATGCCACAAATTAAAAAAAATTCTTAGAATTTTGGTAAAGAATTCTCAGAAATTGGTTTTGGGCCGCTCGTGTTAAATCAAATTCGTGTAAAAAGAGTTCATGCTAAAACTGAATTAGGTGTATAACATTTTTTAATCCAATCTGAATGCATTTTAATCACCTCATTACGACTTTGCATAAACTGAGTCATGCTCTTTAATAATTATTCGGACGTTTGTTGATGAGACCCTTATGATATTTCATTTCTAAAAAGTTGTTTTGATTGTTGCATTTTCAGAATATGTAGTAAACACTGTTCTAGATAAATATATGCCTATCTGAATGTAGAAATAGTAAAAAAAAATTAATTGTCTTAATTTTTATTTTGGATACATATTTTTCAGGGATGTTTCGTCTGAGAGCAGTGAAGATACCCAGTCTTCAAAGATAAAACCTGATCCTAAAAGATGTTCACGAATTTCTAAGAAATTGAGAATCAATCCTTTCAATCCTTTTCCTGAAGTGTTATTGGATTCAAATAATGACCATCAGCCAAGTACTTCTGGTTTTCAGCGTATACGTGATCTGCCATCGTCCTCTAGTGATACTTTTAGTTCATCTAGCAATGAAGGGTTGTTGATACAGCCTGATGTGCAACAATTGTCATCTAACAATGAAGGGTTATTGGATTCAAATAATGACCAGCAGCCAAGTACTTCTGGTCTTCAGCGTGTACGTGCACCGCCATTATCCTCTAGTGATACTTTTAGTTCATCTAACATTGAAGAGTTGTTGGATTCAGATTATGACCAGCAGCCTAGTACTTCTGGAATACAGCCTGATGTGCAGCAATCTTCATCTAACAATGAAGGGTTATTGGATTCAAATAATGACCAGCAGCCAAGTACTTCTGGTCTTCAGCGTGTACGTGCACCGCCATTATCCTCTAGTGATACTTTTAGTTCATCTAACATTGAAGAGTTGTTGGATTCAGATTATGACCAGCAGCCTAGTACTTCTGGAATACAGCCTGATGTGCAGCAATCTTCATCTAACAATGAAGGGTTATTGGATTCAAATAATGACCAGCAGCCAAGTATTTCTGGAACACAGCCTATATGCATTCAGAAATCACCATCTAGCAAGGAAGATCATGTTTCTAGATCATTTAGAAATGAAGAAAACCAGCAGCCAAATAATTTAGACCCAATAGATGTTAACAATGATGATAATGATGAAGCAATACGTCAAGCGACAGAAGGGTTTGACAAATTTCTTCAAGAATTAAGAGATGAAGCTCGTTCTGGTTCATCTAGCGGTGAAGAAGCAAACCAGCAGCCAAATAATTCAGACCCAATAGATGTTAACAATGATGATAATGATGAAGCAATACATCAAGCGTCACAAGGGTTTGATGAATTTCTTGAAGAATTAAGAGATGAAGCTCGTTCTGGTTCATCTAGCGGTGAAGAAGAAAATCAGCAGCCAAGTAATTTAGACCCAATAGATGTTAACAATGATGATAATGATGAAGCAATACGTCGCGCGTCACAAGGGTTTGACGAATTTCTTGAAGAATTAAGAGATGAAGCTCGTTCTGGTTCATCTAGCGGTGAAGAAGAAAATCAGCAGCCAAGTAATTTAGACCCAATAGATGTTAACAATGATGATAATGATGAAGCAATACGTCGAGCGTCACAAGGGTTTGACAAATTTCTTGAAGAATTAAGAGATGAAGCTTGTTCTAGTTCATCTAGTGGTGAAGAAGAAAACCAGCAGCCAAGTAATTTAGACCCAATAGATGTTAACAATGATGGTAATGATGAAGCAATACGTCAAGCGTCACAAGGGTTTGACGAATTTCTTGAAGAATTAAGAGATGAAGCTCGTTCTGGTTCATCTAGCGGTGAAGAAGAAAACCAGCAGCCAAGTAATTTAGACCCAATAGATGTTAACAATGATGATAATGATGAAGCAATACGTCGCGCGTCACAAGGGTTTGACGAATTTCTTGAAGAATTAAGAGATGAAGCTCGTTCTAGTTCATCTAGTGGTGAAGAAGAAAACCAGCAACCAAGTAATTTAGACCCAATAGATGTTAACAATGATGATAATGATGAAGCAATACATCAAGCGTCACAAGGGTTTGACGAATTTCTTGAAGAATTAAGAGATGAAGCTCGTTCTAGTTCATCTAGTGGTGAAGAAGAAAACCAGCAGCCAAGTAATTTAGACCCAATAGATGTTAACAATGATGAAGCAATACGTCGAGCGTCACAAGGGTTTGACGAATTTCTTGAAGAATTAAGAGATGAAGCTCGTTCTGGTTCATCTAGTGGTGAAGAAGAAAACCAGCAGCCAAGTAATTTAGACCCAATAGTTGTTAACAATGATGATAATGATGAAGCAATACGTCAAGCGTCACAAGGGTTTGACGAATTTCTTGAAGAATTAAGAGATGAAGCTCGTTCTGGTTCATCTAGCAGTGAAGAAGAAAACCAGCAGCCAAGTAATTTAGACCCAATAGATGGTAACAATGATGAAGCAATATGTCAAGCGCCGCAATGGTTTGACGAATTTCTTCAAGAATTAAGAGATGAAGCTCGTTCTAGTTCATCTAGCAGTGAAGAAGAAAATCAGCAGCCTAATAATTTAGACCCAATAGATGGTGATAATGATGAAGCAATACGTCAAGTGCCGCAAAGGTTTGCCGAATTTCTTCAACAATTAAGAGATGAAAGTCGACAAATAATAGACCAGGCTGTACAAATAAGGGATCAGAATAATGATGTACTAAATGATGATGGTTTAGATAGGTTCTATTTGCCAATGTTTCATAGGCCTGGTAGCGATACAATTTCAGAAGATTCTGGTAGCAATATAAGTTTGGAAGATTCTAATAGTGATGAAAGTGTTCAATTTTTAAATGATCATGATGATGATCAAAGGCATCATCGTAGTATGAACTTTGATTTTCGTAGTCGTTATTTGACTGAGAATCAGGTTTTTTTTCATATAATAGAAATTAATGAGTCTCTTGGACGTGTAATGAATTCTTACTATCTTGACAAGCTTCGTACTTTTTTGTTTTCGGATATACGAACACAGAATTGGTCAAATTGGGTCAGCATCTTGGATGACGTACCACCCCGCTACACAACTGAAAATCTTACCTTGTTTCGAAGGTGGCTAAGTTCTGTGGGACGAACTGCACGATCAGCTCAGAGTTATTTTCATTCTGTGGTCTACATAAATGTGAAAAAAATTTACCTAGAAGTAAAACGAATGTTGGAAGATGAATCTGTTCCCAATTTAAGTGAAAGGGAGATTCCAGGTCTTTCAAAGATGGGTGAAATGAATAGTCAACTTGCATGGCCAATGAAGTCTGTTTATTTAAAGAAACTGCATCATTATTTGTTCTATGATGCTACTTATTTAGAACCACATCAATATGGAGAAACTGGATGGGAAATACTTTTTTACCGTAGTGATGAGAAGATATATAAAAAGAATCTCTGCCTATTCAGGATTTGGATTATATCTATCTTATGTCATCTCTCTGTTATTCCAAATAGTCATCTTCGAATTGTTATATCAAATTTGTGTTACATTCTATCAAGAGTTAATGATACTTTGGCAGAAGATTCATTTCAGTTAGTTTCATCAGACATTTTTTTCAACTTTTATGGAAATTTGCTTAATGAATCACAAGAGGATACACAAATAAACGAAGAAAACATAGATTTTTGTATGTTTGAAAATCGGCACAAAAATAGAAAAATTGTAGTTTCTGAAGAGAGGATTGAACGTAGCTTTTTATACATACAGGTATTGTAATCCTATGTATAAGCAAATATTTCATAAAGTTAGTAATGCTTATGTAATGTTTTTTCTGATTCTTCGAGATTAATTTCATGCTATGCTCTATTAATTAAAATTAGTTCATTTATTCAAAAATCCCATGTGCTTTAAGGGCAAATAGTAAAACTTTGAAATTGGGGTACCTCCCTTTTTTTTTGAATCGTCATCTGACCTTGATTCAAAATTACAAGGTGTTGTCCTTGAATGTTCTTCATAATTGATCCAGAACTAATGCCAATAGCCCATTGCGTTGCTTCAGAATGGTTTACATTCAGCCAACTACTTACCTAGTTTTTGTGCTATTGCACTTACCTTCTCATTTGGCTTCTTTTTAAAGGACCAACTTTTAAGAATGTGTAACACAAAAACAGATACAAACTAAAAAGTTTAGAAGTGAAAAAGCTCACTGTTAACCATATTTTAGTGTTTGTTGAAAATAAATCGCTTATTCAAGGTTAATTGAGAATCTCTTAAGGACACCGAAGAGCTTTGGATTGTTCAATAACTAGACATTTGTCTAGTCATAGGTCATTAACCTTTATGCTACAGCCTGTACAGCAGTTATATCCTCAACTTAAGAATTATTAGTAAGCTGTTGGGTGAGGGTTAAAAGTTATGTACTAGATTTTAAGCATACAAATAATGTTAATCAGAAAAATGGTGATGCCAAATAACTTAGCATTGCTTTCAAAACTTCTAATTTGTTAAAGGCATGTGAAATTGAGTGGGACTTTTTTGAAATAAATAATTATTTTAATTATAGATTTAAGTGATATTGTTTTCTCAGGACTTGAGGGTATTTTTCTTTTGTGTGTTGAAAACTTGTTTGTACAAACCCAGTATTCTAATATTTTGAAACAACATTTTCATGAATAATTCAAATGCATTTTAGAATATAAAGTATCCATTAGTCTTGACAAAAATTGTTATTTTTACATTACCACAGTTGATTTTAAATTTTGCATACATATTAAAGTGTTTTTTACAGGGTTCCCACTTGTCTTAGAAAGTGCTTATTTTGACCTTTCATTTCTAAAAGTCCTTAGAAGTACTTATTTTTCGTCAATAGTCCTTAGAAAGTGCTTATTTTCCTTTGAAAATAAGCACTTTCTTTCAGGACTAAAGCTTTGAAAAAATTCAGTTTTCAAATGACGATATTGTTTCACAGTATTTCTGACCTCTTTTTAGCGCTCGATCGAAGATTAAACTGCTTACGAGTACGGCATTGGCAATGATCTGGCCTGCTTGAATGGCAACCCTTGAAATGCTATATACAAATAGACTCGATGAGCACATAATACATTTTAAAGACTTGAAAACCCAAGAAAATTGGTCTGTTTTCGACTTTTGAGTGGCTTTCGCAACACAAAATAGTTGCCCTGCTAGATGAACTAGAATACAATCATCATGTTAATTTTTGTTTTAATTAGTCACACGCGAGTACAATTTTAAAAAAAATTATTATAATTATGGGGAAGTGTATTTTTAGCAGTTTGGGTGAATCAAGAACAATTTAAAGATTTATTTATTTCCATTAATACTAGCTGAGTGGCAACCCGAAGTGTTGCAATTTTTTTTAATATAGTTTTTTTTTATGCTCCTAATTTTTATAGCAAAATCTATCCCAGTAAAGTTGAATAAAGTAAAGTTTTGAAGATTTTCAAGGGTTATTCTGCTTGGAAAATTTGAAGCAATCGGTTATCAGCTCTGGAAAAAAAAAACCTGATCGATTGAAAAAAACATTGCAGGAAAATATCTCAAAAACATACACCAGAGTGCTAGCCAACCAGGAATAGTCAGAGTTTTTATGAATTGGGTAAAGTCGGACCTTTAAATTTAAAATAGTTTTTGCTTAACTCTTATGATTCGTTTTGGTTCTTAGGAAAATGTTTTCTTCGAAACTCGTTCGGTCTCCGATCCAGCCCCAAATTTAACTCTAAGGTATGCAACCTGCATTCCTTTTAGTAAATGAATAGTTTGCCACTAATTTTATTTTATTGAAACCTCCGATGTGAATAAATGAATCTACTTATTTTTTTTTTATGAAAGTGTATGTTATAAAATAATTACTAGGGTGAGTAATTTCCATTTCATAAAAGTGCTGAAGCTACAGATATAACAAAATAAACAATATAATTTTTAAAAAAAGGAAATTTTCGAAAATAAAAGTGTTGTTAAATTAGGATGTCATCATGGAGGAGCATGATCCAGACAACACAGAATGATATTTTCTATGTATGAGCAGTAATTTGCTAAAAATTGCACATACACTCCCCTAAACACCATTAAAAAGCAAACACGAAACAAAATATAAAAAGACTAAGAAGAAATCAAACTTGCAGCAGGGAGACTGGCAACACCAATTATTTGTGTATAAGTTTTAGAAAAAACCTTGAATATTACATTTTTTACATACTACTGTGTGTGTTCTTATAGGATTAACTAATCTGTAAGAGCATCCCACTTGGTGAAAAGTTGTGTATTAAATTGTATAATACAGTTTCTAAGATGTTTTATTTGAGTCTTTATTTTTAGTTAGAAAAAAGTGGGAACCCTGTTTTATTTGTTCTTCAAATATAATCCTCAAATCAAAACTATATAACACTTCTTTCCTGCATTATTTTAATTGTTTTATTTTCATGTTTTGAACTATGCATTTTGATTGCCGTTGCACTGAAAGCACCTGTCATGACCATTACCTTTCTTGTAAATCAAGTTAATTGATATAAAACCTTAAAATTTAGCTTTAGAAAATTGAAATGAACATCAAATTCAAATGGTACAGAGTGCTGATTTATATTGTGTTTTGTAAAATACTTCATTTTTTGTGAGATGCCGTGTTTCTAAACCCTTTCGGGGACATTAGGATGTCTGATGTCCAACCTCATTGAATTGTTATGGTTATCTTAAAGTATTCTAGGCTGCTTAGGTAAATAAACTCACTAGTATATTTATAAAAAAAAACTTAAGCATAGTGCCCTTCAAAGGTTAAAAAAAGAAACAAATTAATCTAGAGTAGAAAAATTGCGTATTTAATTCATATTCTTGTAAAGACTCAGAAAATTACCCAAATTCAAATTACTCAGGTTTCATGTATCTTATATGAGCCAAAATTTCAAGGCTAACCTTAGTTACATTTATTTCTTAATCTGTTTTAGATGCAGCTATGCAGAAGATATAATCTGAGAAGCTGGCTAGATTATCATTCCAATGTTAGGTATTACTCTGAAATTATGAGTATATTCGTCCAAATTGTAGATGCAATAGACTATGTTCATTCCAGAGGATTGATGCATAGAGATTTGAAGGTATGTTAGCCAATTCTGTTGTATAACTTTAACAAATGTTGTCATCTGCTAGCAGAAATTGTTTAATGAGAGAAATGTGAAAGAAAAAATTTCGTTTCACAGAGACAATTTTTTTCATTTTTGTTTGCATATAAATTTCATAGGTATTGTATTATATTTGAAAGAACTAAAAATCACAAAGTAAATTTTATTTGAATTGGTTGTATGGTTGGAGCAGTTATTAGTATATTCAAAATGTTTTAAATGGGATTTCTGCACCAATCAAACCAAGTTATCAGTACACTCATTGTCATAAAATAGGTGGATTTTACTCTGAATGCTTTTTTCATAGCATTAAGAAAAAGTTTGCTGTTGATTTTAAAAAATAATGGGGTTAATTTTCCTTTTAGTACCCTTTGAACAATTGTTTTTGATTTTAAATTAAGTGTTTTAGTGAATCGTATTCCCCCAATACCCATGAAATATACATATTTTAAAATTTCTGCCCCTGCTTCCAATAATTTTATGCATAGATTTGCTTGTAATATGTTTTGTACATTTTACCTATTTAATACTCCTGACATTCAATGTAAAAACTGTTGTGTCCTTTTTAAATATTGCAATTAAATTAATGAAATGAGAAAGGTTCGAAAACAAGGACCACAACTTTACCAGTTTTTGATCGTATAGTGGATATTTAAATTTGAAAGAAAAATTTACTAAACCCTGTTCATGATATACATTGGGTGATCAAATGTCACCAAGAGAATTCGTGAAAAAGACAAAAGATAAGTCATAGTTTTAAATAACAATAACTAATGTTTATTGACAGAGTAAAAAAGGAATTACGACACATCTATTGGTTACATGAAAATGAAAACACAAATGAATTTTCAAATTGTTCTCTATATATATAAAAGGGAAAATGGCTAGGGATGCTAAGGGAAAAAATAGTGCTGAGAATTAACACTGAGAAAAGATCGCGGAATTTTGAAAGAGGTGTTGGGACATTTCATCCAATAAATACATGAACTCTACTCTGCAGAGTGAATAAGAAAAAAAAGATAAATACTTAACAATTTGGCTCCATAGTTGGAGTGGCATGGAAGGCTACTCGATGGTACGCGACCTCACATATCGGCAGATGGGGAAAAGTCGAGAGAGAGTGAGTCTCGTTTTGTGCTGGCTTTTTATCTGCTGCATCAGCGTTCTCTAGATGTCAGCAGCGTCTATCGATAGTTAAGGCTTGGAAGTAGCGTTTGTGGAGGCTTGAATGCAGCGTTATGTCATTGGAGACATAACATACCAATCCATCCCGAGGAGAAAAAAATAAAAAATGAATTTTTTTCTTCTTTGAAGAAAACAAATTAATTTTTGTCTACAAAATGCAAGAAACAAAATTAACATAGCAATTAAGGGGGCAAACAACAAAATTATCCACACATGAAGGCACTAAAAAAGGCAGATTCTGTCAACACACTTAAGTTTAAAATCTTGGCAGGTATAGTGACACAAAATAAAAAAAATCATGTATTTGAACAAAGGATTCTGATGACAACATTATCTTCATAAGAGGGAACAAAGTCCACTATTGGCAAGACTGGTCAGAAGTGATCAAAAGAGCATTTCAAAGAAATGTTATCCAAGTTTATTAAGCCTACAGCTTTTGCATCTGTAGAAAGCATTTATATAACATTGATTTCTCTAATAAGAAACTTCAGAAGTCTGATGACGATTTAGTGATTAGCTTTAAAACTCGACAGCTCTTAAATAGTGAAGATGTGACAAAGAATGAGAAAAATGATTTTTCCAACAATGTACGAAAATATTTCAAGGAGCATGCACATATATCAGAGTTCCCACGGTCCTTGAAAGTCCTTGAATTTTTTTTTCCGGACTAGTGGCCCTTGAAAATTACGAAACTTGGTAAAAAGTCTTTGAAAGTACTTGATTTTTTTGGCTAGTATATAATTGTTCTTCTTTCATTGGAACTTGTTCAGGCTACTTTCGTACATGGCAGGTGTGCCATTTGCGCGTCATTCTGAATAAAGCCAGTATTTCGTGCTTTGACACCATGTGATAGATCAAACCAACCACTGTTGAAGGCATGGGCGACGATAATAAACCACATTTCATTTTCACGTCATCCCATTGCTTTTTTGCATAAACTATACAGACATGAAAGAGTTCCACATCTGATTATTTTGTAAAGTTGTTTCCGGATTGATGTAGAAATGCAAAGAAAATATTAAGGTTTTTGAAGGGGTCACCTTATTTTTTCACTTTTACATTATCGTTAAAAAATTGATGTTGTACGTATAAGAATGAAAACTTAGTTTCGGATTATCCGTTTTCAAAACATGAGGAAGTTTCTTCAAGCATGACTCATTTTATAAGGAAAGATATTTATTTCATAAGCGAGCTCGCTTATGCCAAAGACTGAAAATTTGTATGCGTTTTGCTCATTCAAGTTAGAAATTTTGCTTTTTTTTTTTTTACTTCGACATTTAATGCACCCTAAACTAATAGCCGCATTGGAAGAAAATCTTCTCTATCTAGTTCCCTGTACAATTTTGAACAAACCATGTTAATTTTGTAATTTTCTAATTCGTACTTTCTCGGAAAACCATCTAAGAATCAAATGAAAAAAGCGAGTTTTCAATCCAGCGCCAGCGGTTACTTTTTTTAATATAGCGAGTTACTAGCAGGCCACTGCTAGAATCTGCTGACAGAATTCGGGCTTTGCATAAAATTCGGACTGTCTAAGATATCAATCTGGTGTAAATTTTCCGCAGATTTTAAATCAGTTAAAATTTTCACTCTATCTTGAACAATTGCAAGGATAGGAAACCTCTAATAGTCCTTTTTTGTGTTTTCGTTGTGACTATCTTCGTCAAATGTGGCTGAATTCGTATTGCAAAACTATAAAAGTTACAATTAAAAAATTATTTTTTGAAAGAAAAGCATATTTAAGGTATCCTTCTGGTGTAAATACTTGGTTATGCTCTGTCTCGTGTTTGGCGCAGCTTGTCCACTTTTGGAACTTGCGCAATAAAACTCAAATCAACCAACCAACCTTCTGGTGTAAAAATTTTCTGCAGGTTTCAAATCCGTTGAAATTTTTACAATCTTTAACAATGGCGAATTTCAGTTAAAATGACAGCGACAGTCAAAACTTTGGATTTGGAACTACACATTTTCATTACCTCAAGGTGTTAAAGTTTTTTCTATGCCATTTTTGTTCTATTTTCAACTACAATCTAGTAATCCCTTGTGGAGAAAAGTTAGGTTTTCATGAATTGAATTGATATCATTTCACTTTCTGTGTAAGATCGTAGTTGAACTATGTTTTGAGCAAAAATATAGGTACAAATGAAGTGGAAGTTACATTTATCCACTAATTTTGACCTTCTCTTTTACTCTTCAACTCCTTATATGCTATTGATTCCTTCTGATATAATTTGCAAAGTAAATCCAGTTACACTGACTCGTCGGGCTTACACTCAACCAGAAGCTAAAAAGAAGAAATTTTAAAGAGGTCATTAAGTACTTGTGGAATACACAGATAATACCATTAACCTTTTAAATGCCACAATTCATTTTTAAAGTTTTTTATTTTAATTTTTCGCTTAAATAGCTTATTTTACAGCTAGTATAACTGTTCTAGACCTTTTTTGGCGGAAAAAAATTCCTAAGTATGATTTTGAGGATGTTCCCATTTGGGAACATTGGCGTTTGGGATGAAGTAAATAGGGGCATTTTTCCGAAAGGTAATTGTTTTGCAATAGACTCAAAAGGAAGTTTGGTTTCTATTTCATACTTTTATATATTTCTCTTTGGAAGGATACGTTTTTCTCTTATTGCCAGTGCTATGGGGAAGCAAGATAAATGTATCTGCTTTTTGCATGTAAGGCACTGCTTTCTAACATTCTTCTTGCACAAGGCGCAACGTCCTTGGGTGCAAGCGACGAGATAGTGTTCGTCCGTCTTTCTAAAGTGAATTGGTAGATGAGATCGTGGTCCTGGTCTTACTGAGACGACTCTTGGTCCTAGTAGAGCCTCTGCTTGCTATTTCCCTGAGTAAATTTTCATCCTATATAGATACCCAATAGATGAGCATATCATCCAAATTTTGTACCCAAATCTGATGGGGATTCCACGAATAAGCATCTTACAAGAATGATGTCTGTAATACGGCACCATTGATCAGTCAATGCTGAGTTTATCGTGAAAAACTCCAAACTGATTCAAGTTTCTACACGTATTGTCGTATATTGGCGCAATCTTTTTTTAGTTTATTACCCAGTTGAACATCCTTATTGTTGTCAACAAGACGAAAGTACTTTTTGAGCTGACGAAAGCGTGCTCTAGCCATTATTTTAGGAAAGATTTTAACACGTCTCCAGAATTACTCTAATATAAGTCCTCTGTAGGCACCATGTGGTAACCACTCAAAAGAAGTAGACCTAGGAACTGAAGAATATCTTCACAGCTACCTGTTATTATCTGCCCCTTTACAGTGTATATAACGCTGTCATCTCAACTAGATGTTGCACATAATTCATAGGGAGTATTTTGTGGAATAACTAGAGGATCCATTGTCTCAAGCTCGTGAAATTTTTCAGACAGCTTTTCAAGGCTTTTTCCTGAAATATCATTATCCAATGTTGCATCCCTTTTCCATCTGGGATTGGGTTCTTGTCTTTGCACTTGGAGCTGAACATGAGGGTCTGCTTCTCCTTTGATCTTCGCCCGAATCGGGAATTCGGTCATCTGAAATAGTCGAATCCCCATCTTCATTGTTAATCATCAGGTCAATCTGGCCACAAACATCTTGAGAACAAATCTCATTCAAAGCTTCATCTTTGATGTGTTCTTCATCACTCAAATCAGCGACTTCATCAGATGGTTATGTGTAAAGATCAGGATCGTCTACATCCTCAAACTCGTCATCGGATAGGCTGTTGAAAAATTTCTGCGCGGCTCGTAGGAACTTGCTATGTATCTCTGAAAGATGTAGTTGACACGTAGTGATACCTGAAAAGCACTTGAATAGTCAATTCCTATTAGGAATGGCGTATTAAGTAAAAAAACTGTTTCAAACTACATCGTTCAGCATATAGGGGAAGACAGGGTACAATGAAACAAGGGGTCCAATGAAACACTACTTCTAAAATCAGTAAAATTTGTCACAGAAAGTTGCAATTTATATATATGTTATACAACTATAAGTTCCAATTACTGATGTGATTTGGATACATTCGCACTTCTACAACATTAGCAATAGATTATTATTGGTTTTTCACCATTGAAAGTAAGTTTCTTTACTAAAAGTAATTTTGTTTCTTTTTCCTCGTAGTTATATGTAATAATTATTTTTTCTATACATTGTTATCTTTGTGTTGTTGTCTTCAAACCTCCAAAACCAAAATTTAAAAAAAAAAAATATTAGAAGCTTGAAATTTTTTTATTATTTAGTAACCTCAGTACGGGGTACAATGAAACACTTGCAGACGGGGTACAATGAAACATGTTTGATTTTGCCCCGGGTGAATGCATTTACTTGAAGTAATATATCACTGGTAAATATAATATCACTGATATAAAATAACATGTTACTGGTTGTCACTAAACTAACTAAAACACTTTTACTAAGGAAATGGCAACACCTAACATTAATAGGAAAAGGCAACAGCAAATCAAAACAGTACTCATTTTGAAAGCATGTAAAATTAAACTGTTTTTTTTTTCCTTCTAAAAAAAGTACAGATTTTAATAGTAAGTTATATTTTTTATATTCAAAAACATTTAAGAATAGTTTATTTATTTCATAGGCCTAAACTGCACTTACTACAGTTCACAATCCTCCTAAAGTTCTCAGTCCAAGGGGCCAAAAACAAATAGGTGAATTAACTTCTGGTGAAAGGGGTGTTCTTGTTACTATGTGTGGATTTATTAATGCTTCTGGAAATTCTATACCCCATTATTTAGTATTTCCTAAATAGTAATTCTAAGAGTAAATTTCAAGTTTTGCATGTTGAATGGAGCTCTACGTGGGACTGCGGGTAATGCAACAAAATCGGATGAATGGAGATATTTTTGCTAATGTTCTAACAGATTTCCAGGCACATACACGCTGAACGAAAGAAAATCCAGTTGCACTAATAATGGGCAATCATGAATCACATATTACGATTTCCAGTCTAAATTTTACAAAAGATAACGGAATTGTTGTTGTAACCCTGCCCCCCCCCCCACCCATACCAGTAACAAATTGCAGCCTTTAGACAAAACTGTGTTCAAGTCACTTAAAAATTTCTTTAATCTCGCTGCAAATGATTGGATACTGTGTAATCCAGGTCGTACAATCTCTATCTTTGCTTGGCACTGCTTATTTTCTTATCTCTCCACAAAATATTACAAAAGGTTTTTCAGCGACTGGAATATGGCCTTTCAATAGAGAAATGTTTTGCGAAGAAGATTATTTGTGTTCATATGTGTCAGATAGGCCTTGTCCTACTGAAAATTATTCCCATGGTCAGATTAATGAAACTTAAGAGCTAACTAATGAAACTGAAGACCAGACAGATAAAACCCAAGAATCAGAAGTGATGGATCTTGCCATAAGTAAATCAGAATCACCGACTGCAGGTTGATCAGCAACTGTTCATACACCATGCACTAGCTCTAAACCTGTGAGGAAATACATTTATCCTCCTTTACCTCCTATAACCTTACCCCAAGGCTGGTCCAAGAAAAGTAAGAGTAGGAAAACAGAAAAAAAAAAGAGTTTAGTTCTAACAATGCAAGTAAAAAATGCTCTGGTTAAGCAATTAGAAAGTAAAAAGGGGGGAAAAAACTAAGAAGGGATTGTTTTCAAAACAAACTCTGACTCCTACAGACTCTGAAGATGACGATGATCCGGATTATTTTCCAGCTCCAGATGATCATCGAAGTACTAAGAATGAGCTATCCACACATAACAGTGTGACACAAGCAGTATCTGTATAAATGATTGTTTTAATCAAGGAGGGTGAACTGAAACATAAGGAAATATATTCTGTTGGAGAAATCATAAATTTAAATGAAGTTGAATGTGACTAAAATAAACTATATAGGGTGAAAATTGCATGCATCATTTGGAGTGTTTCATTGTACCCCAGTATGTGTTTCATTGTACCCCGCCATGTGGGGTACAATGAAACACTGTGAGACATTTACTTTTTGTAATTTTACAAACATAAAGATATTGTTTAGAACCAAATAAAAATTTATTTAGATGGGGAAAATACAAGATTAAAAGCATGCATTAATTTTTTTTTTGTGCATGCAAAATTGTGGATAGGAAAAAATAATTAGTAAATTTTGTTTCATTGTACCCCGTCTTCCCCTATATATCCAGAATCATCCTGACCTCAGCCATTTTGGATTATTTGCATTTTCTGTCAAAAATACTTAATCTTATATGTTAATCTTAATAATCTTAATAAATGTTAATTTGTAAGAGATTAAATGTCCCTTGACTACCAAATCACGTCAATAAAATTTTTTTTTAATTAAATTTAAAAACAGCAGAAAATAAAATGTGCATGACACTTTGAAGTTCACAAATTCAGTAGATTTGACCTAAATTATGTAAAAAACTTAATTTATTTTTTGAAAAACGGTGGCACCTAAAATAAATTCATATTATTTTGTGGCATTTGGAAAGTATAAATATTCAAAACAAAGAGTAAAGTTATAAAAAAAATGTTCAAATTTTGGAACATTGGCAGGTAAAAGGTTAAATTTAAGTTAACACAGCAGTCATTATATCTAGCATACCGAGCAAAGCTTAAGTTTTGAGTAAAGAGCTAAAACTGTTAATTTTTTTGAGTAAGATCTAAAACTATTATTTTTTTGTAAACTTAAATCATCAGTCAGGTAGACTTGTTTAACATTGTACACTGCTGGCCACCCAAATTGCAATACCAAGAAAGACAAGAGATATCACAACAAAATTTATTTTGTAGATAACATGTTGACCAAGTATCAAATGATTAAGTTTATAGACTTCTGTGAAGTGTGGTTCCTGCCAAAATCAGTAGCCAGAGTAGCCGCCATTGTTGGAGATCACCGCTGCCACACACCTCGTCATTGATTCAAAGAGACTTTGGATGTGTTCTTGGGGTACAGCAGACCAAGCAGCTTCCACACGTTGCCAAAGGTAATCTGGTGTGGCAGCTGACGATGTAATCTGGGTCAATCGTTGAGCAACCATCTACCACATGTTTTCTATCGGCGAAAGATCCGGAGAGCGAGCTGGCCAGGGAAGCAATTCAATCTGGCGATTGACGAAGAACCCTTGGACAATGCGTGTCACGTGTGGTCGCGCATTATCCTGTTGAAATATGGCTGTGGGCAAGCCCTGAAGGTAAGGAAGGACAACTGACTCCAACACCTCAGAGATGTAGCGCTGGCTGTTTAAAGTACTGGCAATGCGTACTAGAGGAGAGCGAGAGTGATATCCAATACCGCCCCATACCATAATACCCGGTGCAGGACCAGTGTGGCGGTGCATAACACAGCTGTTCAGCGTCCTCTCTCCACGGTGTCTCCAGACTCGAATCCGACCATCCTGGTGTTGCAGACAGAAGCGTGACTCGTCAGTAAAGACAATTTCATTCCATTCTGCCGTCCACATCCTTCTTTCATCGCATCATTGGCGGCGGAGACGTCTGTGGTTCTGCGTCAAAGGTAGACGAAGCAATGGACGTCTTGCGGACAGACCACTCTGCTGTAAACGGTGTCGAATGGTATGCGCAGACACTGCATGATGCGTTACAGACTGAATGTGCTGTGCTATTTTTCGTGATGTGGCTGAGTGATCCGTCACTGCCATACGCACAATATGCCTGTCATCACGTGAAGTGGTGCACTGAGGTGGATGCGATCGAACACGTCGGTTGGTCGTACCCTCCTGCATCCAACGAACACATATCCGCATTACAGTTGTTTGGTGTCGTCCAACATGACTACCGATTTCCCTGAAAGATAATCCACAATCTCGGTAGGCCACTATCCTTCCTCTGTCGAACTCGGATACTTGATCAAAAGATGATCGCTGTTTTCTATAAGGCATAATCGATCATGTTTTTTTTTTTTTTTTAACGCAAGAAAAACACAATTGCCGTATTTGAAATCGTAGAAATCTCCAAGCCTTAAGTAGCGCTTTGAAGTGGCGCCACAGGCGCGCGTGATGTGCGTCTGCACTGAAATTCTATTCATTTGCATGTCTCACCTCCGCTAATGCATGTTGTAAATTTCATATTATTAGCATGCTTCCTTCAGGGTGTTGCATTTACGGCGGCCAGCAGTGTACCTTGGTGAAAGGCAACATACTGTACAAGTGTTCATGGATTGTCTCTCCATACATCTGAAACTTAGAACCCCAATATGACCTGATCCCAACATAAAATTTTTAGAGGTATTAGATATCATGCAAAGTAATTTTGTAAATTTTTCAGAATTTTAAAATTGGTCTTTAGTGAAATATTAAAATTTATTTTAATTTTTAAGAAATTAAAATTGCATTATGTTTGTTATTTAATTAAAACCCATTTAAAGAGCTTTAAAATTAGACATTGCCATGATCTATATCCCACTTGGATACTGATACATTGAAATAATTAAAGCTTTAGAGAGAACTTTTAAATGGAAGACAGAATTTTCCCCTTAAGTACTAAAAGTCATTTGATGCACTAAATTTCATCAATATATGAGATCTGACAAGCAAAAATGCTTGAAAAGTGCATTGATTTGACATGATTCCCTCCCCTGCCATACTAGTGTACACCTAATTCTGTTTTTACACGAGTTTGATTTAACTTGAATTTAAAATAAATATTTAATTCACTTTTTACACAAGTCATTTTGATTTAACACGAGCGGGCCAAGACAATTTCTAAGAATTGTTTTTTATTTGTGGTATAGTATAATTTCTATATTATATGCACGAATAGACTGCATTACAGCTAGTTTATGCATTTTGAAATGCATGCTTTCATTTAGTAATGTGTACGTCTAGGTATCTGTATGTATCATCAACATTTTTATTGAATTTGGTCCTTAATACGATTGAATTTCCCAACATCATTACAATGGCACACACAATTGTTTGAGAAAGATTTGATGATCTATTGTTTGAAGATATTGATGAAATGTTAATCGACTATGCCCTAAGCGAAGATGAAATATTAGAGATTGTCCCTGAGACTCCTAATCCCACATAACGTAGTGATGAAAAAATGATCCAGTTCTAAGAGCAGATGTAATAAAGGAAGGTCTGGAACTGTCCAGAAAATTAGATAATCATTTTGTCAAACTTGACTTATTAATGAGGAAGTCACTGGGACATGAACTGAAGTTGTTGACAGCCTCACAGAGTCGTAACCAAATACAATCACTACAATTAATAACTGAATTCATTCGTGAAACCGGCGTCTGAGGAGACTCGTGCTGTTTTTGCTCAAGAGAACACAGAAAGAAATTCATTGATAGAGGAAAAAGACGATGTTTAAAACATTTCTTGGGCCAAATTAGCCCGGTGGAAGAATAATGGCAACCGAAGGGTTACAAATTTTAATCCAACCAAAGAACGCTGTGTTCAAAGAGGCAGGTGAACATTAAATCTGTCGTGGCATCAAATGTCCTTACATTAGCATGGTGTGAAAATTTGTTGAGTGGTGTGCCAGCTCAGGTGTTGCCACATCTGATCATGGTTCACAATTATGTGGTGTTGTCGTCGGATCTTTTCCTTTGGGAATGGATCCCGTACCGTCGTCAATAGACTTGTGTTGCTCCAGTACAATGTTAATTAAAATTGCATAGCAAACAAAATTTCTAGTGATAGCAGTGATATTCCAGTTGTACGCAAACGTGTGCACCGTTTGTTGTCAGAAAGATTGAAAATTATTAAAATCTTGTTTTGTGTAAAATAGATTTTTTTTGTTTTGTTTATGAAGAATTTTTTTCATTTCAAATTAAAATTTACCTTAATACATTTTCATTGCAGATTATTACATGTGTATTTTGTTGAAATAAAATATTAAATTTAAAACAAATATTTTCATGTTTTTTTAATTATTTTTACTGAGATTTTTATATTGTGGACCAATCCTTTTCATCCATAGATACGTCATTTTTTATACGTACTTTTCAGGAACATATCTATCATGTAAAAACAGAATTAGGTGTATAAATACTACACGAATTTTTTCAAAACAATGAGTGAAAGAGTGTTAAATTGCTGTTTGCAACCAAAATGTTTTTGTGGAAAAGTTAAAAAATCATGTAATTATCTGTAATAAGTCTGAATTGTTATTCATTTTTATCTCTTACACTTGAGATTTGTATCATTGATATTCAATTTTTTACAGCCATCCAACATATTCTTTTCACTGGAGGGTGTAGTTAAAATTGGAGATTTTGGGCTGGCTACTCATTTTGGTGTACAAAGCTGTGATAATAATTCATCAACTTTATTACATGTCCACACACGCCAATGTGGCACTGAACTTTACATGAGTCCTGAACAGGTAGGATATTTTCTTATACATTATAATTATCTTCTAAAATATGCTTGTTCTTAACTAATATGTTTATGTATGTACTAGGTTAATAGATAAAATAAAGGTAAAAAATTAATATTTTTTAAATGATCAAAAAAGTTGGATTTATTATGAGAACACATTGTAAATTGGATATAAATGACTGGTAAATAGAGATATCCATAATAGTCTGGTAATAATGTAGTTTCCGAAAAATCTTTCATGCATGCAGGGTGATTCTAATCTAAGGTCATTGTACAAACTTGGAGGGGTGTTACAGTTTACTAAAACATACATTTTTCATTAGGAATGTATGGTCGGAAGTGACGCGTGGAGGCACGAACACAAAAAAATGAGACATGAACAGAAAAACATTGTTTATTTACACATCCTTGCAAAGTGCTTCTTTGCTGCACTGTTTACAATAAATGCTCAAAATTGCAACCACCAACAGTAATACTTGCTTTGTAGCGTCAAAGGAGTAATTGGCAAACAGTTCCAAAGATGCCAAGCGTTTTGTGCACGCTTGCAGCCGCAATGGATAGTCAAGCAACGAGGTCCTCAATTAAGTCAACTGGAGTCCTGTAAACGATGGTCTTCAGATGCCTCCATGGGAAGTAATTGATGATCGATAAATCTGACAATCAGGGTGGCCATCGGACTGGTCCACCACACCCAATCCATCGCCCTGCAAAACTAGCATCCATGTAATTGCGGACAACCATGTTTAAATGGGCTGGCGCACCATCATGCTGAAACCACATGTGATTACGAACGACCGAACAACTTGCAGTAATTCAAGTAAAACCTCTTCCAGAAAAATCCGATAATGTGAGCCATTTTAAGTACAGAGCTAAGTATCTCCAATTAAGTATTTTCTTCATGATACTGTTGAGATGGCAAAATGTCCATTCAGTTTGAAGCGCTCACATGGACACTGATTGTAGATAGAAAGGAGGGGACATCATATGACGCCTCTATGGTCCGTCCCACTATTGTTCAAGGGGTGTTTTGAAGAGTGAAGTTCGTGAATTCCTCTTAACCAGTGGATTCCTAGAAACGGTTGGAGAGTGAGGAATGTTGTTTATAGTAGTGTATTGGGTAGTGGACCACTCCGAGAAACAGCTGGGATGGTGAAACAGTGCGATTTGAGACAGAAGTTATGGAATACTGTCTTTTGGTATCCTACTGGGTTACATTACCATTGAAAATCTGGGAAAATTCTGTTCTTTCTAAGTGAGCTTTCATTTTCTCAGGAGTTCACTATAAACTTTTAAAATAACATTAAACCAAGAGTTCACTATAGCGGGATTAGACTGTATGTACGATTTTTTTCAATTTCTCTATTTCAAACCTTTCTATTCTCTTATATGAAGGTGCTTAATGGCCCCTAATGTAAAACAATATACAACAACCCTCCAACGTAAAACCTAATATACTATTCATTAATAATTGTCTATTGCTTTAGAGAAAAAAAAGCTTTTTCACAAGTCAGTATTTTATATCAAGGTATCAGTATTTCCATTGTTTATTAAGTGTAATATTTTTATTGCTTTAGATTGTGATTGAACGTTTTGCTTTTTGAAATTTTAAAATAGAACAAAATAATCGTTTTTTGACTGTTGAATACTACACTCTATAACAAAAAAATCAACGCACCAAGAAGGAATCATCCGATTGCTTTGAAATTTCGTATGCAAAAATGTTTTGACCAAATATGCAAATGATTAAAATTTGGTGTCCAATGAATGAATAGTGCGATCTCTAGCGCATCGGAACTGCACATCCAGCAGATGTATATAAGGAGTTGTTCTTGAACTGTTGTTAAGAATTTCTGCTGCATTGCGATTTAGGATACCTTTCAACGACTGAAAAAATGCCTCGCTGCAAGATTCGAACTCATTACGAGCAACTTTCAGTATTTGAAAGAGGTCGTATCATTGGATTGAAAGAGGCAAGTTGGGCAAATCGGAGAATCGCTCGTCATGTGAGTCGAAGCAATGCGGCGATTAGAAGAACCTGGCAAGAGTGGGTGGACAATGGCAGATTTCAGCGTCATGATGGTAACAGTCGACGTAGGGCCACAACAGATCGTGAGGACAGAGTGATTGTCAGATCAGCTGTCACAGCTCCTGATTCATCGCTATCAATCATCAGTCGTGCGACCCACACACGAGTGTCCACCATGACCATTCACAGACGGCTGAGAGAGCGAAATCTACTCTTGTACCGACCGTTACGCCACCAGCCACTCACGCCTGCACACTGTCGAGCCAGATTACAGTGGTGCTTGGCTTGATCAGGCTGGAATGATGCTGACTGGGGACATATAGTCTTTAGCTATGAATCCCGTTTCGAACTGTGTCCTAATGATTATTGAAGACGTGTCTAGAGACGCCCAGGGCAGCGTGCCGATCCTGCTTTCACTATTGCACGCCACACGGGCCCTCAACAAGGAGTTATGGTCTGGGGTGCCATTTCTCTTGATAGCCAGACCCCTTTGGTCGTCATTAGATGTACACTTACTGCTCAGCGGTACGTTGGCGACATTCTGAGACCTGTTTTGCTACCATTCCTTTTGCAGTACCCTGGGCTTTTTTTTTTCAGCAAGACAATGCCAGACCACCAGACCTCTCTCCCATCAAGCATGTCTGGGATATGATGGGAAGGCGACTGCATCCGGTAGGGAATGTTGATGACGTAGTCTGACAATTGGAGCAAATTTGACAAGAAATACCGCAGGAGACCATCCAGGAGCTTTATCGGTTTATGCCACGCCGTGTGGCAGCTTGCATACAGGCTAGAGGCGGGTCAACACCTTATTGAGCTCGTACTGTAACTCTGAAATAAATGAAGGACAGCAAATGAAGATTACATTTTAGCAAAAGACGTGTGACCAACAGTGCAGTTTTGTCAAAAAGTACTTCAAAGTGGAGATAGGTTGTGCTTAAACTATCTCCACTATAATATTTTCACTAAAGTTAACTTATGTAGTTTTAACTAAAATCATCATAGCATTTTCTTGTTTAATTAAATGTATTATTTTGTTTAAATTTACCTTATTTATAAGGTTGAAGCTGATAAAATCAGAAGGTTTCTTATTTACGAACATCACAGCACATACACATTACAACGACAGACACAAAGCACACTACTAGCATTCAATGAGGTAAGCATTATATACAAATACGAACTGAATCTATAAGTAATCAATAGGAATGCTTTACGAAGTAAGAAGTGAAACTAGGAGAATGGGAACTGAAACTGTAGTTTGTGCTCTCTCACCAGCAAACCCATTGAAAATGATGCTGCTGTTGAAGGCACTGAATGCACCCTCCCCAGTGTCAACAATATACACAGAAGCGATCTGGAAAGTGTACTGTTCGTCTGGATCTGGTGGTGTAGTTTGGCACTGTCACAGGTGTGTGAGTTTGTGATGGAGCATCAGCAGCTCGGAACGCAGATTTAAGCTGGTCCACCGACAAGTTAACATGATTGCCATGAACGTTGGCTTTAAAGAATTTCTTGTGACGAGATATTACTTCAAAGGATCCATCATATGGGTATAGCTGAGGCTTCCAAACCATATCCCTTCAAATGAAAACGTGAGACGAAGAGTGTAGCTCTTTACGCACGAAAACAGCTCACTTCTCACACGACGATGTTTATCTGGGTTGAAGGGACTGCATATGCCTTGAGAGTTGCTCAACAAACATTGGCGGATCATCGTACATCTGTTAGGGATCGAAAATTTCTCCAGGGTTGTGGATGTGAGAACCATAGACTAGTTCTGAAGGTGTTGCTTTGGAGTTCTCTTGGAGGGAAGCACGGAAGCCAAGGAGGATCGTGGGAAGAACTTTAGTCCACTGTTCGGTGCTATGGCACTTGATGACTGCCTTTAATGTGCAGGATGACCACTACTGGATGGGTAATAAGCAGTGGCTTAAACTCTCTCCTCTCCCAGGAAGGTTAGAATTTTTGGACAGTCTTTCTGTCGAAAACAAAGAGTACTAGTACTGGAGCTTCTCTGAAAATCTGTCATCCCAGCCATGGCGTATTTCATTCAGTTTCTTTTTGTGATACGAAGTTGCAAGCTTCAAAGCGACAGTGGTAAAAGCATACACCATTGGGTTGAGATGCACGTGGTTGGCTGCAGAAACCTGATTGTCTTTGAAAATGTAAATTTTTCCGAAATACTGGACGTGCGCAGAGTTCCATGGACAATTCTTCAACTTTTCGAGTGAGTTCTGTAATCTGTTTTTCGAACCTAGTTGTAGAGGAATCGCAGTGGGAGTTCTTGGATGCAGTGGCAAACACAGGGGTTGGCATGTACGCACTGCGTAAACCGCAGGTGAACATTAGGTTACCAGAAGGATGGGACTCTTAAGGCAACATGCAATACTTCGCTGGGGGTGCAGTCACATCACAAGGAAAGGTTTGGAGAGCAAATAAAAAGTAAAATTCAATGTAGGATCACGCTGTCCTTGTGTTTTCATAACATTTTATAGTTAAAAATAAATTTTTTTTTTGGAAACCTAATTTGTCGTTACTGTTACTCAAAATATTCATCATTTAGTCTATTGTCATTCATTAGAAATATGACTGGCAGGTAATGGGTTTTCACTTTTGCTTGTAGAGGTTTACCTGTTAGTAGTAGCTCTAACTGGAAACATAAATCTTTTTTATGTAAGTTTGTGAATTTTTAATATGAATTGTGTCATCTTATAATATTTTTGACATTTTCTTTTTTCAGCGATCCAAGAAAGTTTATGACTTCAAAACTGATATTTTCCCTCTTGGAATAATATTATATGAGCTTTTCATCCCATTTCAAACTGAAAGTGAAAGATGCCAGGTATTTGTTTACAATCTACTCTAAAATTTGGACGTTTTAAATGTTGTGTTCTATGCATACAGTATATTATGCCATTAACTTTTTGAAAGCAGCGGAGCAGTTGCTCTGATAAGTTCAGTTAACTGTGCAAGAGTCCTGTAAACAAAACAGAACAACAATTTTTTTTTTAATTTCTGTTTCTGATTAGTTTAACTGTTTATGATTTTATTTATTTCAGAAGATGGAGTGACTGAGGTACAAAAATTATATTAATTAAATAAAATGTTAAAAATAAATTATTTTTTAAATAAACAAATACCACAAATAAATGTTTATAGATTAACGAACTTTAGTGTTTTTTAACTAGGATGGCTCCTTTTGAATGACAATGCTTTTCTTAAAAATAGTTTTATAAATCCCCTTAAACAGAAACCAACTATAATGACCTGTCATTGCAGCATGTTAGTGTCTGTTTACAATGCTTCATGGTAAGGTTATGGTGACAGAATTTTAAACAGCATTCATGTTTTCTAGAAAGTCAATGTGGGAGCGAACTGTGCTTTAATACTAGAACGTCCGCCATTGTGATTACCCTTAAACGTCTTCACTGGTGTCATTTCGACACCTGTATATCAATCGCATGAAATAATTGCAATAACTAAATATTACCAAGACTAATATTCAGTTGAGTTAACTTTTAAGATTATTTCATGAAATTTGACCCTATATATATCAGAAAAATACAGGAAAATAAAATATTGATATTATAAAATAGGAATAAAACAATAACATTATTAAAGATGAAAGACAAAATCTTAATTTTTTCTTAAAAATTGTTGATTGATTATTATGTTCTCACCAGGCTTGTAATTATTTATACAACTGTCAATGAATCCATCCTAATCTTCCGAAATCATAGCAAATTTGTTGGTTTGAATTCTCTGAGAATCTGTGGATTTTAAATCAAATCTTAAAAATCTAAGGACTTCTCTAAATCTATTTCGACTCATAGTTTTATTCAGGAGTATGGAAATTGGTCATGGAAATGCTAAATTTTAACCAATTTCCATGGAAACCCATGGAAATTGGTCTGTTTTCGACTTGTGAGTAGCTCTTGCAATGCACAAAATAGTTGCCCTGGTAGAGGAAACTAGCACAATACAATCATCAAATGTTAATTAATTTTGTTTTATTCAGTTACCAGCAAGTGGAATGTTTTAAATATTTATTATAATCATAGGGAAGTGTATTTTTAAGTTTGTAGGTGAATCGAAAACAATATAAAGATAATTTATTTTAATTAATACTGCTATCTGAGTGGCAACCCAATGTGTTGAAATTTGTTTTTTAAATGTGGTTGTTTTTTTTTTGTGCTTCTAATTCTTTGTAAAAACTATCACAGAAAAAAAAATGAAGATTTTCGGGGGTGATTCTGCTCCAAAAATTTGTAGCAAACGATTATCTCTTCCGAAAAAAACCCAACCCGCTCGATTAAAAAAAACATTGGAGGAAAAGATCGCAAAAACGTAAACCAGAGTGCTGGAGAACCGAGAATAGTCAGGGAATTTCATAAATCGGGAAAAGACGTTTTAAAACTGAAAATTTCGGACTCTCGTTGTATTTTGCCGCTGACCGAAAACGAAAGTAATTTTTCTATGCTTTATAATTTTTTTCTCTTTGTATCCGTCCCGTTGGGTTGGTGTGGAAGTTTGAAGAGTGGGGTGGCAGCTCAGATGTTGCTTCGTCGTCATCTGACCATAGTTCAAAATTACGAGGTGTTGTCCTCGATCTTTCCCTTAAGGGACTGATCCCGGACCGTCGTCAATAGCCCGTTGTGTTGCTCTAGTACGACGTTAACTAAAATTACCTTACCTTACCTCTTTGTATCCGGGTGACAAATACTCAATGGCCGACTGTGCTTGAATTTCACTTTGCTTTTGCTATGCCATGCGCAGTCTGTTTCCATTGTCATCTTAGATGAGTATTTTCAAATTAATTTTGTTTCATTAAAATGATGTTTGTAAGCATATGGTGTAGAGGCGGTTGGTGCACCTTAAATCTGTCGTGGCAGAAAGAGTAATTTCCATTTCATAAGCAGGCGAAAGCTGCAGACACAACAAGGTAAGCACTGTAATTTCAAAAACAAAATTTAAAATACAAAAATTAGGAAATTTTCAAATATGTAAGTGTTTGGTGTATCAGGGAGAAGCCTGACCCAGACAACACAAAATGTTGTTTCCTACCCATGAGCAGGAATATACCAAAAAATTGCTCATACTCTGCCCTAAAGACCATTAAAAAGTAAAAACAAAATTATATGAAAATAATAAGAAAACAAAATCAAATTCGCAACAGTAGCTTTGAGACCGACACCTCATCAAATTTAACTCTTTCTTTCCCCTTTTTATAAAAGCAAATGCACTGCGAAGAGATAAAAGAAAATCATCCAAAGTTTTTTTTCTTGCGGTCTCCATTCTATAATTTGTTTATGTACTTACACATATTACTAATACGTGTGCACGTAAATACCCATATATTAACTGCTGAATTTTGTAAAAATCAGACGGCTTATTTTGAAAAATCTCATTTTTGTGTGCATTATTTGTGTATAATTTTTAGAAAGTATACTTGAATATTAAATTTTTTACAGACTACTGTTCTTATAAGATTAACTAATCTGTAAGAGCATCCCCATTTGGTCGAAATTCAGTTATTACATTGTGTAATACGGTTTCTTCAATGTTTTATTTAAGTCCTTATTTCGTCCTGGAAAGTGCTTAGGAAGTCCTTATTTTTAGTTACAAAAAAAGAGTGGGAACCCTGTAAAACACCACTCATGTGGAATGGTTACAATACTTTTATTTCTTACCCACCACTCGGTTTTGAAAATATTTTGATTGTTAAAGCTATTTTTGAACTTACTGCTTTCAGTCAGTCTACTTAACTTTAGTGTTGCGCGAAGTGATCATAGAGAATCAAACCAACATGCTTTCTGTACTAATTATTATTTAGTAGTTGATATCCCACTTTATATATATATATATATATTTGTAGAATGTGACCATGTTTTTTATTATTAGCCCAAATTTATTCGAACTGTTCCAATAATTTATTTCTGCAACATTTTGATTGTACCTAAGTATTCAATATAATCATCTTCAAAACCATATGCAAAAATAACTGTTGAATCTGTTGGTCAATATTCATAAAGGAATTTTGTATATATATTTTTTCTGACAAGTTTTTTATTGTAAAAGAAGTTATTTTTCTAAAATTCAATGGGAACTTCAGCTTTATGAGAATACTAAAATTAGATCAAGATGTTGAAGACTGGTATGCATATGGTACTCCCTTGATATGAAAATTTATATAGTCATGTTATATCTTTTCTTGTCTATGACTGAATTCTTAAACTGATTTTTAAAGTGAATTAAAACCTTTATGTCATATATTAGAATAACAGCCAATTACTTTCCCTAAGTGTACAATTTTCAATAAATTTCAATTCAGTTAAAAATTTAGTTAAAAAAAAGTATTTTAAAAGCACAGTAGTAAGGACTTTTTTGTAAGGTTGAATAAGGCCTATTGAATGACATTGTTCAATCAAACATTCATTTCAATTATTTAATCATTTTTTACAAACTCAAAATAATAACATTTTCATCATATGCAATAAAATAATACTCTTAAAGAGAACAAAACATAAGTGCTTGTTTTTGTATTGATTATTCAAATATAAAAAGTATCTATTATTTAGATTTGTTTTGTATCGTAAACACTTCACAAATCAATTATTTTTTTTACTGAAATATGGATATTATGAACGATAATTAAGATAAACAATTATATAAAATCACCATTTTAGAAAGGAATAATCAAGATTTTGTATTTAATTTGAGAAATTACTTGTCGTTATCAAAATCAGTCATTGAAATACTAATATCATTAGTAAGACCAAATAGAGTATGCATTTACTATGGCTCAGACTTCCATAAACGATTTTTATTCCAAACCTCAAACAATTCCTTGTACAAAGCATCAAGTTGGAATAAAAAGAACGCAAATAATTGAAAGCATCAAACCCAAGAGGTGATTTAAACAACCAATTCCCATTGAGTGACTTGGGGTATTGATCCCAGACCGTCGTCTATAGCCCGTTGTGTTCCTCCAGTACAACGTTAATTAAAATACCTAACTACGCATTGAGTGACATTTGGACAACGCTATGAAAGTAAATTCTTAAGATGGTCAGTCATACAAACTCTCAAAATTTTTTACGCCATAGTCAAAAAGTTAGAGTTCAAAATGTTAATGTACAGAGGAGCAATAGTAAAAGTCTCCCCATGCATCACACCAGCTCTTTATTCCTGAAGAATTGTGCTAATAATGTTTCTAACCTTCTAATCATAGCATAAAAACCTGTTCCTTTTTTTTTCTTTTAATTTTTTTCCAATTACATACTTGCCAACTTTTCTGGATTTTTATTTTAATTTCGAGAAATTTTCAAGTGACACCAATTCTGGAGTTAAGCACTACCCTGTGAAACTTTCTCGTATTGGGTAACAACTCCTCTTCCTCAACTAAGTAGAGGTCACTACGGGTAATGTTATAACCCCAAGGTCAAGGAATGAGACTTGAAGACACTACAAAATCCACATAGCACGAAATACAGGACCTTGTGCGACTTTATCTAGCAGTTGTAATGAAGCGTTTGTATGGAATTTGCTTCGAATCAGTTACTAAATTTAATTGACTGCTAAAGGTGCCACTGGTTCAAACTGAATTTATACATTGGAAACAATAGGACATAACCAGCTTGTACATTACCTGGGAGGAAACTGAGAATCTGATAAAGCAGGATGACACTGGATCACAAATCATGTGCAAAACATCACACTGAACTCTAACAGGTGCACTACCTCAAACATCACTAAGAACATCAAAATTAGTGATTGCTAGATAGTAGCACTGATTAGCCATTAAATTTTGTCATGGAACAGGACACTTTCTACTAACTCTTATGTTGTGACCATTTTTTATTTGTGTCATCTCCCACATAAAAATATTCAGATAATTTCTCATAGCTTCCTCTATTTTCCTTTTCTTTTCCCAATACACATTAGGTGTGAAGCTTATTGACGTTGACGGCATGATGGTACCTCACCCTGTTGTGCCTATGAAGGGGGACAGATCATGTTTTTTCTATTCCCTATCTTACTTTATGTTCAGCACTGACTTATGGGAACCTCAGGTACTGGCCAGTGTCATACAACACATTTCTAATAAGTGGCAACGGTTTCAAGATTTTACTATGGTGCTGGGTGATAACATTCTGAACCATGGTAAAGTACCAGGCTCACATGTCCATCCACACCACATATGCCACCCACTGTGAAATTGTTTATTTAAAATATAGAATTCTTATTTTCCTTTCTTTAATAAATATCGAACAAATTCATTACTATTTCTTAGTACGTAAAAGCAATTTTTTGTATTCTAGTTTGTTTGCCATCTATAAATACTTTTAATGTGGTTTGTGGTGGCGAGTGATGATGGAAGTAAAATGCTCGGCTTTCAACCAACATCAGGATTTATTCAAACATAACTAAATTTAAACAAGAACATGAGCCAGCGAGCAGAGAATAAGTTTCCACTCTGTATTACATAATCTTGTGTGATGTCATGCACACATGCTGCTCCTCAAACAGGAGTGAGTGAGTCACTACTTTAAAGTATAGATTTGCTTCAATCATACATGAATTCTTTGGATAGGATTGATTGAGGACAGGCAAGGTCTCTTGGGTTCATTTTGCTGACTCATATCTCCAAATTCAAATCTTGCTAACCAATGTTGAATGTCTCATTTGAAAATAATTCCTCTACCAAATCCTTATTAATATTTTTGTTTGCAGCCATTTTAGAACTCCCCCTTTTACACTCTTAAGAGAAAAATTATCTGTTGATTTAGTTTTTTCCATATATGGCCTTGTCTTGATATTTTTCACAATTTGATGTTTGCAGTATGCATTAACTTTTGTCATTTAATCAGTATGCTGGAACCTATCATTTAATGTAAAAAATTTACCTAATCTAATGATCTGTTTATCTTGGTGAATTGAATACACTACCTTTCATTTGCATCAAATGGTTATAATAATTAAATGCAGTTAGTGGAAGAGAGTTTGCCTACTAATGCTATATTTATGTTTTTCATATTTTTCTTTCTATCCTTTATCTAAATTAATTTTGTTTAGCAGAAATTATTTTATTTTACAAAATAATTAAGGTAAATTTTGTGTGCTTCAGGTTACATGAAACTGAAAGAATACTAGTTGATTAGGTAGAATGTAAGTTCCGAATAATGCATAATCAATACCATGCAGTTGCTTTTGGTAATGAGTTGGTTGTTGCTGAATAGTTTATTTATATTAAATTATTAATTTTTATTAAATTTAGATTTTTTTTTGTTTGATTTTTTTATTGATTTTTTTGTAGGCCATTCTTGCTGCACGAAACCAAGAATTTTCCAGGGAATTTATTTTGGGGCATCCTAATGAGGTAAATTATTTAAAATTGTTGATAAAGATTATTCTGTCTTTTATTTCAATGTGTTTGGTAATTCCTTTAAATCCATCTGCTAATTATTTTATATACATTATCTTTAAATGTGTTGTGTTATTATAAATTTATATGCTTATTACTTATTTCAACAAGTGGAATATATTCTGTTAGACTTTCTATTCCTTGGGTTCTGTAAATTATTTGAGAATTTCCATGTTGGTCCTTGGTCTGATTTGATTTTCAAGACAAATTTTTCGGCTTCTTGGAAATTTTCTGTAAAAAAAAATGATAGTTGCAAGATCTTAATTCAGGTTCTAAGAGTGACATTGAATTATTTTTAATCCTGTCGTTTTCATTTTCATAGCCATTCAATACTTACATCACTTAAAATGATTAAGAGATGTATCAAATTCTATGAACTACTCTCTCTAGTGAACTGCCATTAAACCAGGAGTCTTGAACTGTCATCTAGATTATTGTCAGAAATGCCAACCATTGCAGATTTTCTCCTTTTATTATGCTGAATAGTGAAAACAGTTCTAACAAAACAGTTTGTAAAATACTTCTGTATCCCAAAATATAAATTACCTTAAATTCAAAGATTTATGTAAACATACTCATTTCTCTAGAGTTTATGATAATAATTTACTGTGTGATAACAAAAAGCAGTTTTCTCTTTCTATTAACTTTTGTAAGAGTAGTACTTGTGTCTATTTCAGGAAATTTGAATTTTTTAATAAGTATATCTTGAACTTTTTCAGTGTATGCTTGCTCGAAAACTATTAGATAAAGATCCTAAGGAAAGACCAACAGCTTCTGAAATAAAGAATCATCCTTTGTGTCAACCATATCTGCCACTATTAAGGGCCTAAGAACCAAATACTTCACTTCTCATAAGTTTTCTCTTTCAGATTTAAAACACTAAGTTATTTTTTAAATACAATTCATGTGATTAACATTCCTACTGTTAAATTCATATGTGAATTTGTGATCTTAAGTTCCTTTCTTTTGTAAAAGTGTCATTTTCGTGCAACTGCATTTACTGTATAGTACTAATTTCCATTTTCTTTGTTATTTTTTTTCTACCTTTCCCTTTTCTTTACATTCAGTGTTTTTGAAAATATATATAGGTATATATATATATCTGTGTGTGTGTCTATATATATATATACACACACACACAGAAGTCAACGTTATTCATCTTAAGTACTGCTATGTGCATGTGATATTGTGAACTAGTCTAAACTGTCTTTTAACTGTGAAATATTTTTATAAAAATAGTCGTTATCAAATTAAATAATTTTGAATAGTAATAATATTTTTATATGTATAAGTTGAATGTGGTAAAAGCTTATTTTAAATGTCATCCATACAGTTATTGAGAAAAGTATTTTAGTGTGGGGTTTTGAAGTTGCATTAAAAAAGACCGTTTGAAACTATTGGTAATTCACTCATTCTGTCGTATTCCTAATGGGAAAATATTGCAGTACTATTTTTAATAACTTTTAAAATCTCATAATAAGCTTCATATTTGTACCTTTTCCACTATGGTGGATGTAAACCACAACAAAACTGAAATAAGAAACCTTAAATGAAAGTATGACAGTGGTTCTCAACCAATTTTCTGAAATGGTGAACATGCTTAAAATATGTGCACTTTTTACAAAATATTGAAAATTAACATTTTATTGACAGTAAGTTTATACCTTCATTAATTAGAAACAAAAATATGTTCCAAAGAGCTTTTTACTTGCTAAGTGTGCATATTAGTAGCAATATTATCATTTGCATTTAGTGTATCAAAAGAATTTTTTAAATGTAGACAGTTATTATTTGTGGTTTTGTTTTGTGTAAATGAAAGTAATGATAAGTTACATTTATAAAGATAATGTAAGAACTCTGCAAACAAAGTTTTTATTTTTAAAACTCAAAAATTCCATTTTTATATTACTAATATTTTATAGTTTCTTATTCGTGTGTTTCTTTTATACTTGGCATTTTTTCCCTCTAACTAATCTTTTGGTTCAGTAAATAGTATGCCTATATGTGTTGATTTGTCCTCATTTATTGCTGCATAAGAGCCATTTTGTCTCTAAAATTTTCTTGCCATTTTTAATTCAAACTACACTTTTTATAAAAAAAGTGAAAGAAAGTTGGGAACAAATAGAAATATTGATAAAACCACATTGAATCCTAGTGTAACTATTTTATTGGCTTTAGATAAATCTACCTGAACATTCCTTTTTAATTTTATCTGTTGGATTTATTTTTTTTTAATGTTGATTTCTAAATTGCTTTTATGCCTATATTCACGGACTATTATGTACAGTATTGTGTTTTTTTATACAATATGTATATCGTCATGGGGAACTTAAATAAATAAAATGTGGTTATTACTTTTTGTTTTATTTCTTACAACATTAAATTGCAATTCAAAATAGACGGAAGCATTTTATGCAGAATAAAATCCTGATATGTTGCTTCTTATCTTCAAAACTGGATTTCATTCAGTAGAGGAGGAGCTAATTAAATATTGTTAGCTCTTTCTTTTAGAGAGATTAATGGAAATAATTAAAATTGCTTGTTAAAATAACTAAGTTAAGTTGTCCTTTTATTAGAAGTCTTTCACAGATTCAAGAATTTACCAAGGAGCCTCTTAAGAATTCTAGAATACTTGTAGAGGAATCAAAATTAAATATTTTTATATCTAATAGGTAGGAAGTGCAGTAGTCAGTGACATATCAAACCGTTTGGAGGTTATATAATCTAGTGGCACTTGTCTGTGACATTAATTAGGCCTCAAAATATAATTTTATCATTAACTGTTTTAAAAACTTATTTAATCCAAGTCCCTCAATTCTTTTTTTAATTTTATTTTCATAATGAACACAAGTACGAATTTTCATATTTGTTATTTGTTTTTTAAATTTAATATGCTGCTTAGATTTTGTCAATTCCTAAGATATTTTATGTAATGAAAAAAGCTGCTGTTGGGAGTTTGATTTCGTTTTCTTATTGTTTTGTTTTTACTTTTTAAAGGTCTTTAGGGGAGTGTGTGAGCAATTTTTTAGCATATTGCTGCTCATTGGTAGAAAACACCATTTTGTTTCGAAAATTTCCTAATTTTTCTTATTTTAAATTTATTTTTGTTTTTGAAATTACAGTGTTTAACTTGTTCTGTCTGCAGCTTCAGACGGCTCATGAAAATAAGGAGTAAATTAATTCATTGGCACATCGGATGTTTCAATAAAATAAAACTATTAATTACTAAAAGGATTGGAAGTTGCATACGTGAGAAAAAAATAAAACGAAATCAAACTTGCAACAGCAGCTTTGAGACAGACAACACTAAGTCCGGTCCTCATCCAACTTAACTCTTTCTTTCCCTTTTTATTAAAGCAAATGCGCTGCGAAGAGATTAAAAGAAAAACATTCTAAGTTTTTTTCTTACGGTGTCCATTCTATAATTTGTTTATGTACTTACGCATATTACTAATACGTGTACACGTAAATGCCCATATATTAACTGCTGAAAAATCAGACGGGTTATTATTTGTGTATAATTTTTAGGAAATAGACTTGAATATTAAATTTTTTACATACTACTGTTCTTATCAGATTAACTAATCTGTAAGAACATCTACATTTGGTCGAAAGTCAGGTATTGCATTGTATAATATGATTTCTTCAATGTTTTATTTAAGTCCTTATTTTGTCCTAGAAAGTCCTTATTTTTAGTTAGAAAAAAAAGAGTGGGAACCCTGATTGACATTCGAAGATTCAGGTTCATTTTCGGTTAGCAGACATGATAATCTTCAGCGTATTTTTGCCTTATGTGGTTGCTTTTTTTCATGTTTTTTCCGCGTTTTTCTAACGTGATTTTGGCCATTTTTAAGAATATGACGTCATTAGTGTTTTTAGCCAATGAGAGTATATTTCAAGCTTTGAAGAACCGGATGTCCTAGTGACGTTTTTATATACTAGGGGGTAGGCCTGGGCCAGTGGCGTACACGAGGGGGATGGTTTGGAGGTTCAAACCCCCCCCCCCATAAGCCAATAAACTAAAAAGAATGCATAATTTTTTTATTGAAATTCACGATTTAGGAGCGAGTCAACCGTATTGAATTTTGGTGGCAGTTATCTGTTTGCTCAAGTCGAAATAGCAACGACAGGAAAAGAGTGAATTGTAGTTAAAAGGGTGCTTCCGAAATGTCCTTGACCAAGCGTAGCCCTGCTGACCTTGGTGTCCCGTAACGACCCATCAAGGGTACTGGGAAAAAATAAGGGGCCATAAAGTTGAAAATAAGACACTGTGGACTGTTTCTCTCTCTAGTCAAGGTCAAGTGTTGACCTGTTCGACAAATGAGTAGAAGGGAGATATCTTTGCCCCAAATGGTATCAACAGGAAACTCGTCTAATTGGATGAGGTTGGGGGCAACGGATTTCTTAGAAAACTATTCCCTCCTTTCTAGGGATATTTTTTTCTCACTTTCAGTATGACCATTACATTTGGACGACACAACAATAGTTTTTTGTCTTGCGTTTGAAAGTTGATTTTTAAACAAGTTTTTCGGGTGAGTACAAATGTGTACTTTTAAATTTCATTGTTTTTTCATTCCGTTTCGATTCTATCTCTTAATGTAGTTGCTTTTTTAATATTCTGCTGTGCTTATTAAGTTTAAATTACACCTAAAACTGTAAGCTATTGCAAAAGTCCTAACCGATAATTTTTGCTTAGAACTAAAGCAGAAACATAAGCTAATATAAAAAACGAAATATTTTTCATTTTCTGCAGATTTATTGTGATTGAGTTAAGAAGTTTCTGGGATAATTTTACAGGGTCTTCTAAACTAGGGTTTATTTTATGTGTATGTAAAATATATTTTGGGGTCTTCAAGACCTTAAAGTTTATTGCTTCAACAAACTTTTAAAGGGAAAAACAATTTATGAAACAACTGGTACTTTACCATGGTTCGAAATCCTAAATTTCTTACTCCATTCGAATCCTTAAAGAACTAGTGAAAAGGCCTAGTGATTGAATTCAGTTAAGGCCAATGCCAGATAAAGTAGTATTTAGTAAACTAATTTTTTTTATAAGCTGTAAGATGGGCGACAGTAAAAGGAACTGAAAAATTCTCTGATGACAACATTTTTTAAAAGATTGAAACCTACTGAAGAAGAACCAGAAAGTCCTACTACTCTCGTAGCTGTTGAACAACAGGAGGCAAGTGAAGTATATAGTACCACCTCTAACACTAATACAACTGCCAATATTAATGATATAGGTCATTATGTGGATATGAAAAAAGATTCCCTTACAGAAGAACAAAAAATTTTGTTATTTCAAAAGTTTGGAACCTTGATTACTCTTATAAATTTCCCACTAGTGAAAAGCGAAACTTCCGTTCGATTCCAGTACTCTTGGCTTCGGAGGTGGACCTGGTTGGTTTATTCTGCCATACTTGATGGAGCTTTTTGTAAATACTGCGTATTCTTCTCCAGTTATTACGGAGGTGTTGGACAATATCCGCTTGGCAAATTAGTCATATCGCCATTCAGTGTCTGGAAAGATGCTGCAGAAATTTTTAACAGGCATCAAAATTTAGATTACCACACATTTTCTATGCTTCGTGCCGAGAGTTGCTTGTCAGTCGCTGAAGGTAAGGAGGAATCAATTGAGGTTATGTTACATTCAAGTCTTAGAGAAGGAGTAAAATCAAACCGGAAAAGATTGTTACCGATCGTAGAAACTAATATTTTGTGGCCGTCAGGGTATATCACTTAAAGGTCATAGAGATACTGGTCAAATAAATTTTGATGAACCGGAACCAATCGAAAACGATGGAATTTTCGAGCCCTTTTACGTCTAAGGGTTAAAATTGGAGATGAAAATTTCAGAAATCATCTAACTCTCACGTCCAAAAAAGCAAATTATATTAGTCCTCGTATACAAAATGAATTCATGTAATTCAATAATAGTGAACACCCTTGTTTATAAAGTGAATGCCCCTAAAAGTTTTTCGGTATTAGCAGACGAAACTGCAGATATAGCGGGCATAGAGCAACTTTCCTTGTGTGTGCGATATGTCGAAAATGAGACCCTAAGTATAAGAGAAGATTTTTTTCAATTTGTACCAGCATCTGACCTTACAGGGAAAGGCATTGCTAACTCTATAATGGATACCCTTAACAAAATAGGAATTAATTCGCAGTACATGGTAGGTCAGGGATATGATGGATCTGCTGCTATGAGTGGCCAATTACAGGGAGCTCAGCAACACATAAAAGAAAAATGTGATATTGCTATTTATATGCATTGTGCTTTACACTGCCTAAATTTAGCTATCTCTGACGCTTGTAAAATATCAAGTATCCGAAATTGTTTTGGCTCAATTGGGAGTGTATATAACTTCAATTAACCGAAACGGCAAGGTATACTAGAAAAAGCTATTGACGATTTAGAATCTAAAACATCCGCTACACGACTGAAACAGTTATGCCCGACCAGGTGGATTCAACGCCATGAATCGGTACTTGTTTTTTTGGAGCTTCAGCAAGCTACGGTTGATGCATTAGAAACTATCAATATGGAATGATAAAACAATTTCTTCTATGGCAATACAGTTACTGGCCGTCATATTAAGTACGGACTTTCAAATGTCACTTCATACAATTGCTAAATTGTTTGCTATAACTCTACCTTTAAGTCGTCACTTACAAACAAAAAAAATCAAGATTTATCGGCAGCACTTGAACTAGCCGCAGAGGTGGAAAATATTTTAACTAAAATGCGAATTAAGGCTACAGTGGACACTAAAAATATTTTTTCTTAATTTTAAATAAAAAAGCTCAAAATTTTGTCTGATAATATATATTGTCAAACTAAACCTGAAAAAAAAATTTGGTGTAAAAAAATTTATTAATTTTTAAAATATTTGAAATTTAAAAAAAAAATGCTCCGGGCGTTCCAATTTTTTCAATATCTTTGATTTTTTTTTTTTGATTTCTTATCTTAAGACACTATTTAAAAAATTTTGGGAAGCAATGTCATGTTTAATATGATAGTTTATTAGTAATAAATAAAAATGTGCTCTTAAAAGGAATTTTTAAGAAAAAAAATGACATTTTTAGTTAAAAAGTTAAATTTTTCTCTTCACACAATTATTATTATATATGTGCATCCCAAAATCTTTTAATACTTATAACAGGAGAAAATATGGAGAGTCTTGTAGTTATAGGATGAAAATTGAGACGTCCGGAGCATTTTGAAATTTTAGTTCGAAGCAATTTTTTGATTTGAAGAAAAACAACTTTTTTCATTTCAAAAGAGTATAAATAATTTTTAGGAATATATTTAGCTCTAGAACTCTAGCATAACACAAATGTAGTTCATGCATTCTTTATAATGCAGTTTTTAAGCACATAATTGTAATTCACATAACGCATATGGATGGTAAAAAACTTTACGTAAATTGAAAGTCTTTAACTTTCTTAGTAAATAACTACAAGAAACCAAGAACACAAATTAAATTTAATTAAACACTAATATAGGATAGAAGAAGATGATAAAATTTTACAGTACTGCTATTGAATTGAAAAACATGTATGTCATAATTGTAGAGTAGTGTTGTAATACAAGATGTGCGTATGTTGTAATACAAGATGTATGTATGTTATAATACACGATAAAAAATGTATAAAAAGTAAAACAAAAGTAATTCTCAAAAAAATTAATATAATTTGATTGATGTAACCAAAATTAAAATGCTCCAGCACAATATGCTGCATCCGGTTTCACCGATTTTTTTTTTTTTTTTTTTTTTACCACAGCATTTTTCTGCGTTTTACGCCTGTGGTCCCGTCTTTTGGCAATAATCAGAGAAAAACTTGAATCTAAAGAGGGATTATCCTCCGATTCAAGAGCTTTCACATGTACCAAGTTATGTTTTTGAATAGCATCAGTTACTGCTAACTCCAGCCTTCTTCGTGAAACGAACACTTCCTTGGGACATTTCCTCCAAATGCAGCTATGAATGTTTTCGTTGATGTTCTGCGTCTTACCAGCAACACATCTGTCTAAAATAGCATCAGATGCTAGTCGCTGATAAACTGGCATAATCTTTTCCACAACCTGTGGCGTCAGGTGGGTCTTCATTGCAGCGTGAGATTCTGGCATTTCCCCTTTGGCAATCGCCCTTCGGTAGAAACACCATGATGTTTCCCCATCAGGACACTTGGTATGCTGTGGCTTTCTGTCATTAGATGAGCAATGCAACAAACTAGCATATATAGCAGACTTCATTTTTTGTCTGTCAGGCACATTGTCTCTTATTGCTTTGCGATAAAAGTTTTGCAGCTTAACTATATTTTTTTCAGTCAAGCTGCCTTTCTTTTTACCACCGAGCGTCACTTTTTTCATGCGCCATTCTTTGACTTTATTTCTTAAGGATGTGCCCAACCTTTTTGCTACATGGTTCAGGCACTCTTCCTTTTGAATTTCAAGATCAGGCCCATAGACTTGATTCTGATTCAAGAACTGAAAAGTCTTCGAGTCCCCATCACTCAATACCGACACGTATCGCATACTGCAATCGCTCACAGACCTCCTCCACATATTTAGGGCAGCATGCATTTCCATAGCTCCGCTTGATCCATCGAAGTTCTTTTCGCATTCTTCAACATGCCCTTCTTTCCAAATGCAAAATTCAGGAGTACCCATTCCCAGTTCCTTGGCAGTCATCACACAATTGTGACAGTACTTGGATAGTACTTCAAAGTCGAGGACAAGGCCACTTATTATGTCAATGACAATACCTAATCCAAGCTTTGAAGTATGCCCTCGCTTCTGCCACGTACCGTCGTAAGAAACACTGACATCTATTACGACACTAGTACTAAGTGCGCCATCCATTTTGATATGAGCTGCTCTAGCAGCTTCACGGGACACTTGCAGCATTCGTCGTTTGACGTCTTGATTTTTAATAGACAAGTTCAGCATACATTTAGAAAAGGTTTTTTTGTCCATAACAGGCATATTTAATATAGAAGAAAAAGTTTCTAAGGCAGCATGGCCTCTTCCTATGGACAAGAAGGCACTCACCAACTTGCCATTGATGTCATGAGAGCTTTTTGGTTCTTCTTGAGGACTTGAAAACACAGTACCATAGCTCTCATCGCATGTACCACACAAGAGCTCCAGCTTGACCGAATATCCCAAAGAATGGTGTTGATGCACAACAAGTGAACATTGTTTACAGCTTTTGCAGGGAACTTTCTCCAACAATTCATCAAACACAGTTTTGTGAGTGATTATGTAGTTGGCTTCAGGCTGGGGAGCTGGTTCCTGCCTTTCAACAATGTTAGCAGAACATTCTGATTTTGCATAGCGTTTCTGGCTATTTTCTGCATTTGCTTTCCTTCTCTTGCTGGGTCGGCCTTTTGGCTTCCTCCATCTCTTTGAAACAAGATCCATAGCAACAAAATGATAACAACAGCTTTTGAAAATGATTGCTACTGCTTATATGCACATGGGAAAAAAACGCTTTGTAAGTTTGTATACAAATAATGATATGCGGTTTCAGTCACAGATACAGTTAAAATTTACTGTTGCCATTTCAAATTTGATAAATTATAAACTGTTCTGAATAATTGTGAGGCTTTGAGAAGAGAAAAGAAAATAATCCATATTTTCGCTGACTTGACAGCTGTGTTTATGTGGCTGCAAAACGTAAACAAAGGGGCGTAGCCATGGCGGAGGAAAACGAAACTACCCCATAACTCAGCAAAAAAAAGCATAAAATCGGAATTTTTTTTTTGTGTTTGATGGAAGAGTATATAAAATAACAAAATAAACTATAAAAAAAAAATTCTGCAATTTCGTAAATTTTTGACATTTTAAGTGTCCACTGTAGCCTTAAAGCTGAAAAAACTTTTCGTGAGATTTTTGTTGACGTTGTCAAAATGTGAGACAAATTGGAAATAGAAGTAAGCATTCCTCGTCGAGTCGGCAGACAAACACAAAGATGTAATATCATGACAGAGAACTCTGAAGAATATTACAGGATTTCAATTTTTATTCCTTTTTTGGAAAACATTTTAACTCGGATTCAAGAACGTCTTTTACAAGGTGCATTATGAAAGTATTGCGCATTTTCTGGGAAAAATAGATTTATTGATCCAATTGGTACATATGGTTAAAATTCTTCAAACTAGTCCCCTTGTGCATCAATAAATACACTTGCGGAGACGATTCTGCCACTCTTGGAAGGCACCCTGGAACACCTCGACTGGAATGCCTCTCTGGTACCTTGTAACATGATGGATGTTCTCAACAGACTCCCAGTGCTTTCCCTTCAGCTCTCTCTCTCTTCAGTCGGGGGAACAAAAAAAAGTCACACGGAGCCAAGTCAGGGCTGTAAGGAGGCTGGGCACCAAGGGGGTCTTGCTCTGGGTCAGGTAGTTGGTGACGACGAAGGCCGTGTAGCTGGGGGCATTGTCGTGGTGGAGCTTGAAAACGTCTTTGATGTCAGGCCTGACGCGCGCGACCCGACGTTTCAGTCTTTTGAACACCTCTAGGTAAAAAGCTGCGTTGACAAATTGTCCTCAAAATTGTACAATTTTGAAAACAATCTGTACAATTGGCAAATTGTACAAACTCAAAATGGACGATTTCTCGGATGTCAAAGAAGACAATCAGCATTGTTTTGATGCAAGACTTGCTCATGCGCACTTTTTTGGGTTTGGAGAATATTGTGTGTGCCACTCGGAACTCTGCCTTTAGGATTCTGGATCGTACTCGAACATCCAGGATTCGTCCCCGGTTACACAAGAGTTTAAAAAGCATGGATCATTTCTAATCAATTGCAACAATTCTTCACTGTGGAAAACTTCTTTCTGCTCCTCCGTCAACACCTTCGGCACAAGCTTCGCACAGATCTTTCGCATTTGCAAATCCTCCGTCACTATCCCATGTACCGCAAATGTTGACAAGTTCAGGGTGTTAGCGATTGCCTGGAGGCTTACCCGACGGTCTGACGCTCACACGATTGACGTTTTCATCAGTTCGGGCTGTAGTTAGGCGTCCAGAACGGTGCTCGTCGGTGACCTTCTCCCGGCCCTCCTTTAAAGCCTTGTGCCACCTTCCACATTGAGATCTCGAAATGCATTCCTCCTTAAAGGCCTCTTAAACCATTTTATAAGTTTCCGTTGCATTCTTCCCTAGTCGCACACAAAACTTTATCGCGCACTGCTGTTCCAGCGAACACTCCATCGCGCCGTGACAAAATCGAAAAAAAGACTTTGTGCGAATACACGTCCTACTGATCGGAGCGAACTGAGACCTGGCGCGTTTGGTAGGGCAGATCCCTAACCACATTTTTCGACCAATCCGAACGCGCTGCGATGGATAGTCTCGTCTCAATAAAATCATGCGCATTACTTTCATAATGCACCCTATAAAACACAACGAAATATTGTCAAGCTTTAAATGTATCTTTCCTGTAAAAGATTCAAACTTTGAAAATTGCCATGAAAATAACGAGAGTGTTAATAACGAAATATCAGTCGATTATTAACTGTGGTTTAGAAGAAGGAATTGGGGAACTGAAAATGTGGTGGTGCCGATGCCTTACTTGTGCTGATGGAACTGATTACCCTAAAAGTGCCATTGGTTTTTTACGAAGTGAAATGAAGATATATTCCCAATAGTACGTAAAGTGATTAAGATCTTTTGTACAATTCCCCTGTTACAACCGCAACAAACGAGTTATCATTTTCGACTCTACGGAGATTAAAAACGTATCTTCAAATTACCATTGGAGAAGACAGACTTAACGGTTTGGCACTTCTCAATATACACCGAGATACTGTAGTGAATCCGAAACAGGTTTTAAATGACTTTGCAAGGTATTAAGTCTGATGGTATTTGCTGAGATGAGGCAAATAAGACTAGGATGTTGAAAGATTAAGTTAGTTTATTTAACTCTTCTTTGCATAATGGTGGAAATTTCCATCATAACATTGAATGCCCAAAAATTATATAAAAGAACAAGTTCACTTTAAGTTGATCGTGTCTGGATACCTTTTTAATGTCCATTGCATAAAAAAAAAACATAGCTGTCAAAAATAAGCAAGTGTCACTATCAGTAAAACGAGCTTGAAGTTGTCATTCCGCTGTTTGTTGTAGTTGCAATAAACGTATGATTTCGTTTTTAATTTTGTTTTATTATATTTGAGTTTCTATTGTGCTAAAAAAGTGAAAATGAGTGGAAGAAAGGTTTGTAACATGTGTTTCTGTTATTTTTAGAGCAATTTCTGAAAAAGCTTGCGTTTAATTTAAAAGATACCACATGATACCATCATATTGTTTTTTGCTAAATTTATACTATAAATATATACTAAGATTTTTTTTAACCATTTTTCCTTTAATTTTGAACATGAATTATATCACCTTGATTTATTTCACCAATAAAGAAAAAATCATGCAAAGAAGGGTTAAGCATGGTAAATAGTAAGACGTAAACATACAGACAGATGATACGATGATGAGAGCGGGAAGACAACAGTTAAAGCTACAGTACTCTTGGTTACAGTTACATATAAAAGCTCTTGGTTACAGTTACATGTAAAAGCTCTTGGTTACAGTTACATACATAACATCTTCCTCCAGACAAAAATTGGTGGATAGGAAAATTATGTACAGAATAGAAAACGATTAAAATTTCAGAACAATTTAATGATTTATTTCAGAGTTACAGTAACGAGCTCAATAAGGTGTTGACCCACCTCTAGCCTGGATGCAAGCTGCCACACGGCGTAGCATAGACCGATAAAGCTCCAGGATGGTCTCCTGCGGTATTTCTTGCCAAATTTGCTCCAATTGTAGGACTACGTCATCAACATCCCCGACCGGATGCAGTCGCCTTCCCATCATATCCCAGACATGCTCGATGGGAGAGAGATCTGGTGATCTGGCTGGCCAAGGAAGTGTTTGACAAGCTTGAAGACAGTTCATAGCAACACGTGCCGTATGTGGTCTGACATTGTCTTGCTGAAAAATAAGCCCAGGGTACTGCGAAAGGAACGGTAGCAAAACAGGTCTCAGAATGTCGCCAACGTACCGCTGAGCAGTAAGTGTACCTCTAATGACGACCAAAGGGCTATCAAGTGAAATGGCACCCCAGACCATAACTCTTTGTTGAGGGCCCATGTGGCGTGCAATAGTGAAAGCAGGATCGGCACGCTGCCCTGGTCGTCTCCAGACTCGTCTTCGATGATCGTCAGGACACAGTTGGATGCGGGATTCGTCGCTAAAGACTATACGTCCCCAGTCAGCATCATTCCAGCCTGATCGAGCCAAGCACCACTGTAATCTGGCTCGACAGAGTGCAGGCGTGAGTGGCAGTTGGCGTAACGGTCGGTACGAGCGTAGATTTCGCTCTCTCAGCCGTCTGTGAATGGTCATGGTGGACACTCGTGTGTGGGTCGCACGACTGATGGTTGATAGCGATGAATCAGGCGCTGTGACAGCTGATCTGGTAATCACTCTGTCCTCGCAATCTGTTGTGGACCTACGTCGACCGCTACCATCATGACGCTGAAATCTGCCATTGTCCATCCACTCTTGCCACCATCTTCTAATCGCCGTATCGCTTCGACTCACATGACGAGCGATTCTCCGATTTGCCCAACCTGCTTCTTTCAATCCAATGATACGACCTCTTTCAAACTCTGAAAGTTTCTCGTAATGAGCTCGAATCCTGCGGCGAGGCATTTTTTCAGTCGTTGAGAGGTATCCTAAATCGCAATGCAGCAGAAATTTTTAACAACAGTTCAAGAACATCTCCTTATATACATCTGCTGGATGCGCAGTTCCGATGCGCTGGAGATCGCACTACTCATTCATTGGACACCAAATTTTAATCATTTGCATATTTGGTCAAAACATTTTTGCATACGAAATTTCAAAGCAATCGGATGATTCCTTCTTGGTGCGTCGATTTTTTTTTTGTTATAGAGTGTACTTACATTTGCCGGTTTCAGTTGTATCTGGTGATAAATCCTTTTCAAAGTTAAAAATTATAAAAAAAACTACGTAAGATTAACAATGCACCATCAAAGACTAAGTAATTTAGCTATAGTGTCAATTGGACATGAAATCTTAGACAGCTTGGATACTAGACAATTGATAGAAGATTTCGCAAAGACAAGAGTTCAATTTCTGTAGATAAATTTTTATATGGTTTTACACTTAAGTAATAAAAGCAAACTAAGTAATAAAAATAAATAGTTTTTCTTTGTAAAGTATTTCTTTTCCTTTTTCACACCCTTATGAGAAAACACTAAAGAGCCTTTCTGGCAAGCTCAGCGTAGATAGTCATAGTTAAACAGGGGGCAGCATAATCGATGTTGCACACGGGCGTTCAAACAGCTAGCGGCGGGCCTGGTGTTGGAATCAATGTACGGATGCGTCGGCCCATCAAGATTTCAGCTGGAGAGGGCAAACCATCCATGGGTGCATTCCTATACTCCATCAACACCAAGTGGACATCAGTGCAATTTTGTTCAGCTTTTAGAAGACTTGATTTTACCGTTTGAATACATCTCTCAACCTGACCATTAGATCGTGGGAAACCAGGACTTGTAGGATTAAAAAATGTGTCCCAACTCTGACAAAATTGTGCAAAATCTTTCGAGTCAAATGGTGAACCGTTGTCTGCTACAATTTCCTCTGGTATTCCAAAACGAGCAAAACAAATTTTCAGTGCATTTATGACTGACGGTGCTGTTGTTTGATGCAGAAGTTGGAGTTCAATGTATTTTGAGAAATAATCAATTATTAACTTGTATGTAGAACTGGAAAAATGAAAGAAGTGAACAGCAACCTTCTGCCATGGTCTTTCAGGTCTCGGTCTAACAGTGGCTCTTTCATATTTTGCCTCTGATTTAATAAACAAGTGGCACAATGAGAAACCATGTTTTCAATTTCTACACTTAAACCTGGCCAGTACAGAGATTGTCGGGCCATATTTTTGCATGTAACTATGCCTCTGTGTCCAACATGGAGACGCTGGAGAATATCCTTACGAAGAGATTGGGGAATTATCAGTCTTTGCCCACGACAAATAATATTATCTTCAATATGGAGTTCCGATTGACAGTTCCAAAAAGGTTTAGCATGAATATTGGCTGTGTGCTTATTTTTAGGCCACCCATTTAAAATGTAATATTTTACAGACTGTAGTTCTGTGTCTGTTTCAGTAGATAGTTTGATTTCATTAGCCTGGATTGTGATACTCGAACGACCACAGAGACCATTACATTCACGGGATCTATGTCAGTAGTAACAATAAGATCTACTGGCAGAGGAGCTCTAGATAACAGCCACATAGCCAGTAATTTGCCAGGAACATGTATCAGCTTAAAGCTGTAGCGTTGTAGTCGCAGTAATAGACGTTGTAATCTTGGGGAGATGTCCTCGAAAGATTTGTGAACAAGTCCTAACAGAGGATTGTGATCTGTTTGGATTTCTATTTGTCTTCCGAACACGAAATAGTGGAAGTGTTCACAAGCATTGACAATAGCAAGTAGTTCCTTTTCAATCTGTGAATACCTGGTTTGTGCATTCAAGAGGGTTGCTGATGCATAAGCCACAGGTTTGTCATACTGTAGAAGAACGCCACCAAGTCCAAAAGAATTAGCGTCAACTGACAGAACAACTGGCTTATCCTTATCAAAGAACTGTAGCACAGTGTTGGACTGAAGCAGTTCTTTTACCCTTGAAAATGCTTCATCGCTCTGGGCATCCCATAACCAGCTATCTTTTTTCAGTAGATTCCTCAATCCAGAAGTTGCACTAGAGAATTGAGGAACAAACTTCATAGATACGTTGCCATCCCGAGAAACCTCATTAGATCTTGTTTACTTGTTGGTGTGGGGAAATCTGCAATTGCTTGGACCTTCTTGGGGTTTGAGGAAAGTCCAGGAGATGAGACTATGTGCCCCAAATACTTCAGCTCAGGTACTGCAATATGCATCTTATCTTTGTTAAGTTTCAGACCATTTTTTTCTCGCAATTTGTAGAACATTTCTTAGCTGTTCTGCATGGTCATCGAGAGATTTGCTATGCAGGATAATATCATCAAAATATGGATGCACATCAGGATTTTTTTCAAATAGATTATCCATAGCCATATGAAAAGCTCCGGGAGCACAGCTGAGACCAAAAGGTAATACAAGAAAGCGATATCTTCAGAAAGGAGTTATAAACGTGCACAAGTCAGCACTTTCTTCATTTAGTTGGATGTGATAAAAAGCATTTTTTGCATCCATTAAAGAAAAGAATTTGGAGCTCTTAAGCCTTGACAACAACTGATCTTGTGATGGAATTTGGTAGTGTTGTCTTTTGATGAATTTGTTGAGATGTCGAGGGTCAAGACAAAATTCTTATAGCATTATCCTTCTTTGGGACAATAACTACTGGATTGACCCAATCAGTAGGTTTGGATACTTTTTCGATGATGCCATTTCTATCCATCAGCAACAGTTCATTTTGAACTTTATCCTCCAATGCCAATGGGATTTTGCGATACGTAGCAATTACAGGTACGGATCCCTCATGTAGAACAATTTTGTGCTTTCCAGGAAGACGACAAACTCCCTCGAACACATCTCTGTAATCAACAATCTTGAGTAATTCTGAAGAGTGTCCATTCACAGAGTTAATCTGACATTTTGTGGTATTATTTGAGGTATCAATTCGCTGTACAAGTTTAAACCTCACACAGGCTGCTGCTCCTAGCACAGGTTGTACATTGAGGTTCACAATCATAAATTTAAGCAGATGGCACTTGTCATTTACAATGCACTACAGCATGCATTCACCAACAACTGACAAAGGATTACCAGAATATGTACACACAATTATAGATGTTGCTTGAGGAGATGGAAAATTATCAATTTTTTGTAGTATTGATAAAGGTAAAACATTTACCTTGGAATCAGTGTCCAACTTAAGTGTCATTGGATAATTGTTGACACTAATTTCTTGGAGCCAGTCATTGTTGTTAAATGTAGAAAGAGCACCAATGTAAGCAACGTGATACTCATCGTTTGTGTGAGTTGTTGATATTTACTGCCGCCGCCTGGGTTCTTGCTGACGTCTGGGTTGTCTACAAACACTGGAAAAGTGATTTACTATGTGACAGTTATTACAAGTCTTGCCATAAGCAGGGCACTGTTTAGGTGGATGATGTGAACCACACCGTGAGCAAGGTCTTCGATTCTGTTGTGCTTTAGATGTGTTCTGACTCTGGTACTTGTTGAAGTTACGATTTTGCTTATTGTAGTTGTTATGACTCTTTTTTTCCTCTCGATTGATCAACAGTATCCACTTGAACCGGATCCGGCGCCGCTGAATGGGACATCGCAAGTGAGTGCATTTTAGAAAGTTCAGAAGATTTACAAATCTCTATTGCTTTCTTGAGAGAAAGTTTCGATTCTCTAAGGAGACGCTCACGGAGCACATCGTCGCGCAAACCTTGGATGATACGATCATTGACATTGCGATCGCATGCCGATCCAAATTCGCACTAGTCTGTTTGCAGTTTGATTTCGGTGACAAAGGAATCAAAGTTCTGACCAGCCTTTTGATTGATGTTGTTGAACATATATGTGGCGAGCGTAACATTTCTATAAGGCTTGTAATGTTCGTCGAATTTGTCGAGTACTTTAATGATGGTTCTGGATTGTCCGGCAGGAAGGTCAGGGAAGGAAAAAGTAAGATAATCTTTATATGAGATTTACCTATCACACTCCAGAGAAGTGCTATGCGGGTTTCGTTGTCCTCTTTATTATCCTTGACTGCAGTTTCAAATAGTTCGAAACTTTGACGTCAATCCGTCTACGCCTCTGCTGTGTTGTCACCAGGAAGAAATGGCTCGTGTTTCAAAAAGTTATGCGCCATGCCAAGACGAGAAGTTTGATGATAATAAAATTACAGGGTGGTCATAAAAAAACTTGGCCTATATATGGACCTCTAGCGGCCGTTCCGTTCAACCGATCGAAATGAGATTTCAGATATAGTTATTCCGATGTATGAGCTCGGGATTCTGTGAACGACAACAAAGTGGCACTTACAGTTACGGTTATAGGTAGAGAAACTCGAAATTTTCGAATGGCAACACCCACTTTTTCCTGTCTCAAAATGCTCAGCGCATGTGAAAACCCTAAAGAGCGTTGGAATGGTACGTGTATCACAAAAAACGGAAAAGTTATGCACTAACAAAAAACAGCTCTGCGAACGTCCAACAAAACCAAGATCGGGGCCCACGAAGGAAATTTGTATATGTTGGAGACAAGACACCAACCACAGAACGCCTTTCGCCAGATATTCAGCCAGATCTTCAGTCGGGAGCTCGCACATGCCAACGAAATGATTCTGTCAGCGAAAGTTAATGGAAAATTGGTAAAATTCTATTATTACAATGGGATGAATGTCGTTTAAGCCTTGCGTGTTTACCGTCGAAACCATCACCAAATACGAGGCCCATGTATCTGGCGAAAGGCGTTCTGTGGTTGGTGTCTTGCCTCTGTCATATACAAATTTCCTCCGTGCGACCAGAACGTGGTTCTGTTGGCCGTTCGCAGAACTGTTTTTATTTTGTGCGTACATAACGCGTCCGTGTTTTGTGATACAGGTACCGTTCCAACGCTCTTTGGGGTTTTACGCATGCGCTGAGCATTTTCAGACGGGAAAAAGTGGGCGTTGGCATTCGAAAATTTCGAGTTTCTCTACCTATAACTGTAACCGTAAGTGCCACTTTGTTGTCCTTCACATAATCCCGAGCTCATACCTCTGAATAACTATGTCTGAAATCTCCTCTCGATCGGTTGAACGGAACGGCCGCTAGAGGTCCATATATCGGCCAAGTTTTTTTATGACCCCCCTGTATATATTAGGCGTACCACTTTACTTCTGATACCATATTAAGTCTGATGGTACTTGCTGAGATGAGGCAAATAAGACTTGGATGTTAAAAGATTAAGTTAGTTTATTTAAGCATGGTAAATGGTAAGACGTAAACAGACAAGCACATGATACGATGATGAGAGCGGGAAGACAGCAGTTAAAGCTACAGTACTCTTGGTTACAGTTACATATAAAAGCTTTTGGTTACAGTTACATACATAACACAAGGCATTCGCGTAAAATGAATATACATTTGTGATTTGTCAAAGCGTAAAATTTTAAAATAATTATACTAAAAATAAGAATGACGAGTTAAGAGTTTGAAACGGAAATTATTATCTTTAGGATAGTAATCCTCTTGCCCTTGAAGGAAATAGCCCTATAGGGGAACCCGCCTTCTCATAACATTTTTATAAAAGGATAGTGCATCTTGAAACAGTACCTCTAAGGTGATGTGGAAAGCTGTTTCGAATATAAAAATTTAACTATGTAAACTTCATTATTAAGACAGAACTATGTGAAAATTAAACAATGTTCAGTTTTCCTCTAATTTGCCTGTTTCTGGAACAATTTCTTCTCAAAACATTAGATAATCCAAAATAAAAATAGAAACGCATGCTTTTCGCAAACGCATGAAAATATAAAAACATGCTCAAAACGTCTGACCTTTTTCCATCGAAATTTTTTCAAATCTTTTTCTTTGAAATATAAGTAGTTTTGCATGTGTGCTATTTTCACCCAATATTTATATTAATTTATCTTAAATATTAAAAACTCATTCAGTAACGAACACCTGCCGAAAATCTTGTTTCTGTTGTGTCCTGCATCAACAACAAAGCTACAGATAGGCTGTCGACTGCGACATAAGGATTCCAACATTCAGGTCTGGAGTGCGACTCTTCTTCCTATTCCTCAAAAGGGCTCCCGGGCCGTACTCCCACAACCCTCAGATTTTCAGGGCCTTCCTTGCCTTGAGCAGCTTTGTGACTGAGAAGCTCATGCCTTGAATATCTTAACTCCTTCTCTCACAAGAGTGCTCCTCGAGGCACAAATAAGATGGTGAGTATTTTTTGCTGTTAGTAAGTTTGGGTCGCTGACTATTGGCTTGAGAAGGCTCTCGCTGGAGACCCGTAGAAGATATGGTCAAAAATGTACACTCATTGCCATAAAAATTTGCGCACTAAGAAAAAGTCGTCAAAATGAAACGAAATTTTAACATGTAAGTACTACTTTGATATAAGTAAGTGATTAGAAAATCAAAGAAAAAGGATCATTTATTGCAGAAAAAAATACTAATGAACAGAAGCTTTAGTACTCTGTTGGACCCCCTCTTGCGCTAATGCACGATGCTATACGAGCGGGCATTGAGGCATACAAGTTACGTATGATGTTCTGAAACATCTCGTTCCACAGTTGCTGTAAACACGCCTCTAGTTCGACCAAACTCGTAGGGTGTCCAACTTGCCGTCCCAAATGATCCTAGATATGCTCGATTGGTGACAAATCTGGGGATCGAGCAGGCCAGGGAAGGGTGGTAATGTGGCGGAGGCAGTCTTGTGACATCCTTGCTGTGTGTGGCCGAGCATTGTCTTGTTGGAAAATGGCTCCTGGGAGCCCTGCCATGAGTGGCATCACATGTGGCTGAAGGATGTCATGGACGTACCGCTGGGCTGTCATTGTGCCATGGATCAATATTAGGGGTGACTGTGTATCGTAAGCAATGGCACCCCATACCATCACACCAGCTGTGGGAGCGGTGTGTCGCTGTAAAGCGAAGGCAGGGTTGAGGCGTTCACCACGGGGCCTCCACACACGAACACGATTGTCATCACTGCTCAAATTGAATCTAGATTCGTCGCTGAAGACGACCTGGTTCCATTCCGTTGCAGTGTAATCCCATCGTGCGCGACACCACTCCAAACGAAGGCTTCGGTGGGTGGGTGTCATTGGCAGCACACGTAATTGGCGCCGCGATACCTGATGTCCCTCAGCCAGGCGCCTTGCGATGGTTCGGGAAGACACAGGTGCCCGTAGTGAAGGTGCTGCCTGTGTCTGGATAGCGGCCAATGAGGCAGTTGGCTCTACGTGTGCGTTTCGTATGATGTGACGGTCTTCTCGACGACTGGTCTGTCGAGGGCGTCCTGAGCCTGGTCGCCGTGTAAATGACGTCTCTTCTGTCCACTGGTCCCAGCACCTCCTCACAGTAAAATCAGAACGGCCTACTTGACGAGCTACTCGCCGAGCTGACCACCTAACTTCCCCCTTCCCGATGATTTTTCCCCTCTCGAACTCTGACAGCTGTTCATATTGTCTTCCATGGCGGCGTAGCGGTATGTCTACCTCAGCGTTTCCTTTGCAAAAGATTAAGTACACTCAAACAAGCTCTGCTTACCTGCTTTATACTCCAAGGAGAACGAAGTTCAACGCCCTCTATTGGCATTACGCAATGCGCAATTATGCTGCATTTCTAATCATTTGCATATCTGGCAGACAAGTACCTTCATGCCAAGTTTCGTTACGATCCCACAACTATTTCTTGGTGGGCAAAATTTTATTGCAATGAGTGTATATTGTGTCGGCCAAAATAGGCAAAACCATCCTTGGATGGATGCAACTGCAAGCACAGTTGCAGGTCAATGGTCCCTATATAAGTGGTTATGGCGTAATTGAAGAAGCCGTTGTGTAGATCTAGTACGACATAAATTGGATGCTCTCCTTTCCCCTTAAATTGATTTGGTTTGTTTCCGAAAACACCTGGTCTTTAGGAAAGTAGGACAATTTTAGTAGTCTTTTCTTAGTATTATTTCACAATTAGTGTTATTTAGTATTTTTTTTTAGTATTGGATAGTGTGTTGTGTGTGTGTGTGTGTGATCTCTTTATGATTTTGACAGTGTTTTAAAAAAGGTAGTAAAAAGTAAAAACATGACTACTTGGGAAATAAGTTGGTTCACCGTTCGTCCCTGGGGCTGCCCCCTAGTTTAGATCCTGGGTACGCCCTTGTAGTATAACATGAATGTTAGCATTGAAGTCAGTGTTTTGAATCCTCAAAGAACTAGTGAATAAGTCCAATGATTCTAACATTCAGGCCTGTTCTTTTATACACGGCCTCGTCTCAACCCCCCCCCCCCATAAAAGAAGTCTGTGTACGCAACTGGCCTGGGCGATGTATCGATACATAGTGAAAAACCGGTGTGAGGTCGTCATAGCCACATCAGTTTCGCGTTTTTCGCGATGACGATGCATCGTGACATCGCGATTTTTCCCGATCTCACACAGCCATCCCTTAGCTAGCGCGGTTATCGTGACATCGCGATTTTTTCCGATCCCCATCCCTTAGCTAGCGCAGATCTCGCGTCAAATTAATGAGGAATTTCTCAAAACCATTTGTGTCCTGAAGATGATTTTCGTTTACAAATTATTTTTGTCAAGGAAATTGAAATTCAGTATAATTTAAAAAATTTAAGACAAAAATAATTTTGCACATTTTAAGTTTTTAAGTTCTAAAAACCCATTCTTGTTTCTTGTTACAATCAATCCGTTTGCATTATTTTTTGTTGCTAACTTCTGTGGCAATCTAGGTGTTATATACCGTCATCATTACTTAGAGGAATCAAATGCCCCTTTATTTCTATTTATGCTAAAGTTTTTCTCCTAAATAAGCTAATTTTTAAATCTACTTGAGCATATAATGGTGTGTGGAACACATATATATGCAAAATCTTGTTTTAAATCTTGCACGTTTTCTTAACTGTATATCGCAGATCTTTATTTGTTATTTTTTTTCCTACCACGATTTTTTATAGCAAAGAAAAAAAGAACTTCAAAAAATTTTTTGTATATATACAGGGGTTGAACAAAATAATATGAACACTTGTGAAAAAATAGCACTCAAAAGAAATCTCTTGTATACTCCTGCCCTCTAGCGGTGAAGGGTGCCACCTAGTGGTGGATGAGAAAGTACACACATCAGTCTGTTACTAGCAATGATAGATGTCGGAAGCGAAATATATTGCTGTGTTAAAATTGTGCTATGGCTGACCTCTGATTTCGAAAGAGGCATGATTGTTGGGGCCCGTCTTGTTGTAGCCTCAGTAACGATAACGCCCACCCTTCTAGGTGTTGGGAGAAGTACAGTGTCGATTGTACTGTCAGCCTATTTGGAACAGGGGAAAACATCATCTAAAAAGCACAACAGTGGTCGAAAATCGAAGCTGAATGACAGACAGAAAGAAGACAGTTTGAAGCGGATTGTGGCAAAAAAAAACACAAGACAACAGCATCCCAGATAACATCTGAGATGAAAACACATCTACAGGAAGCAGTTTCATCAAAAACTATCCGGCGTGAACTGCATATGGCAAATATTCATGGTGGAGCGGCTATTTCAAAACCATTGATTACACCATGCAATGCCTTGGAGCGACGAATATGGTGTCGTGAGCATAAAAATTGGACGCAACAACAATGGGAAAATGTAATATGGTCAGACGAAAAGTCGTTCACATTATTCCCGACAAATAGACGTTTGGAGCACGCCACCAGAAGCTTATCAAGTTGACTGTCTTCGGCCTACGGTTAAGCATGGAGGCGGTTCAGTGATGATCTGGGGTGCGATATCACATCGTGGTCTTTGCCCACTTGTTGTTCTGAATGGCCGTGTTACAGGAGAGGATTATGTCAGTCTTTTGGCCGACCATCTTCACCCAATGGTGCAAACTGTGTTTCCTGATAAACGAACAGTCTTCCAAGATGATAATGCCCCCATTCACACTTGTGGAATTGCCCGAGACTGGTAACGGCCTTTTAATAAAAAAAAATTATATTTTCACAGGTGTTCACATTACTTTGTCCAACCCCTGTATATGGAACAAGGTTTTGCTTTTACTATGTATAAAATGCATGGCTAACATCACGATATATCGTGATGTTAGAATGGCGATGTAAAAATTCGAACATCGCCTAGGTCTACTAGGGGGTCCGCCCCCTGCTCGCTAACCCGCGGGATTGCTTAGCAATCCAACACTCGTTTCGCAGAGTCAATCTCCTGCGACGGCGAAACCTCCGCCCCCTGCTCGCCTCCGTTCATTGACGTCACAGTGAGTTTAATCGAGCTTTTCATTCCCAAGAGCCTCGGTGTCATAAAGGCCATTTGACGTTGGATGTCGGCGCGAGTAACACTACACTCGCAAAATTATAGTTTTCATCGCTTCTAATTTATTTTTGAACCAATTTCAAAAATTAATTGTACCGTGAGAAAGAATACATTCCAAGGTTTCCTGTGATATTTTCAAATTTAAAAATCAATAGTAATACGATATAGATATGGCAGGTTAAAAAATAATAACCAAAATGTCCCGATTTTTCTCGAATTAAAAATAATAATATCAGGAACCACAAATTGAAATTTCTAAAAAAACTCGGCGTAGTACAAAAATTTACATTTAGAGGTAGTGTTAGGCGGGGTAATTGTAAACAAGCTATACAAGCGGCCACGTGGGATTCCGAGAAACAAAAAATTTGTGAAATATGAAAGCTGGCAACCCTGAGGATGTGATATGGTGATCCCGTATTTCTTTAAACTACAGCTGATAGCAATCTGTTTAGTTGAAAAATTTGTGGTTGAAACGTTTGAGTTTTAAAGTTGTGTGCTGCATTTTCTGCTGCCCTCCATAATATATTACGTTTTTACAATTTTTTACTACGGTCAGTTATGTTTCTATCGAGCAGAAAATCATTGACTTTTCCTTCTGGGAAATTTAATGCGCCTACAGGTTGAGTGTTTACAATTACCCCATATTTTTCAAGGGAAGGGGTAATTGTAAACACGTGAGGTAGTTGTAAACAGCCGAGTATGGTGTTAAATTTCTTTTCTGGATTCTTCGTAATCATTAAATATCAAAGTAGAATAGTGAAAAGTTAGTTTAGTAGGGTAAACAATGTTTAATTACTTTATCAAGAGTTTGAAAATAGGGATTGAAAGTGAACATACAAATTTTGTTTACAATTACCCCGCGATTCCCTACTCTAAAAATAATCACGGCTGAAAACTGAAAATTTGTACGTCTTCTGTTCACTCACGTTAGAAATTTCGCTTTTTTTTCGACTTTAACACTTAATGCATCCTAAACTAATAGCCGCATCGGAAAAAAATCTGTTTCATCTTATTCCCTGTAGAATTTTGAACAAACCATGTTAGTTTCGTAATTTTTTTATCTGTATTTTCTCAGGAAACCGTCTAACAATCGAGCGAAAAAAAGCGAGTTTTCAATCCTGCAACGACGGTAATTTTTTTTTTGATATTGAGACATCTACCTTGATGTTGTTATTTCGGAGTTTAGTTAATTTGGCCAACCAAAGTTCCTTAAGCTTTCAATCCTTATGAACGTTTTTTTTCTACCACTAAAAATAAATATAGATGCATAGAATATTTTTGTAAGAATTTTTAAATGATAGTTTTTAATTATTCCTATGAAAATATGAAGATGAATTTTTTTTTTCTTATAACCAATTCAGAAATTCGAATACCTATCTACAGTGAGTCTAAAAAATAGACATTAGCAATGTGGATAATTTAACGAATAAGTTAATTGTTACATAAAATAAATACCTTAGGACTAAATAAAATCTAAGCAACAATTAAAACAAATAATGAAGAAATGGAATTTCAACATCTTGCGCGGTCAAAAAAGTATGGTCTTACTATGGTGTTAAATGAGTTTTTAAAACGGTTAGACAACCACGAATATCAAATTTTATTACAATAATAGCATTGGAGAACTAGATATATGTTTTAAGTCTTATTACTTGTCTGGCTTTAAGGATATAACAAATGTTCCTCATGTACAGGGCTGTAGTGGAGGGTATACGCCGTATACATTCTGGTTTTTCCAGCAAATTCCGTATACCCTCTGCTTTTTGTTAAAAACTATGTACACTTCTTTGTTTTTTCTAGGAAACATCACGTGAAACGCAGATAACTGTAGAAGAGAAATAAAAGTTTCTCTATTTCAGAATATCATCTAGGTACGTAGTTCCAAAATCGTACCTATTAATCAAAAGCATCAAAGTATTGTCAATAGAATGAAATCCAGACCTTGTTCTTATGTTAATGAAGAAAATTGTCTACTTTTGAAGGATATATCCACTATTCATGCTTGATCCAGAAAATATAAATACAGGGAATATTCGCCATGGAGAAAAGGAGGTAAAAAGGATCTGTCGACGTTTTGGTACAGATGAAATGTGCACTTTTCAGGGTTTGAGGGATCAATGAAAACGCCCAAGTTGTTCCAGAAAAATTAAAGCCTCTTTTAAGAACAATTGAAATATTACCATGTTCCTCGGCCGAGTGCGAGCGCGGGTTTAGTTTAATGAATAACATAGTGTAACAGATTTGAGATAATCTTTATTGATTTCAAACGTCTCCAATCTAATGTTTATTAATGCAAACGGACCACCTATATAACACTTTCAACCAGAAAAAAATTTGTAAATTCTTGGCTGGCCTACCATCGCTTTTCAGTAGACAAAAGATCAAGAGTATACGCTACAAAAAGACACAACAGAGACTGATTTCTCTCGTCAAGCAGTTTGGAAAATATTTCATTGAAAATGATAGAGGTAGGCCTTAAAATTTGTTTTAAAAAACCAAAATAACATCCTACTTTATATGTGTAAATATTTTTCTCTCAACATTTTCTGTAATTATTTTATATCATAGTTAAATATTAGTTTAGTGTTAGTTTTCAAATTTGAATATCTCTCGATGCTAGTCTGCATATTTTGCTTTGCATAAATACAGTAAACTCCCACTAACTCGAACCTTGTGAACACGAATTTCTGCTTAAGTCGAAGTTTCTTCAAAGTTCCATAATTCCATTCCTGTAACATAAAATTAATATAGGCTATTTTGCTCTCGGTAATTTGAACTACCATTAATTCGTACATATTCCCCGGTCCTTTGAGTATAACCCATGGACATCCGGAGGAGGGGGCGGTCAACCCCCTGGCTTATGGATTTCCTATATGTATGTGTATGTGTGTATATGTGTTTTGCCCCACCGTGGAAAGTGTAAGGAGTAAGTACATGTTTCGCCTCCCCAAAAATTTTGTGGGCGCCCATGGTACACCCTCTGTTTTTTTACGACTGCAGTACTGCTCATGTACTTACTTTTTCTGGTAGGGGAGGCACCATACGGGGTTATGCCGCCATTCTATTAAACCATTTAGCTATAACCGGTGGGGAGGTCGTGATAAGTGCTGAACGGTAGAGCGAAACGGGAGAAACTGTTTCAGTATCGTTAATTTTCTGACTAAGAAGTGTGTTTGTTATTCCAGAAAATATTGGGTTTTTTTACTGTTTCGTTCTAATTTATGTGTTTCGAGGTAAGTGCATACATAAATCGAGGTAAGTGTCTTTCTTTGTTAATTCATAGCCGTAATTAGTGTGTGTACGTATTCAACTAATATTACGTTACATTTCTGTGTTATAATTTTTATGTATAAGCGTCTTCATTAGTCATGAATTAGAATCGTCCGCCATATTGCCCCACTGGGGTAATGACGTTATTATAACTGGGACAGTACCACCATGGTGGCGGGCGGCATAACCCCGTGTAAAAGTGTTTAAAACTAATGACAAACAAAGCTAAAAATTCTGGTTTTCAAAATAAGAAGAAAAAAAAAGACCTACAGTCACAGATTAACATTTGAAACATCTACTGATGACGACGATTTAGAAGAAAAAGACTTGAACTGAGTGATGATAGCTCGGATGCGATGCGTTTCATATTTTTTCAAAAGACGTTGAAATTTGCCTAATGTGTAGATTATTTTGGCACAAATGAAATGTGGTACCAGTGCACTTTCTGTGGCAAGTGGGCGCATGCAGATTGCAATGACTCGGCTGAGAATTATACATGTGACTGTTGTCATCCAAAATAGTTTTACTGATGACTATAAAAAATGTAATCAATCCCTCAAACAATTTTGTAATATTTAAGGAATCTCAAAAACATTTAGTTTCTTGTTACGATTAGTAAAAAACAATTGTATAATAAAATAATTTGTGTCTACTGCTATTCATAACTCTTCCAATTTGTTTCAAATTCACTGTTTAGTTTGCAAGAGTATGGCGTCATAACCCCGAGGGTGACGCAGAATTACCCAGGTACCAGAGTAATCACGCCACTGTGTAAATGTTTTAAAAATTCCTTTTTAAATAACGTTTAAACCCATTTTTAAACTGTGTTAGCGTATTTGTGCAATGCGTAAGAAACTAAAACTAAATAGTCCCCTTATTTAAAGTGTAAGGTTTCTTTACAGTATAGAAAGAAAAAAACATTTCTCCTTAAGGGGGTCCGTGACACAAAAATCGTCAAATTTTCGAATTTTTAAAAATTATTTTAAGAAATTCGCTGTGTTTTTCTGCTTAAAATGACGTCTAAATCATGTTTCTATCTTAATTAGAACTAGAGATGTAATAATTTTTGTGGTGCGTTGTTTTGAAAATCTAACACTTTTTGACAGTTGTTTTGATGGCAACAACATCTGTCTTTAAAACTTTAAATGCGTTTTTCTCCATGATGCATTTTTTAAAGATTTCCTGTATTCAAATTGCTATAAGTCGAAAACCAATAAAGTTTAAGGGTTGAAATTTGGAATATATCTTTTTCAAAGATTACACTTTAATTTTGATTCAGAAAATTTGAAACAAATATTTAATTTTTTAAATATGACTTTTTTTTTTTAAAAAGTACCTTAAAATTTTCCAAAATTTTCATTCAAATATTTTTTATTTTTTATTAAATTAATATTTTTTTAATTGCTGAATCTAAATTAAAGTTTATAAATTTTTGAATAATTTACTGCAAGAATTTTGAAAATTGATCAAGAATATTTTAAGTCTTAGCAATTTAAAATGACCACTCTTTTTTTCAAAGCATTTTAATTTTAAATTTTTAAAAAACTTTTGGAAAAATTTTGTGTTGAGATTTCTCTTATTAGTTAGATGGGTAATCAGTACAAAAAAATTCAAAATTCTAAATTAATTATTAAAAAAAAAATTTCAATGTGTGCAGGACCCCCTTAAGGTGGCGTGGTTCCCCGGGTCTGATACGATTGAAAAGAATCCAACAGGCCTTCGAAATTTTGTTCATCTTAACATGCGATTAGTGTAACCCAAAACTTATTAAACGAATGAGTTAACATTATGAACAAAATGTAGTAATTGCAGTGTTTCAGTACTTTCTTGATACACCGTATATCGCATCAACGCTTTAAAAGTAAAAATTAAAGTATTTGGTCATCCGGAAAGTTCTGTGCGATTTTAAGATAAATATAAGACAATTTAATTGAATCACATAAGCCCCGTTTTGTTCTATGACTTTTTGCCGTTTTTCTGGCAACTGGAAAATACCTTTTTCAAAAAAAGTCATTAGGCTTATTTGTAAAGAAGTTATCGAGGTGGTGTTTGTCAGTCTCCAAATAATTGAACTTCAGGCCGTTCAAGGAATTTTAAAGTGACTTGAAGAGGTAAAAATCTGAGGGGGCAAAGTATGTTAATATGGGGGGGGGGAGGTTTGACCCAAAACTTCCAAGCCATACTCAATAAGTCTTTGTCTGACATTCAGCGTCCCAGCATTGTCATGGTGGAAGACAACACCTCGACGATTGGTCAGCTCTGGCCACTTTGCTTCGATTTCTGCTTTTAATGCTGCCATTTGAGAACAGTATTTCTCCGAATTTATTGTCTGGTTTTGTGGCAACAATTCTTAATAAACAATTCCTTTGTAGTCCCACCATACAGAAAGCATTACTTTTTTGGGATGCAGTCCCCCTCTCGATGTTACTTGGGGAGGTTCATTTGACTTACCCCATGATCTTTTCCTTGTAACATTCTTGTATAATATCCACTTCCCATCTCCAATAATGAGCCGTTTCAAAAAAAGGAGCTTCTTTTCGTTTTAGCGAGGAATCACATACCGAAATTCGAGCAAGCATATTCTGCTGTGTTAAAGTATGAAGTACCCATACATCGTAGCGACTTACATATCTAATCTTTTTCAGATGATCATGAACTGTACTTTTTAGAATATTTCGACCGTGTTATAGTTTACTATGTCCATATACAGCTCACATTTTACGAGCAGTCTGACTAGCATTTTTCCTTTCTTAACCTAAAAGCATAATATGACCAAAATTAACTTTCTGGTTCTCCATTCTTAGCACTGCAGTGAAACAAAAACTATGCCACAACACATGATATAATTATGCAGTGTAAGCATAAAAGACCGAATTTAAACATCTGCTTCAATCAAGGTCACTCCTTATCAGCGGTAGCAAAATAATAATAACAAAGCCTAGCTTCGATTTGAAAACGCGCAGAACTTTCCGGATGACCCAATATTTTCCGAGAAACAAAATTAGAATATTTGCTTAATATCTATTTATTGCGAAACCGGAAGAGTATAAAACCTTCAAACTGATTACTCTTACGACTTCTGATGAACGTCTCGTTCCCCATCAGCCTCTTAGTAGTATCCTCAGCCACCCTGCGATATTAATGTTCTGCGTCAAGGAAAACGAGACCAGCCAACCGCCCCTGAATATTGTTGTCTCATCGGTCTAGTGAGGAGAGAATGAGTTATTTTCTACCACCAATTCCCGTTTCGCGAATGAAACTAAGCTCAGCCTATAGTATATTTTTGTATTGATCAATAGAAATTGAGAGTTTTTCTAACTGGAGTCCCTTATTTATACATTTTTTTATTAAAAAGAAGCGCATTTACTGTACAATCGATTAATAATGTTTTTAATTGACCAAATATTATAAATAAATACACTTACGAGTCTTCCTAATGAACACAATGTGTTTTGGGCATTTATTTCCAATGTTCATAACAGAGCATATTTGATCATGTTGGTCAGATGTTCATAACTTGTGTTAAAATATGCTCTTTTAATTTTGAGAGTCACTACGATTATGTATTACCTACATATATTTTAAAGGAGTAAACTCAACACCGTTCTTGGTATGTACGTTTGTAGTGGTTTGGAACCCCTAAGTTGTAGATCTTGGTTTAATTAGCCCACGTGAAGTGACAAAATTACCATAAAGTGACAATCCAAACTCTTTTACGCGATATTTAATAAATGTTTAAAAACTAAAACTAAATCGTTTTAATGCCTCGTAAATTTTCATTGTTTTATCGATAGATATTTCGCAAAGGAAAGTGCTACTTTAGCATTTTGAAAGTTATGTAAGTAGATATATGTCAATCCAAGCAATCGCATGTGTGGAAAATCTTGATGGAAGTCTGAATATTTTAAAAATATAAACTAGAAAATGAAAATCTTCAAAATAAGTTTTCATTCGGATGTACACCTTCAAATAGTTATGGAAACGAAATTAAACTATCTTATTCCCTCTTTGAGAGTTCAATTCTTTTTAACAGATACTCCCCCATGTCACGTCAGCAAACAAAAGAATTTGAGTATAAAATAGAAACAACCAGTTTGTTTCCGAATTTGACCCACTAATATTACTCAGAAAAGGTAAGTCATTCGAGTGGAGAGCAACTCCACGGGTACAGTCAGAGACACCTGTTGACCGGGGAAATGCACTGAACCAAAGGGAGAAAAAGTCAGCGTTCAAGAGTAAAATGTGTCGGAACGTCATTTAGAACAGACTTTCAGATCAGTTCATGATGATCACTTATAGCGGCGGCGGTAAGTTCAAATTTTTGATGATTATGACACAGCCTCTTATAAATTAAATTTTTTTAAATGGGTTTTATGGTTAAATGCGTGTTTTTATTTTTCAATTCAACTTTTCCCAAACAATTAAGGTATCCGGACACGTTCGAGACCCTTTTTTTTAATGTGGTATAGAAACATTTCAATGATATTTTTTATGTTTAGTGTTATTAAACAATAGCATTGGGCTATAAATATTTAAAATAAATATTAATAACTTTGTAAAAGTGATGATTATGTATGAAATTTTAAAGAAATTTGTCAAAAACTTCAAATGTGCTACATGAAAATCTATTCAACCAATTTTTAAAAAATGATACAGTCGAGCCCACTTATTGCGAGCTCGGATACAGCGAAATATCGGTTATTACGACTTTTTTTTCTGTCCCTTTGGAACTGTGCAATATTAAATAGTGTTAAAGGATCGCATAAAGCGAAGTATTGAAGCGTGTATATCAGGGTTCTGGCAAGAAACCCAAAACCCTATTTTTCCCCAAATTGTTGACGACAGTTGCCAATTTTTACATGATGCAATCAATCGAAAACCATCCAAAACTGCTGGAAACATGCAGGATTTTTAGGGGGACTTGGGGACTCAAATTTCATTTCTGAGCCCGATCCTGAAAAAAGTTCCTTGGAACAATTTACAGGGGAAAAGAATTTTGGATGGTGATGTTACTTTTGCTGATTATGTTGATAGCGATTACAACGTAGAAATTGAAGCACGACAAACAGACGATGACGTCATTGGAGCAGTGTTACAAAATACTTCTGATGATTCCGAATAGGAAGACATTGAAATTGATGTAAATAGACAGTTAGTGACATCAAAATCTGCCGTCGACAGTCTTCAAAATTTGCGTGCGATCTTTGAATCGCCTAACATTGACTGCCGTGATAATTTTACTACACTGGAAAAAGAATTATGCAACTGCATTGTAAATTCAACTGTTCAAAAGAGAGTTACAGACTTTTTCCCACTGATGAAATAAAGTTTTATCCTTCGTGAGAAAATTGTTTTGCTTTAGAACATGCGGGTAAGTCCATTTTTTATTATACCGGATATAACGAATGATTTTCAGTGTTTCGTGCGACTTCGCTATATCCGGGCTCGACTGTACTACCAAAATAAACTGCATGTATTTTTTCTAGGGAATGAACTATAATCAAAAGGATATTTAACTGAACAAATATTTTACAAGCGATCGAAAAAGGAATACAAGAAGTTTGATAGTTTTATAGTCAAAGTTTTAAAATAAATGGTCATAATTTAAAAAATTTTCAACTCAGCATAATTATTCTAGTTCATCCTCTCCAAGTTCTCAAAATTTTACGAGAATCCATGAACAAGTTTTTGTGTTATAACATTTGAAGTGAGTAAAAAATGCATAAATATTAATTTAGACTAAAAAATAGTTTGAAGTGTATCGTTTGCTCTCTCTTGTTTTTACTTTTTGTGTAAACCATTTTGTTCTTCACTTCTTTTTTTAAATGTTCACAATATTTCGAAAAGAGAAACCGTCCAAACATTTAAGTAACCTTTCTAAAATAATATTTGCAAAAAAAAAGTAAGTTTTAAATTTAAATTTTGACAGTTTTTTGGTCTTTTTTAACGATTATTTCCGGTATTCTCCTTTAAAATTTCTGGTTTTCCCGCCTTGATTAAACTATTAATATCTCTACAACTATTTAACTTAGAGAAAAAATTAAATATATTTTGGAAAGTCAAATAAATACTCTATCAAAAGGGATCAAAAACTTGTTTGAAACTTTTGGTCAAAAATGACATTTTTAACGTGATTGGATGCCTTAAAAGTTATGAAAATTAGGTTGAAATTTCATATTGCAAAATCTAATGCAAAACTAAATTTCCAATGCAATAAAATGTATTAAAATAAAATAAATTATTGATGTGAAAGGGAATTGGCATTCATTTGCCACTTAATTTTTAAACAGCTGCCTATATTTTAGACGAAATTTCAATTCAGCCAACATCCAATGATTCATTTATATTAAATACCATAAAAGATATTTGAAAAACTTTCAATATAAAATGCAACAAAAATATGGTTTAATAGAAATATGTAGAGTAAAGAGCTGTATTATATACATAAGTTAAAAGTTCACTTTAAAATACTATTTATTTAGAAAAGGTAGATACCTTCTTTAGATTTCGTCAATCTATTGTAATCAACATCAGTTATTTAAGATTGTAGACATCACTATGCAATTTTTAATATTGAATAAAAAGAGCTTTCGATTTTCCTTCAGAGTACCTAGTGAAAAGATTGGGGTCATTTAAAATGTATAAAATGCATTTCAACGTCCCCCGCTTCCTCAATTAAATTTCCTTAAACAAATGTACTTTTATCTCAGTTAAACAAATATTGAGTTTCAATTTGTTATATCCCTTCTAATAGAACGCTATTTCATGATATTGAAGTTTGAAATTGTCCTCCTCAATCTTCCCAATAATTCGTTTCCAATAAATAAATTTGCATAGTTGAGGAGTGTATATATATATATATATATATATATATTCACAAAATAGATACGTTCCTAAAGAATACATGTAAAAAAATTCGTGTAAAAATTACATTGTATCTATGGAAGGAAAGAAGATTGGTTCCGGATCTAAAAAATAAGTAAAAATAATTTTTAAAAAACCAGTTGAAAATATTCGTTTTAAGTTTATTATTTTATTTCAACAAAATGCACATGTAATAATGTGTAATGAAACTGTTTTAAAGTAAACTTGCTTTTGAAATGAAAACAATTATTTATGAACAAAAAAATATGTATTCTACAAGATTTTATTCATTTTCACTTTCTGATTCGGTACTTTTGTAATAAAAAGAATAATAACATAAAGCCCTCTCTAGAATTAGCATTGGCTCGGGGTTTTTTTTGGACAGGATCCTGTAAGCCTAACGTGACCATTCATTTTTTTTTTTAATGGGACATCTACTAATTTTTAGGTAATAGTATGCATATTCAAGAAAACGCATATTCCTTTATAATTTTTATTTATTAATGAAAAGAACAATCCGTCACAGAGCAATTTCCAGATATTTGAAGTTGGTGAATCCGTTTTCTTAAAAAAATTAAGCATCGAAGAACTTAGAGCGGCAGAAAGATAGAATTTTTTTTTCTTTCTGATCTTATGTGTTGCTTAATATCGCTGGCACATCCATGAGCTACGTTGTATTCTGTACGATACTTTTCATATTGACGTCCGCTGGAGTACTTTGCTTAAAAACGGGTACTTAGTTTGTAAGTTACGTAACAGTGCACACTTGCGCTTAAGCAATGTTAAAATGAAGGGTTCAGATACAAGAAATTTAAATTGACTTCAGTAACACACGTCGATAACAAAACAATAATCAATCGTCAAGAAAAATGCGAGAGCTATCTACGCGTACTCGCAACCACTGCTCTCGGATTTTTTTTACATTTTTTGCGCCTTTTTAAAAATTATTGTTATTGTGTGTTGCTCTTTCTGAAAACGGGACATTTAGGCGTCTCGAAGCTGTGCTCGGGGACAACGGGGCAGGCTACGTAAAAACGGGACGTATGGTCACGTTATGTAAGCCTCGTTATCTATAAAATATGACAATTTTCTTTAGTTTCTAAAATAAAAATAATTAATCGGCTGAAACGGTGATACCGTATGACGTAGATGTGTACCAAATTCAATAAAAACGAGATGATACACACAAAGAAACCGAGACGTACACACTAGATGTTATTCAATCTATTTGTGCGTGTAATATAGAAATGATACTACTATGCCACAAATTAAAAAAAGTTAGCTTAATATTTAGGTAAAAAAAATTCTTAGAAATTGGCTTGGCCCGCTCGTGTTAAATCAAAATGACTCGTGTACAAAGAGAGTTAAACATTTTTTTTGACTTCGTGTTAAAAAAGCTCGTGCAAAAACAGAATTAGGTGTATATATTTAGCTAGCAAATAAACCATTTCTTTATTCATCAATTATTAAAACTACTCCGAGTTCCCTTTTTGTGGAATGAATGCTCCAAAGGAAGAAAAAGCGAACCCGGGATCCACTTCCCCGGTACCCCCAAAAAAGATACAACAGATCGACGAAATGGCACGACTTGTAAATAGCGGATGTTCGACCGTCGCGCGCAATTTTGGCGATTGGATGTCGTATGCCATTACAAATTGGATGTTTGGGACGCAAAAAGTTTTTTTTGTCACATTGACAGTGATAGTTCTTTTCGTGGGGTAAGGTGTGACTACTGCTCGCTAACACTCGCCAACCCCCGGTGATTGCTACGTAATTTCAAAAACAATCCCAATAGCCCATTGTACTGGTCCAGTGCGACATTAATTAAATACATACCTACCAAAAACAATCGAGAAGACGATTCCAGAGAACGAAAAGGTCGTGACGTCATTGCCTAATGCAGTGGTGCGCAAAATATTTTCATTTCCGCCTCCCCCTCATTTTGTGTACTATTTTGTCGCGACCCCTGTATAGACATTTCTTTATTCGTCAACGTAGTTAAAGTTGAATTCTTTTTGTAATATGCGCTCATGTTTCTGCTTTATTAGAGGTCTGAATGAAACACATAAATTTATGAACCAATGGTTCTATTGATGCATAGGGATATAAATATTTTTTTAATGAAAAATACTTAAAAAAAACTTTACATCATAAGAATTCAATGTGATGTATGCGCTTACAAAGAGCTCATGATTGCCTTCTATGTTGTAAAAATGCTATATTGAAAATCGCAAGCCTTAAGTCATCCTCTGATACAATCGAGATCGATATTTTATTTTAATGGCAACTAATTTTGAAAAGCCGGTTTCGCATAAGGTCGATGCAAACTGAATTAAAATATTAATTGTCTTTTTCAAATCGGCAGATTCGTTTCCCCAATCGATAACCAAAATTTTCGGCAATCAGACTTAATTGAATGCGCAATGTTTCGTCGCTTGAAACCTCAATTAACTGTTCTTTTCCATTTAAAGTTATATATCGGATTAAAAATATTAAACGAAAATGGATCACGTATCCAACCTAATTCATTATCTGGATATTTTCTTCCAATTTTATCATACGATGGGAAATGATGTTTTTAAATAACAAGAAATCTATATTATTTTCTTTAATAAATTCTGAAAAGCACGGGAAGATGTCTGTGTTGCTTTTGTTCAATTCTTCATGCCAAAGTATCAGCTTTTTCTTAAAAGTTTTAATTTTGCTGCTCGATATTAAAATGTTTGTACTCTCTCCCGGTAGACTTAAATTCAAATCGTTAAGTTTTTCGAAAATGTCAACAGTGTAACTGAGTTTTTCGAGCGAATTTTCATTAATGAATGAACTTGCCAATATATGTTTCTTTCTACCAAAAAAATGTAAAATTCGTTTCTCAAATCGAAAATACGTCACAGTATTTTGCCGCGTGAGAGATATCTGACTTCGGTATGTAGTAATACTGTCTCATACACAAAACCCATCTCATTACAGAGTATTGAAAAGAAACGACTGTTTAGGGCCCTGTTGCTTTTAATGTAATTAATTACAAGAACAACATACTGTAATATCTTGTGCAATTCTTCATCATTGTCTTTTGCAACAAGAGTTTGTCTATTTAATCATGCGATGGTTGAATGCTATATGGGGAGCAATTTTTTTTAATTAACCCTGTTAGGTCCTCAATTACTACTTGTTAATGCTGCAGCACCATCTAAGCAAATCGCGACTCAGTGTGTCCAGGTACGGTCATTTTAGTTTCAAAATATCTATTAATAATTTAAAATATTTTCTCTCCATTTGTTTTTCCTTCAATTCTTTACAACATAAAAAATATCCTGATATGTCTTCTTCATAAACGTATCTCACATAAACAATTAATTGACAGTTAAGTAATGTCAGTAGTTTCGTCAAGTTGTAATAAGGAGAGTTTTGTAATCGATTTAACAGTACTGATTTTATATTACGTGATATGACGGAAATTTGGCGAGAAACTGTATCTCTTAGTAATGGTATGTCTTAATAATGGTATCGCTTTTAAATCATTACAATATTAACAAAAGCAGTATATAAACAGAATTACAGAATGCACTTGAATGTAAGAAGCAGCAAAACCGAACTACTGAGGCACAGATGGAAAGAACTGTACGGTCCGTGATCCCAGTTTAAAGACTAAATAGCAGGGGGGCACACCTAGATTTAAAAAGTAGTAGTAAAGATAGCCACTGCTAAACTTCAGACCGATCCAAGTTACATATGAATCCCACCAGACAGCAGGTAAAGGGCATCTCAAATTAACAATAATCTTTTATCACTATGTCTGTTCGCGTACCCAGTGCCGAAGTATAGGTATATATACTGATACAGACAATTATTTTGGTAAAAAAATATAGTTATTTTTTTATAAATAATATATATATCATTTCACTATTTAACTCATACCTCATACTTGTTGAATAAAGCCTTATATTTTTTTATTGTCAAATAAATTTCTTTGAATTTGGTGACCCGCGAAAATTTGCACGTGATTCCCAGAGGAGTCGAAACCTACGGTTTGCGCGCCACTGGTTTCATGTGCCCATATTCGTATTGCAAAAATAAAAAATGTACAATTAAAAATTATTTATTAAACGAAAATCGAATGTAAGGTATCAATCTGGTGTACAATTTTTCGCAGATTTCAAATCCGTTGAAATTTTTAATCTATCTTTAACGATCCAGGAGATAGAAAAAAGAACTCCAGTTAAAACTGTTTATTTGTTTTGTTCGTCCGATGAAATCGTTAACATTGTTGAAAGATAGCACCCAATATATAATTAAATACAGAACTTGATTTTTCTTGACTCTTCTGAAGTTCCTCAACTGCTTTCTTCCTCGCATTACCGGGGGGATATTTACTGCCAGCATTTAGTTGAAATCGATTCGTGGCAGAGCCGCATTCAAGTGGCTAAAGAGCCGCGTTTTACCGACAGCTGAATTATTAAAACAGTTCCGCTCCTGCGAGAAGGCAATTGAGTCAAGTGATTTTCAACAATTTTATTAGAAAAATTAAAGTACAATCCAAGTTACTTCTTGTCCGGAATATGGATAGGAAGTGCGTTCCGATTAAAACACTACCAATACTTACATCACACTAGTACGATCCTCGATATTAATATAACTGCTTTAGTATAAACGAAACACCGCAGAGCTCTCCATTAAAATTAGCTGTACTTTTTTTTAAATAAAAAAAATGTAAAATAAAACGATTCTGTATCTTCTACTATCCAAATAAATGTATAAACAATATACTTTTTAGTGTGAAATTTTAGAGGTGCTTATTAAATTTAACTGTAGAGTTTCAATTTTAATATCAGCCTTGTGTTTATTACTCTGGATGTGGCACTTATAAGTTGGGGGCCATTCTTTTTGAATATGACCTTCGGGTTTCTGAAGTAGTTCGTAAATAGTTTAGTTTACATCGCACTGGAGCAACGCGACGGGCAAATGGTGACTGTCCGGGATCAATCTCAAAGGGAAAGATTCGAGGACAACATCTCGTAATTTTGAATCAATGTCAGATGATGAGGTCAACTCTTGAGCTGGCACCTCACTATCCAAATCCACACCACGCCAGCGTGAGGATGTTTGAGGATACGATAGATTTACTAACACCAGTCCTCACGTATACGACGGTCTTCTGGTTAGTTCGATTTCCGAACTCACAGCACTCCTGTAGTTAATCCGTGACTCTACCAACTGGGCTTCCGTGGTTAGGCTTGAACAGCTCTGGTCAGTTACTTGCGTCGATTCTCACGAATTAGACTTAACTTAAAAATTGAATGAGTTAATAAATTTTGGGTTGAATTTTTGAACTGATAAAATGTTACAAATTCAGTAATTACGATTACAGTTCCGAATTCCAGACTAAAATTCTCGATGTTAACCACTTAATTAACATTCCAGAAATGTTTTGGAGCGACTCTCGCACACCAAGCTCTCACAAAAGATTTCAATAGCGATTGTTTTCAAATGAAAACATTCCCTTACTCCTTAACATTATCCTAGCACTTTTTCATGGTACATTGGTTTCTAGTCCTTAGATGTTTATCGGTTCAACTAACTCAACATCAATCAAAGTCATCCAAGTTTAACATTCTCTCAGCATTTTGACCCACAGATTTGTTAAAATACACATGGCAGAATAGTTTCACATCCATTTTCTCGCATTCTTTCTTCCATCACCAATTCTTCGTTAAATAAATCGATGCTCTTTTCTCAAAAACGTACAAAAATATACATTTCCTATGCAAGCTATATTCTTACCCAATAGAAGGCAGAAATTTTGCCACTGTAAACTTTTGAAACCTTTTTTTATTTCTATGAAACTATATCAAGGTTTCTATTAACATCTTTTCAAGATTCATATTGTATGCAAAATTGTTTTTTTAAGTAGGAATATTTTGTTTTGGTGTCATTTAATGATACATAGTAAAAAAAATCAGAGCGCGATAAAATTATATCGGAAAATATGAAGTCCGGGGAATAAATTTTTGACGAAACTCAAAATGTTTCATTTTTATAATACAGTTGGACCAACGTGAAACTTGATGTCCGAAATTAAATTTTAATATAGATTTGAAATTTTTGGTGTCAAATTTGGTTGTTGACAATGGAAATTATAAATGTTGTGTGCACTTAGGTATATACAATGTATAACAAAAAAATCGACGCACTAAGAAGGAGTTGTGCCGGGCTCGATCAACTTGGAACAGCGTTGACTGAGGACGTAGTCTTTACTGATGTGTCCCGTTTCCAACTGTGTCCTGACGATAACCACAGACGTTTCTGGAGACGTCCAGGGCAGTGTTGGGATCCAGCCCTTACTATACACTACCCTACAATAACGGACTGGACGCCAGCGGATTTGCATTAACTCCTACTACTTGTTTGGGGGTGTTTTTCGTGGCATGGCCTGGGATCTTAGCATGTTGTTCCTAGTAAATTGAACGACGATGCCTACATGAACATTTTGGACAATGAGGTTCTTCCTACGCTTTGGCAATTTTATGGAATGGACGAATGTTACTTCCAGAACGACAACGCTCCATGTCATGTTACAGCCTCTGTCAAGCAGTGGTATCAAGATATGGATGTAAAACGCCTTCCCTGGCCTGCTCAGAGTCCCGACCTAAACCCCATAGAACATTTGTGAGACGAGTTAGAGCGAGGCTTACGGACCAGGGAACCGCGTCCGAAATCTTCAGCTGAGCTGGCGGCATTCTTGCAGCGAGAATGGACACAAATACCCATAGCTGTGTAGCAAAACCTAGTTGAAAGTATGCCCAGTAGGGTTGCTAGTGTAATTTTAGCACGTGGGGGACCATCCCCTGTTAAAGCATGTATTCTTTCCCTTATACCATCACATCTTGCTGTCCGGTCCATTATTGTAAGAGCCACTGCGTGGCTAGCTCGGCTTTGCCCCGTGCCAATTGCTTTTGTGGGGTTATTGGTTTGCTTCGCAAACCAAATGGGAATTCGTAGTCTAACGGATTCGTAGTCTAACAGCCATAACGGAGTTGCCCGTGACTGTTCTTTTCGTGGGGGTCACATTACCCGTGGTGTTGGTTTGCTTCGCAAACCAAAAAATATAATTATTCAATTGATAAATTATTTATTAAAAGAAAATCAAACGTATTTTGCGCAGATTTCAAATCCGTTAAAATTTTCATTCTATCTTTAACGATAGTTGAAATAGAAAAAGCACTGATGAACGCCAGTGATAACTTTAATAATTTCTTTTGCTTCACTCGAATCCGTTTCGCAGGAAATCAAAACGAATTAATCTCGAATCAAACGAAGGTCATTCGAATCTGTTCGCTAAAAAATCTGTTCGGTGAAAAAAACTTGGAATGGTTCCAAAGGCTGAAGTCAATAGTGACGTGAGGGAGAAAAGTCTAAATTTTGTTGCTCCTTCATTACCGAAAGAAGTAAGAACGGTGAAAAAAACTATAAAATTCATTTTAAAATATTCTAGATTGAATTTTATAATTCGGCGCGATTCAAAAATTGAAAAAAATTTGGACTTTCTGTGTGCCAAATTCCATTACTGTAAGTGCCATAGATTCGTCAGAACTTTACGGGCAGAAAACAAACAGACAAACACTTCTTTTTATTATTGTAGAGCTATTCCAAGAGAGCCGTGGCCTTCTTTTACGAAAGCCCTGGATGTTTGACGGCTCATCTGAGTCCTGTGTTAAAGAATTTAAAAAAATCATAAATCCTTTGTTGGCGAGATTTGTTTTTATAAAAACTGCATTTGGGGGTTATGAAAAAAATGTCACTGTTTGCGATCAGTATCGGTATAAACCGAGGTAGATAATGGCTGCAGTCTAGAAAAATTAAAAATGAAGTGAGCTGACAATGAGGTGATACATTTCAATTTTGGTAAGAGATAAATTGCAAAGAAACTATAATTGTTATTATAAGAGAAAAAGAAATAATCGCCTCTGGTTGTTCTTCGGGAAACAAATTTAGGTCTGGTCTATATACTATCGTAAAACTGTAAAATATCCTGAAGAAAAGGTTTTGAGGTCAACAATCGTTTTTTCTCTGTTTTCTGTTTATTTACGAATGTTAGTTACCCTATCTTCAGTTTTTGACCATTAGATTCATACAATTTTTTAAAATACAATTATTTGAAATATCTATTTTAATTTAAATGCAGTTGTCAAATGTAATTTTTAAAAACAGATGAGTCACCTCCATTTAGGATTAGAAAAATGAAGCAGTGACCCCAAAAAGTTCGAAAAATACATACTATATTTCGAGCTCGCTCTGTATAGTGGTTAAGGTGTTAGTCTCTAGATCGGAAGGTTCCTGGTTCGAATCAGGGTCCGGGCAGGGATGTGTATAAGCGTATGGTGTAGAGACGGCTGGTGCACCTTAAATCTGTCGTGGCCGAAAGTCCTCACGTTGGGTTGGTGTGGGAGTTTGGAGAGTGGGGTGCCAGCTCAGGTGTTGCTTCGTCATCAAAATGATGAGGTGTTCCTCAGATCTTTCCCTTCGGAATTGATCCAGGATCGTCGTCAATAGCCCGGTGTGTTGTTCCAGTGCGACGTTAATTTACTACCTACCTACCTTTCTTGAGCTTAACCACCTTTATACATTGGATTTCCCCTATGTTAATGACAACCTCACCAGAACCGCCCTATAGAATGCCTCAGTTTGTCACCCCGATGTTTTAGGCAAGCGGAACATCGGCCCGACACCCTACAAAAGATACAGGGCGCACAGATGTCTTCAATGTGGAGGTGGCTGCATTAGTATCATACGTTCCCTATTTAAGAAAAAGCACGAGTATAGGAAATGATATATGGAAGCTAGCAAATGATAAATATGGCGATCGCGATTTTTAAATTTAAAATGCCATTATTTGAAGCCTAATTAGTTTAAGATGGCTTGTTACTCTGCTGTCATTTTTTTACTACACGATAGTTAGACCAGTTTTAGATTAATTTTAGAGGATAAGAAACTGAATTAAGAGAGAGAGAGAGAGAGATGGTCGAAGGTGGGCCGCCCCTTGATAAAGAAATTTATTATATTTGTATACAATGTTGTGTGGCTTGGGAGACCGGACAAAACCTTGCAAGCACAATTTATTGTAATTTAGATCTTTTTTTGATTAGGCATGCCGTAGGGTTCTTTCAATTATAGCCAACATGCCAGGAAGTACACGTGCTTATACATCAGCCGCCAGATTGTATAACTCCTGTACAAAAGTGATCAAACCTTTTTGTAAATCGGATAAAACAAATTATTTATTAACCGAAGTAGGGAGAAATGCGAGTCAAAAACATTTACGGATATCATTTTAAGTTGGTGAATAAATTGGAACGTTCCCGTAAAATGCTTTCTAAACTGTTTAAAACGTACATTTAAAAAATCAAAATACGTAAGTTGATTTAAGGTTGCTACAAAAAGAAAAGTTACGCGGTAAAAATACATATAAAAGAAAAATCCTTTAAAGCTAGAAACTTTTTATTTGTTTTCGGTAAGATACCTTCCACGCCCTTAATCGCATCAGCTTCATGTTTGGAAGCGATATTTCGGGACGCGAAATACAATTACGGTTGACTAGTAGAGCGAGTTAAGTTCAGTCATGTGTTCTCCAGTCAAACCAAAGACCCTATTTTGAATGATGAATATTAATTTAAACATGTGCTTTTTTTTCAGAATATCCTTAATCATAAACAGTTGTTGATCATTTTATTATGTTTTCTGGAGCTAAAATGAAACTCCTGAAATGGCGAGAGAAGAAACATTCTTGGTGAGTATTAGCATTTATATAAAGTGAAAAGTTCTATTTAGAAAAGCACAGGGGCGCCAACTCCAATGGACTCGAAGCTTCTCTAAAATTTTATATTGGGGTAGCCTAAATGTGAGGGATTAAAATTATAAAAATATAGATAATCTGGGTAGTAAAATGAATTACATACGTAAGCGATTGTAAAGTTTCCTTGAGCCCATCCATTATATACCCAAGCTGGCGCCGCTGTAAGACCAAATGTTTGTGATGTAGCATTAATAGGAATCGAGGACAAATTAAATATTTTACATTTTTTTCAATTGTATAGGAAAACAGAAGTCCCAAAGCCTATACTAGAACGAGACACGATTGTCGAAGAAACAAAGAATGCGATGAATTATCTCGAAAGCTTGCATGAAGAATACAAAAGGATATTAGACCAACTTCTTGAGCAGCTTCCAACTTTAAGTGAAAGTGGAGACGACAAAAATTCTCTCATCAAACAGAAAGTAGATTTCTTGAAAAAACATCTGATAGTCATTAAACGTGGTCTTGACGACTCACAGGTATGTGAAAAAACGCAGCTATATAATTAAAGTAACAAATGAATTTACGTTGGTAAAGTAGAACAATGAACATAAACTATCGAATTAGTTTTATAATACAGGGTGGCCCAGCGGGAAATGTTTGAAACGAATCGAAATTTCAAAACACATAAGAGTGATAAAAATATTTTAATTATATATATTGAAGTTAAATAGTAAGCAATTAATGATAAAGAGGTTCGAAGTGACTGTTTTCTTTAGCAAGAACAGCAGTGAGTCTGTTCAGGAATCCGTCCATCATGTGTGAGCAGACTTTGATGTCAATCTTGTCCACTGCAGTTGTAACGGCACTTTTCAGTTCAGGAAATGTCTTACGACTTGTCTGCCACACTTTGCTCTTCAAACAACCCAACAAGAAGAAATCTTAAAGGTTTAAGTCCGAGGAATAGGGTGACCATTCTCCATTCAATACCACCTTGGAAGTGCGATGGGTAATCCAAACCAATGATTCGATCGTGAAAATGCTCATTGAGCACTTCGAAAACTTCCGCTGTACGATGTGGTCTTGCACCATCCTGCATAAATGGACCAGAATAAAATCCCCGTCCGGAAACTGTATTTCGTAGGGTTTAATGTGCCGTTGATGAAAACTGGGCCATACACATACCATGGGAGGATAATGCGCACCACACAGAAATTGTCCACTCTAATGATCATGCGCACCAAGTTTGGCCTCACTTGCTCGCAGCTAGCGCCATTTATTAAACTTTTTTTCAAACATTACCCGTAGCGCCACCCTGTGTATTAGCTTACCTTTCCTTCAACTAATGAGGTACAAAAGAAATGACGCTTACTCACAACCTCTTAGATCAGTGGTGGCGAACCTATTTATGTGCATGTGCCAAAAACTAAAAAATAATATTCATGGGGTTGCTGACGTGCAGAGCAGTTTCTAATTAGGAATAACAATGGAAAATGTTATTGCAGAATTTTATTGAGACAAATTTATAAAGTTAATATTAATTTCATAAAAATGAACTCATATGACATACACATTGCAGTACAAATTAATGAAATTTTTGCTGTTGTACATTGGATGCCAAATGCTTTATTTCTGATACATATTTTGTCGATTTCAGTAATACACAAGTCGAACTACATTTATCAGTCATTCTTTTTCTTAAACTATCTTTTATAAAATTCTTATCAGAAAATAACCACAAGCATAGGTAGAGAAGAAAATTGATAACATAGACGTCGCTAGTGTTTTTAAACAGCCAAACGTTTCGGGAATGGCATTCCAAATTTTCATTATTTACTCTTCTGTATTTGTTGGTTAGTTTCTTTTGTGCAAAACAATTTATACTTGAGCATTGTAACAATTAATATAAAATTGTGAATAATTTATAAGCTTATAAAAACCTGAAAAAGCACCTGAAAATCAATGGCGTGCCAGCAAAATCTTCGTACGTACCAACTCTGACATGCGTGCTATAGGTTCGTCATCTCTGTCCTAGATCGTTCATGCCGTTGGAGTGGAGAGAACCTATCAAACCACAAAGGCCATTAATTTCAATTTTGTGAGAAAAGCTGTTTCCAGTTTCAGAAAAGGTTATAAAACGGAGTTAACTATAGGAATTCGTTTAGAAAAACTATAGCTATCACTTTTTGAAATTACAATTTTTTTTAATTAAATATTAATTATGCTTTAAAATTTTCTTTATGTTTAGATATTTTTGACCCTCAATAATATTGTAGAAAATATTGAACACGAAGTAAAAGAGTCCGAAAACGAAATCGGAAGCCTTAAAGAAAACATCAAAACTCTGAAAACGGAAAACAACTCATTACGTCGTGACTTATCCTTGGCTCAAAGACATCTTATCGAATCAGAAGAACAAGCAGTCGCCTTGGAAGTAGAACTTGACCAATTAACGTTCATAAATACTCTTTTATGTGATGAAGTAAGTATAAAAGTAAAAGTCAGTCTAAACAAACACATATCAATCTGTAGGTTTTTGCTTTTGAAGTTTTACTGTCTAATTTCTTGTGCACAGGCCTAGTCCTTTTTTAATTTTGATGAATTGTCATTTTTTTTTGCTAAGACGTGTATTGAAGACACATCTGACGAAGGAGATTCTATTGACCTCAGTTTCATTGATGAAAAGAACACAGTTAAAACAGAAGGTATTTGTCAGACATTTCATGTTATATTGTAAATAAGACATCTAAACCAGCCATAAAAACATACAGAAGAACGGAATGATTTTTATCACATTTGTAATATACACTGAAAAGCCAAAACATTATCACCACCTACTCAATAACGCGTTGTGCCTCCCTCGGCCTGCAAAATAGCTGCAACTCGCCTGGGCATAGATTCCACAAGTTCTTGGTACATGACTGGAGACAGGTTGTACCAAATGTCTAAGCAGCTGTCACGCAAAGTCAGTCGAGATATTCGGACAAGGTAGTGTTTGAGCTCTGAGCTGCCGCTCCATGACATTCCAAATGTGCTTTATCATATTAAGATCCGGTGGCCAAGACATTAAGTGGAATTCATCAGTATGCTCATCGAACCACTCCAACACAATCCGAGAATGTAACATGGGGCGTTGTCCTGCTGGAAGATTCCATTTCCAGTTGGGAAGACAGACGCCATGTAAGGGTGCAACTGATCCGCAATGATGTTCACATAGTTCGCAGCGTTCATGGTCTGTTCTACCACAACTACGGGTCCCAGAGTCGCCCATGAGAACGTCCCTCAAAGCAGTCTGCAAAATTTAAAAAATAATACATATATAAACTTGGCTTTAAAAATTAAATTTAGAGAAATCACAGACACACACATAACAGTGAAAATCGTGGGATTTCAACTGTCTAGTATATTTCTCCGTGGTTTGTTTTTGTTTTGTGGTAGGGCCATAGTCATAAATTTATTTTTGTGTTGAACAGCTGCGTTATTATTTTCAATTTGGTTAAAAAGTTGAAGTGATTTTTTAATGAAGTTTTTGGGATATGCAAATCTGAATGCAAATTTTTAAGTACAAGTTGTAGGTACACATGTGCGCGTCTCCGGAATACCACAACCAATTAAAAAAACGGACATTTTTTCGGGTTGGGTTTCGAAAAGGAATCGCTAGATTGTGATTATCATGCGGTTGATTCCGACAACCCTGTGTATAGTATATGGGAAAATTGCACCGACAATTATTTGTTTTAGACAATTACTGCTGATCTGATCCTATATATTCCAGGCGTGGTGCAATTGATGGCCGAGCACATCCTAGACATTATTACTGGGAGAATAATTCGGGGAACTCTTTGACCAAGAACGGGTTTAAACACCACAGAGGCCACTCCTAGGAGAGATGAGCCTAGTGTGGCCTGGTTATCTAAAGTTGATTGATATTAATGAGCCGGGCCACTTAACCGTCAAGCACACCTCGCCGCGGGTTGACCACGTCCACTCCCCTTCCTGCCTATCCCGGGTGGATGAGGGAATTTTCGGACGGCGAGTCCCTCTTATGGCCCTCCTCCTCAAGTTTTCTACTAGAGGCTTTCCCTAGCCAGTGGCTAATACGCTGTGGGTTTTCAATACACTTTTCAAAATTATACTCTCCGTACTATCAGTGGTTACCCCTATTATTACATAAACAATAAAATACGCGAAGATCTAAAAATTACTAAACTCAAAGATTTTTACAGTAAACTCGCAAATAAATTTATACCAAACTGGAAATTATCGATAAACCCACAATCCAGCAAATCCCCAGATACGACACTCGCCAAACTGAATTCAGTAAAAGGCCTAGAGCCAGTCTTCATCTGTAATTTAATTAAATTATTTTTTAACTTTTATTTTAATTCATATCACAGCACTGTTAGTCAAAATTCGACTCTCTGTGACCACTCCCACCTGACCCATCCTGTATTCCTATTGGTCAAACCATTCCCATCATACTACGTATAAATTTCTGTGAACGGATTTTTTCCTCAGTCTCAGCTACGTTCCTGAAGAAGATAGAGGGCCATAGGCCCAGGACCTTCGGACCACCCCCTCCAACACCTGTTACGGAGGAGTCTGCTTCCATTCGGAACGGATCGTAGTGTGGCCTGGCGTTATTAAGCTGGTAAATAGCCTTTGGATACGTATTGAAAGACAAAACAATAGATTGTAGGATCTGCTGAACGTATAGCTGTGCTATCAAACTACCTCGTACTACTACAAGAGGGGCTGTTGGAACTAATAGCTCCCACACCATTACACTAGGAGTTACAACGCTGTGCCATTCAGCTACAAACAACGGCAGTGAAGGCCGGGTTTCCGCTACACTCGAATTCAGTGATCACCTACCAAAAGGCAGAAGTGGGATTTATCACTAATCACGATACGATGTTTGTCTAGGCCGCTTGCCACCATTCCAGATGCAATTCGCGATGTTCGACAGCCATTCGCAATCTATTTTCGAGTGTCACATCGGTAACTACTTGAATGGCCGCGGTATCCCGGTTGGAGGAGAAACGGATTATCAACCGGAGGGCTGCGAGTTCGAATCCAACCAAAGACCGACATGTAAAAAGGGGCTGGTGCAAGTTAAATCTGTCGTGGTCTCAAATGCACTCATGTTGGTGTGGTGGGGAAGTCTGGAGAGAGCGCTGTCAGCTCAGGTGTGACCTCATCATCTGACCCTAATTCAAAATTACGTGGTGTTGTCCTCGAATCTCTCCCTTAGAGTTTGATCTTGGAACTTTGCCAATAGCTCGTTGTGTTGCTCCAGTGCGACAGTAATTAAAATACTTACCTTGTAAAATGGGGAGGGAGTCATTACTACAGCCTGTCCCCTTTTGTAGTGATACGTGGTGGTTTGATAGCTGTTATGCGTCCAGCAGATCCTACCATCTGTTTTCTTGGGTTTTGTCACGTGTCCAAGGGGCTATTTACCAGCTCAATAACATCCGGACGCACACGGCTCGCCTCCCTAATGCCAAGCGATCTTTTTCTGCTTTCATCTCATTATTCTATTCCCAATCCTTCTTTTTTCCATTAAAAATTTTTTACTTGAAGTTGTATGTCTTGTGTTTGGCACAATTTGACCAAATATGACACTTGCACCAGAGACCTCCCAAACAAACAACCAATCCCATGAGTGCCTACATGATATTTACTCCATGTTTCCTTATCCAGAGAGATCCCCAGATCTGTCTCCCATTGAGCATGTTTTTGATATATCGGGCACCAATTGCACCACCCTGGGAATATAAGAGACCTGGAGCAGCAACTGCTGAATGCTTCGCATAACTTGCCACAACATAGCTTAATGGTTTTGTTTGACTCAATACCACGCCATATATCAGCATGTATTGCCGCCGGATGGGTTTTTAGAACTTTCTAATTTATTACCTTTCGGAAGCAATTTTACAATAATTAAGAATCTAGATTTAATATTGTGATATCTTCATTTCTTCATGTACATCACTCATGCTAAGTTTCATTCCGATTGAACACTGATTTCTAAATGTTTCTATTATCTGTATAAAAAAAAATGGTCTACCTGAGTTGCATTGATAACATATAAATATAAAAACGATTATCATCAAATATCCTTTGATTATTTTTTTCAATTAGTTTCTTCCTGACTCTACATTGCTTTAATTTCTTCACGCCTCACAGAAATGCTCTTCATATATTTTTTTTAAATAGGGTCGTCCTTTCCTAATCTACCCTGTTTAGTAGAAATTGATTTTTCCCTTAATCCAAGGCTGAAAATATTCTACAACCTTGTCATGGGTTACATTGCAAAAGGATCGTTTGAAATTGCTGCTCCGCTTTGTAAGACAACATTACAGGATTTGCAAGAGAAGTGTGGCCCAAATCACCCCGATGTGGTAGCGATGATGGACATCATTACGATAGTTTACAGGTAAGTTCGAAGATAAAAAGTTTTTGTTTATCCGGAGTTTCCGAACAGATAACTGTCGTCAACAGCCCGTTGTGTTGCTCCAGCACGACGTCAATTAAAATACCATACCATACCAAACAGATAACTTCATTTAAATTGGCCTATTTCATTTGTCTTATTAAGTAATCTATCGTAAGTTTCTTTCAAAACAAGTAATTGATAGTTTTCATAATCGGTATCTAAATAATCAGAAATATTAAAAAGTTAATTTAAATAGAAAAGAGATCCGCTGTTTTGCGGATCAATGACTGAAACGAGTCTTGCACTTCGCCCTGTCACGCTTGTTCTGATGTTGGAGGTAAATGTACTCGGTAAGATCATAGTAGAAAACAAATCATTGGTTAGGTGTCTCGATTTCAGAGAGCAAAAAACCGGAACAGCGGATCGAAATCAGCTCACAGTGACGTCTCGTGACATGAAAATTACACGGCGAGTGAAGTTAACCAAATGCGCTAAAGACACATGTGCCAGTTTCTAGAGGGTCAACCTCATTAATTATATGGAGCCCCTCCCAAGGGGGAGTGGTAAATATTAAAATAATAACAATTACTAACCAAATGAGTCCTTTAAACAATAGTCTGCGCCAACTCCAGGGCCCCAAAAATGTTTAGACGGGGGTCTACTCCCTCTAAACATAAAAGATGTCTGTTGATCATCTACAGACTATATGAGAAGTCAAACAGAGGGTGACCTGATTTAATTTATCGTATTGTTGCTATATCAGTAGATAGAGGCTCCGACTCCAAGGTCCAATTTCTAAGCCCATCCCTTCGATATTTTTATAATGGATACCGACCCAAAACACGGTGAATGAAAATTACACAAATAGTATGTGTAGCCAAACATATCAGGTAACTTGGCATGACTCAATATGTCGTATGGTTGTTACACATTCACTGCCAAAAATTAAGCACGAAAGGTAAAATGCGAAAAAAACGACAAGTACAGCTTTGATTCACACGAAATGCGGCAGGAAAGTAGCAAATAGGCTTATGCATGAAACAAAACAAATAATTAAATACAAAGATGAAAACAATATTGAATTTTCATAAATTATAAGATGAAGTCATATTGGAGTCATAACAAAATGATGTTTACTCCAAAACAAATAAGCAAAACCAATAGGGTATGGGTATGTGACCACCCCTCATCCTCATACAAAGTTTACAACGTGTAACCATACTTTCCATGAGGTGATCAACCACACCAGAGTCGAGTAATCGCCATTCCTCCTGTGGAGCAGTTTGCAAGTCTGTGAGAGTAGCTGGGGGTGGGAAACGTGCAGACACAGCACGGCCGAGGGCATCCCAAAGATTTTCAATGGGATTAAGGTCGGGCGAGTACGCCGGTCAAACCATACACGCAATCCCCTCACTCTCCAGGTAGTCTTCGACGATGCCAGCTCTATGGGGACGCGCATTATCATCCGTTAAAACGAAAGTAGGACCAACTGCTGCTGCGTACAATCTCACAGTGGGTTCTAGAACTTCATCCCGATACCGGACAGCCGTCACAGAACCCCATTTATAGATGTGCAGGTCGGTGCGATATCCCAACGAAATCTAGCTCCAGGGCAAATCTCAACTCATACGTGAACATAACGTTTGCCCAATCAGACACAACCCAATTCACATGTTGCCGACACCACTTTAATCGTGCCCCTCCGGATTGGACGGATAGAGGGAAACCAACTCGTGGTACCCGGGCGTACAGTTCATTCATGTGTAGCCTTTGGAGTCGTAACCCTTGGGCGGCCGGCCACAGGTCTTCGGACAACTGTTTGCCTTGTTTGGAATTGTTTCCATAATCGTGAAATGACGGATGATGAACGCCGAAAATAAGAACAACATCAGTGATTGATTGCCCTGCTACAAGGCGTCCCACAGAACGCCAGCGCTCACTATCTGCCATTCGTCTTCTGAAATTTATAGAAACACGTCTGTCTTGAAAACTAATAGTACGAAAGTTCTAAATACTTTTTATCAGCATTCTTACATACAACTCCTCTAACCCTTCACAATGCTGGCTTCTTACATTACTGTGTTTTTGCGTATTTCTCGACACGAAACCATGATTGGCTGTTACATAACACATTTGCATACTTTCATTTATCTCTGTAGAAAATTGCAGCCTCTCATAAATTCAGATTGGCTTCTGGAAATTAACATTTTCCTCTCTGTGCTTAACGTTTGGCAGTGAGCGTATTAGATTAGAGAGGGACGCCAACTCCTTGGAACTCAAAGCCTTTGGGCCTCAACAATTTATTGGTAGCCTTAAATATAAGATTAAGAATACGGAGATAATATGGGTAGCGGAGTATACAAACGAAATTAATTGTTCCAAACACAACACACAGATGTGGTAGGACATATAAATGTGCACACATATAGGCTCTTTTTGGCTTTCTTATAGGCTTAATCCAGTCGTCTCAAGAATACTGTAATTGAGCATAGAATGAACTGTGTCATCCATTATGTTCTCGTTTCCTTCACAAAAAGATAGTACTGCGCATGCATTAAATCTAACCCGCGAGTTAACTCGCCGATTTCGGAGTATCAAAATGTAATACCGAAACGGCAGTTTAAACCACTGATCAGGCATTGTGAATACGGTTTTTTCGATAACTCGGGGATTATCGTTGATCCTCGAGTAAACTCGGACTTGTGAATATGGCCGTAAATGTTAACTATGAGTAATTTTTTAAATTTACCATCAATACATTTTTAGTGTATTGTTTATAGGACTAGAATACAATATACAATCATTCAAAGACAGGAACTGTTCTCCAAAATTACTAATTAAAATATTTAATTTCAAGATCCGTAGGTTAGATTTTTGGACATTGCTTTCCTGTAGGTTACAGATTTTTGACATTGCTTTCCTGTAGGTTACACACAACTTTGGCATTTCCCAAGTCTAATGACTTTCGGACATTGTGTTATTGATTTTTGAATCATTTATGTAAAGAGACTAAGAATATGATAAATTGCTGTTGTATTGCGAAATGTATTCGTGGAATTTTTTATCCTTTATATGTATACAGTACAAAGTCCAAAATTTCAAAGTTCTGGATGGTTTTAGTACTGTTTCTTTGTTAATTCTTTGAATTTTTAAACTAATGATGCCATCTATTGATCAAAATAGTAAACAAACTATCGTTATACTCTATTCATTTAATTTTTTTGTGCAATTCTGGAAAACACATTATAATTTATTTTCTTGGTGAGTGATCAGTTAACATTATAGATGTCCAAAATCGGACACTTGTAACTAAAGAATTTAATTTTAAGGATATTTACACCAAATTGTTGTAATAAATCATACTAATTCTTGTCTCTGAACAGAACTAAAAACCCATTGAGAAAAAATAATAATTTTAAGAATTAAATTTACTTGTAGTCAAAGCTTAAAGTTATGAAATGTGTCTTGTTCCCACCTTTTGAGAACTACCCTTATCTTATTACTAATGGATTTGTATTTATACAGTCTTGCTTAGCTTCACGAGGGGAAAATTAGACCGGGAGCTACGGCTTCAATTGAATTCCGAACCACATCCATACACAGACCGGTATTCGTTCCCAGAGTTTATTGAACCGAGGGCCAGAGTGGTAACCAATCGGCTCCCAGTCAGTTCAAAACTTGTAACTGAATGCAATTATCATATCAACAGTTAAAAAGCAATATTGATATAATTACAAGCAATGTTGATTTTGAAATAAATAACAAATTTTTGTTTTAGAGGGATGCGGCGTTACAAGGAAGCAGCTAAAACGCAGCTTCAAATTCTAGAAATTAAAAGGAAATCATTAGACAAGGATGACATTAGTGTAAGTAACAAAGTAATTTATATATGAGGAATTTTTTTTTAAATATGTAGGAATACGATCTAAGAGCTATTATACGAAAGAGAACGTATAGAAATCGAACCCTTCAGTTTTTTCAAAAAACTTCTGAGCTTGTAATACGCAGGTGTTTTCTCAGGCAAGTTGCACATTGATTGGACATGTGACAAGAACATCCGACAGGAACATGTGTATTCCTCACAGAAAACATGGCACCCATGCATTATTTTAACCTTATAAAATTAGAAACTTGTCTTAAATCATTAGAATTTCCAACGAATAGCTACTATCAATGTGCAGATGATCCCTGAAATAGACAATGGCTTTAACATTAAATATGTCCTGATATAAAGATAGCAAATTCATGAAATTTCATATTAAGACCAATTTGACGGTGTAGAATCTGATTAAAGCATCGGAACATGGCTTTGCCTTTGGAAATTTTGTTGTTAACGAAAAATTTGACATGAAAATGATTCTTCAGGACGTAATCTCTATGGAATGCTACCTCCGAAATTGCTCTGCAATGAATAGTGCTCGAATTAAGGGTTTCGCTTTTTTCAGCAACTGTACATTACTCAACGACGATTTTTAGCGAATCTTGATGTTAAGTACATGTCTGAATGCATGTTTAATCAAATGATGAAAGTTATGACTAAATTACAAATTACTTTGCGATAGTCGGCTTTGGTCATTTTCTGTTAAACAAAGGCAAGTTAGACCGGAGCTTAGGATTTCAAGTGAATTTTCAACTAAGACAAACTTTCATGCCCAGACCGCACTCGAAACCTGTTGATCCGAGAGTAATCTAAATTATAAAACTGACATGTGTTACTTATCAGGAAAATTCAAAATTTCGCCGGTTCTGTAAATTACTTAGTTAAAAATAAAAGGCCATTTTATTTCAGATTGCGTCTACGCTTAATAATTTGAGTGCTTTGTACGGGAAAACAGGCCAAGTGGAAGAGGCTGAAAAGTTTTGTCGACAAGCTGTAGAGTTCAGAAAGCAGGTAAGTTTATAACATTTGAAACAAAATTTTCTCTTCCATTGACGTAATCAAGAAAGGTACAGAAAACAAATACATAATGACCATGAATAAATGCTTATACTTATATTACAAAATTCTTTACCAAGTTTCTTATTCATAGATTCTCGATATTGTTCTATTTTCATTTTACTACAATTTTTCTGATTTTTTCATCTTAGAAAAACCCATGTATTGTTTTCTTTTTTATGATCAACTAATTCTTGATGTAATTCAAATAGGTTTTAGGAAAAACCCATGCTGACGTAGGAAAGCAACTATGCAATTTAGCCGCAATATGCTGCCATACGAAACAGCACGACGAAGCTGTAGACTGCTACAAGGAAGCTCTGGAAATATTTGTATGTACTCTTGGATATGAGAGTGCATACACAGCCAAAACAAAGAACAATTTAGTAAGTGAATTGATAATTTCATAGAAAAAAACAAAAACCTTTTTTTCATAGCTAAAGTTGAAATTACGTTCGATATAGGTTTTTTCAGTGTAAACAGGGGTCGCCGTGGCTAATTTGTTTTCACACTACGCTAGCAACCTGCGAGTTGTAGGTGAAGCAAGTAGTGGTGCAGCTAGACTTTTCTGAGACTGAAGCGAATGATACTGATGCCTCTCTTCATCCTAAACAAAATTTGTGTTTCTAAAACAGGGGCGGATTTAAGGGGCTATAGCCCGGTACGGCAAACAATTTTGAAAAAATACCAAAGGCACAAGTCACAACAATAAAAACAAAAAGTAAAAAACAAACAAATAAATAATGTTAACCAATTTAAAAATAAAAATAACATGTTGAGGGGTGGCAAGTTGCCGGTAGCCCCTAGGTGGCTGATGTATAAATCCGACACTGATCTAAAATGTAAATCGCAATCTCAAAATAATACAGATAATTAATTTTCAACGTTATTCACGTTGTTAATTATGGATTACTAGCCACTGCGTGGCCAGCACGGCGTTGCCCGTGAGTTCTTTTCATTGTGTTAGGTGTGACCACTGCTCGCTGACGCTCGCTAACCCCCGGTGATTGCTACGCGCTCCTATTTGGTTTGGTTCGCAAATCATCACCACAGACCTAGAAGTAACTAGTAAGAAATAAATGCCAATAGATTAATTAAAAAATTGTTTTAGATTAAAATTTAAAAATCGGGCTGGACACATTAAATTTAATTGATACTAAAAATATGAAAAAGAAAAAAATAATTTTAAGAATGTGTCCCACCTCCACCTGTCATGACATGGGTTACATTTAAAAATTATTATTTATTTAAAGAAAATCTTATTTGAGGTATATTGATCTACTTTAAATTTTTCCGCGGATTTTAAATCCGTTGAAATTTTTACTCTACCTTTAACGATCGCCAAGATAGAAAACCTCGAATAGTCTTTGACCGTGACGAAGTTGATATCGCTAGCAAGAAAATTATACTAATCAACAACGTAAATCAAAACACGCTAGAATCGAAAAATTGGCATGGTTCCAAAGACATTAGGACGAAAAATACAGAATCTGTCCTTTCTTCAATGTGACCTCAGCTCCGTCGTAACTTGGCACAGTTCCGAGGTCGAAAAACTTAAAATCCTTTCTTCAATCGATGAAGCTATGACGTCACATTCCTGCAAAAAAGAAAGGAGGTTGAACAAACTAATTAAATTAATTTTAAAATGTTCCAGATAAAATTTTAAAATTCGGGCTGGACAAAAAAAATCTCAAAACATTTAAGACTACCTGTGTGCTAAATTTTATTATTGTATAAGTGTCTATAGATTCATCAGAACACTGCTTAGGGAAAAGTCAGGTTAGATGACGATGGCGATAAGATGACGAATTGGATTTTTCACGAAAATTACGCTAGGCCCGATTCTGTATCATCAGAGGTCTATTGAGACCACCTACCCCGTGTCACGCCAAAAGATTCCATCCCGTCATTTGTGTGATTCACAGTACGCGGGAATGTGTTATTGATTGGTTCCAATGTAATTTTTGGTTGCTGCTTGGTAAGGATAGCGTTTACCGATAAAGTATTTTTGATTTATACATGTGATATTCGTAAAGGGCTAATCAAAACGTGTTCAATGATGTATCATTCCAATTTTTTCTGATGAGTTGATATCCTTAATGTTTTTTTTTTAAATAAAGATGGTGATGTCGGGTACGATGACGAATTGGGTGGAGGGTAAGATGACTAACCTGGATGATGGGGTTGCCTCCACACACGAGTCATAAGCTACAGCCTCTTGATGTGGCGTTCTATGGTCCGTTGAAAACCTCCTATAATGTGAGCTGTAATGACTTTATGGTCAATCCAGGCCACACAATCTCCATCAAGTATGTCGCTGGAATATTTGGTAAAGCGTACCTCCAGAGGAGGTTACCCAAGCAAGAATGGTTATTAAGGAATTCATAGCCACAAGAATTAAGCCATTCGACAGCTCTATTTTCACTGAAGAAGATTTCCCTCCTTCCCTCACGACTGAAATACCTCATGACAAATTTGAAGCTACCCCCCCCCCGTCTAATACTGATCCTGATCAAATTGATCCACCTTCTGATCTACCTAAACGGTAGACCAGACGGTTGCTCCTCTCAATGTGGACATCCTGAGGGTAATAATTTGGTAATTTTTTAATTAACGTCGTACTATAGCAGCACAACGAGCTATTGACGACTGTCCGGGATCAATCTCCTAATGGAAAGATCCGAGGACAACACCGCGTACACAATTGACTAACGACTAACAATTGAGAGAAGTAGCTAGTAGGTCACATACACATACCACCTATCAGCAGTAAATATTTATCACGACTAACAATTTTCCCATTTTGTAGTAAAATGTTTTTTCACGGCCCACATTAAAACCATATTAATGGTGAATGCGATTATCGAGCGTGATTGAAAACACTACTTAGCGCTTTGTTAGCCAGTAGACCCAAGCCGATTTCCAAGACCACGAACCAACACTTCTGAGACCTTACGAAAGCGACTCCACCCACATTCTCCATCTATTTCATTGGAAGGTCCATCAATGTAAGCGACATGCTGAAATTGCGTTCTAGTGACATGACCAGCTATGAAAAAGGAAATACGAACTGCCACCAAAATACTCGTGCTCTCGGTATTAAGCTTGGCAAGAAAACTCTTTGTTTCACTTAAAATATGTTATTTTAATTTTTTCTTATACGAAATTAAAATGATTTTTACATTATATATTTATAACCTCAGTATTTATAATATGTGTTCATTTCTTAGGCTTCGCTGTTTGTTGAAGTAGGCAGATACAAGGAGGCAGAAAAAATGTATAAAGAGATATTAACATCACCTACTTCAACTAAAGGTAAAATCATTTTATCATTGTTACAGTCATTTGTAAAAGTCATTGAATACCTATGAATTTGCCCTGCTATGAGAGAATGAAGGGTGATTTGATTCCTCATTCGGAGATTGACGATAAAAAATGTGGTAAACGAAAAGCGATAATTATACTTTTGAAGGAGATGTGATGCAAACCTGCACTTTTGAATTTGGTTATGTTTTTGCGAACCAAATGTTTAAACTAATAAAATGTAGTTCACAGTTTAAAATAATAACAACCATTTCACAATTTTAGACGATGATTTGACACCAATGCAGACAAACAAGAGTGTCATAAAGAACCGAGTCACAACAAATTAAGACAACAAAACAGTTAAAATGGTGGGTAAGTACACATAAATAAAAATGCATCTTTTAATACTTCCATTAGAAGCTGCTAGAAAAAAATATATATGTGTGTGTGTGTGTGTTGTAGTATTCTCTATTATTTGATAAATATTTTTCGAATTTTCTGACAAACCTTTCCTGACCTTTTTAATTGTGTTATAAGAAATTCGTCTGAATGAAGTGGTCCTCAAAAGAGTAATATATTTTCAATTAGAAGCGCAAATGTTATCTCTATATTAAAAAAGAGTTACCGCCGCCACTGGATTGAAAACTGTGTTGTTTAGCTTGATTCTTAGACGATTTCCCGAGAAAGTACGGATCAGAAAATTACGAAATTATCATGGTTTGTTCAAAATTGTCCAGTCAAGACGATGAAGAAGATTAAATTAACTACGCTGCCTCCAAAAAAACTGTCAAAAATACTCCATCGGGAAAAAGGTGGCACATAAATGACATCATCTGTGCATTTATTTTCCCATTTTACCACTTTTTAAATATACTTGATTTGAGCTATGGGGCTGCTTAGTATTGTAATGAACCATCAAACACTGAATGTCTCAAACACTGAAATCCGTTCTCTACTGTTAGTAAATTTTTTACTGTAACCATTCAAAAATTTATCCATTTATCTAAAAATATTAGGATTAAATTTATATTCTTGAAAAATACAACTTTTAAATTACTAATGATTATTACCAATAAGTAATCACACCAAAAACAATAAAAGGCAAAATCGCACAACGCTGAAATGCTTCTGTTGACACTAGCTACGAGTGACGTTTGAATTTGAGGATATTGTTTGATGATTCATACGACGAGCAGTTCTAGTATGAACTATGCACTTGCAAACCAGTGATGTCATCCAATTTCCAAACCAAAGGAGTTTTAGTAAAAAAAATTTCAGAACAATTGAATGACTTATTTTAGAGTTACAGTAACGAGCTCAATAAGGTGTTGACCCGCCTCTAGCCTGGATGCAAGCTGCCACAAGGCGTGGCATAGACCGATAAAGCTCCCGGATGGTCTCCTGCGGTATTCCTTGCCAAATTTGCTCCAATTGTCAGACTACGTCATCAACATTCCCTACCGGATGCAGTCGCCTTCCCATCATATCCACAGACATGCTCGATGGGAGAGAGATCTGGTGATCTGGCTTGCCAAGGAAGTGTTTGACAAGCTTGAAGACAGTTCATAGCAACACGTGCCGTATGTGGTCTGGCACTGTCTTGCTGAAAAATAAGCCCAGGGTACTGCGAAAGGAACGGAAGCAAAACAAGTCTCAGAATGTCGTCAACGTACCGCTTTGCAGTAAGTGTACCTCTAATGACGACCAAAGGGGTCCGGCTATCAAGGGAAATAGCACCCCAGACCATAACTCCTTGTTGAAGGCCCGTGCGGCGTGTAATAGTGAAAGCAGGATCGGCACGCTGCCCTGGGCGTCTCCAGACATGTCTTCGATGATCGTCAGGACACAGTTGGAAGCGGGATTCGTCGCTAAAGACTATACGTCCCCAGTCAGCATCATTCCAGCCTGATCGAGCCAAGGACCACTGTAATCTGGCTCGACAGTGTGTAGGCGTGAGTGGCAGGTGGCGTAACGGTCCGTACGAGCGTAGATTTCGCTCTCTCTGCCGTCTGTGAATGGTCATGGTGGACACTCGTGTGTGGGTCGCACGACTGATGGTTGATAGCGATGAATCAGACGCTGTGACAGCTGATCTGACAATCACTCTGTCCTCGCGATCTGTTGTGGCCCTACGTCGACCGCTACCATCATGACGCTGAAATCTGCCACAGTCCACCCACTCTTGCCATCATCTTCCAATCGCCGCATCGCTTCGACTCACATGACGAGCGATTCTCCGATTTGCCCAACCTGCCTCTTTCAATCCAATGATACGACCTCTTTCAAACTCTGGAAGTTGCTCGTAATGAGCTCGAATCCTGCGGCGAGGCATTTTTTCAGTCGTTAAAAGGTATCCTAAATCGCAATGCAGCAGAAATTTTTAACAACAGTTCAAAAACAACTTCTTATATACATCTGCTGGATGCGCAGTTGCGATGCGCTGGAGATCGCACTATTCATTCATTGGACACCAAATTTTAATCATTTGCATATTTGGTTAAAACATTTTTGCATACGAAATTTCAAAGCAATCGGATGATTCTTGGTGTTTCGATTTTTTTGTAAAAAGAGTTTATATTACATCATAACTAGGGCAACTTTTTGCAACAAATGCAACGTTTTTTCACGCGTTCTACGCTGCATGTTAAGTACTAAAACCAAAATTTCTCCTACATGTGGTGTATAGTAAGTGAGTTATAACCGCAACATAAATGCAACTTTCTGCATAAATGCAACCCCCACCTGCAACTTTTTAAAATATAACTTCAAATTAATTCATATCAAATTACTATTTCATTTTTTGCTCTCTGAATCAACCCTTCGATCACGTGTGTCTGATCATTCGAACGCGCGCGCCGAAGTATTGCGAATCAAACAGGTTCATGGTAAGAATGTGTTCGACCTAAGACGAAAGTGAAATAAATGGCAAGAAGTACTTTAACACATTGGTTGGCACTCTTGATAATCCATAGGAAACTTACTTAATCGACTGCAGAGTTTGCGAGGTGAGTGTCAATCATCAATATGTTGTTCGCCTTGTAGATGACGTTTTAAAATCTCTTAATGTTGAACGAGAAAGGATTTTTCGCTTCTACTATCAGATACAGCATATTATATGACTGCGGCTGGCGCAGGTTTTCAATGTTAAAGAAATTACTGGCCAAGGATCGGCCATTCAACGTTTTTCTGTATTTCAGTATGTATTATAATACTGTTGTACACGACTAAAATTGTCAATATATTTTGAATATTTTTCATTTTTTGCGAATAATTTATTTTAGAATTTAGTGTATCAAAAATATATGCAACTTTATTTCCATAAATGCAACTTTAGGGAATGACAAATGCAACTTTTCACATTTTTACTGCAATAAAAAAGTTGCCCTACAATTCATCAATCTATTTCAGCGAAATATAATATTTTCCAAATAAATGTTTATTTTATGCTTATACCGACTTAGAGTGAGATAGGTGCCAGTATAAATGCTTTCCAAAAAATAGATTCTAAAATTTAATGATATGTTATGAAAGTTTATATATGTTACGTTATGAAAATTACATTTCTGTTAAATTTTTCGCGCCTCCCTTTGCACTAGTCCGCGCCTCCCAGTTTGGAAATCGCTGGTGTTGGAGGGCTATTTTCTTTACAATACCTTTACTTTTTAACCATAAACGCAACATCGTATTAGCATTATAAAATTAATAATTTGCGAGCATATACATACCAGAAGCAACAGCGTCTTTATCGAATTGCTTTTCCACAAAAATTAAAGAACACGGAACTAAAAACAGGTGAACACGATCACACAGATCGTGAATGCGCAGGCGACATTTCGATTTTTTTTTACATTCCAACAAAATGAGTTTTAAAATAAAAAGAGTTTGAGTTTCTTTTTTTTTGAGACCACGACAGATTTAATGTGCACCAGCCCACACGTACCGATGGTAATTGGTTTGATATTGGAAATAAGAATCAACACCAGTAAATATATACGAAATGCTTTTTCATATTTTTAACAAATTTGATTTCAGTTAGAGGTATGAAATGTGCGTATAATGCTATATCTCTACTATTATAAAAGGAAGTGTTTGTTTGTTTCGCGGCCGCAAAATCCTGACGATCTATGGCACTTTCAGCTATGAGATTTGTTACACAGGTAGTCCAAATTTTTTACAATTTTTGGATCGCGGCGAAATTTTAAAATTTAATCTAGAAGATTTTTAAATGAATTTAATAGTTTTATTCTTTACATGGTTCTTCTTCGGACGAAAGAAGGAACAGCCAGAATCTCGACTTTTCTCATCACGTGACCTTGGATCTTGCCAAGTTCTTTCATCGCTTCGGAGAAGTTCAGAAATTTTTTGTTGTTTCCGCTTTGATTTTGATCGGCGGAGGAGCCCTTCGCGTTAAAAAGAGAAACAGATCACATTTCCAGTCCCATTACATTTCCGCTTCCATTCTCATTTTCAATGAGAGCAAGAAATAAATATACCAGGGTGGCTACAAAAATTGAAGTAAAAAGTTCCCTGAGTTTTCCCTGATTTCCAGAGTATTTTTTATGAATTTCCCTGAGTTTCTCCATCCGTTCGCAGAACAATTCTTCTGTTATTATGATAAACTTGACACTTAATGAACTGAAAAACTATAGACTGATAGATGAATAAAAATAAGATAAGTAAAAAATATTTTTACTGTATTCCTTAATAGACCAAATAATATAAAGTTATAGATATAATATTTAATTTTACATTTTTAACTATTTTGATGTGTTTGTAAAAGCAGTCATCAGCCCCTGAATCCGTCAATGGCGCCAGCGCTCGGTACATCTCTACTATTATAAAAGGAAGTGTTTGTCTGTTTGTCTTGTACGCAGTGTCCTAACGAATCGATGGCACTTACAATAGTGAAATTTAGCACACATGTGGTCCGAATTTTTTGCAATTTTTCCATCGCGCCCGAATTTTAAAATTTAATCTAAAACATTTAAAAATTAATTAATTGGAATTTAATTATTATTATTTTCCGTAGAATGGCATACGGTATAAAGACATAACATTCTAAATTTATTTTTTCCGTTTCCGTTAGATTTTCTCAGCAACGATTTTAGCGGACGAACAAAACAAATAAAGTTTTAACAGAGATTTTTGTAGTTCTTTTTTCTATCTCCTAGATCGTTAAAGATCGAAGAAAAATTTCAACGGATTTCAAATCTGCGGAAAATTTTACATCAGATCGATACCTAAAAACATGATTTTCTTTAAATAAATAATTTTAAAAAATCTTAACTTTTATATTTTTTCGAATACGAATATGGCCGCCGGCGCCGTGAAGAATTCTACCTTCGTGGTTAAAAAGATCAGATTAATTCATTTTGATTTCCTGAGCAACGGATTCGAGTTCGTTCGTTCTGGTTCGAACTAGCGTTCTTCGTTGCTTTTTTTCTATCTTTGCGATCGTTAAAGATAGAATAAAAATTTCAACGGATTTGAAATCTGCGGAAAATTTCACATTAGATCCATACCTAAAAATATGATTTTCTTCAAATAAATAATTTTTAAATTGTAAATTTTATATTTTTTCCAATACGAATTTCGCCGCCGAGAAGAATGACCTTCGTTTTATTCGAGATTCATTCATTTTGAAGATTAACGGATTCGGTTGAAGCAAAAGAAATAATTAAAGTTATGACTGGCGTTCTTCAGTGCTTTTTTCTATCTCAGCGATTGTTTAAAATAAAATGAAAATATCAACGGATTTCAAATATGCGGAAAATTTTACACCAGATAGATACCTTATACGTTTGATTTTCTTTTAATAAATAATTTTTCAATTAAATATTTATATTTTCATAGGAGATTGTGACGTTACGCTGATTGGATCTCTTCGCAAACGATGTTGGCCGCATTTGACAAAGACGAATCCATTACGAAAAGAACTGTAACGGGCAACGCAAACTTTTCAACAACAAAAAAACCTCAGTTCAAAAATTTTCGAAAAAAATAATAACTTCTAACACATATGTATTAAAAAATATATGCGCAATCTAAATACTTTTCCGTTAGCCGGGCGCAATTTTGGACCAAAATCAAAATCGCCAATCTAGGTATTTTAGAAAAAAATGATTTTTATTTTAAATGTTGATTAAATTGCAACCGGATGTTTAACTTTTGCAAGTTTTTCCGGCCGTTGGTATTTTTTAAAGCCGCAAGGCACTACGTTCCTATTATTGACATTAGGGAACGTGGCACAGCTGTAGACTTCGGCTACAGGATTTCCGGCCGTTACAGGTTTAATAAAACAGTATACAATGTATACAACTCTTTTTTCTGGATGTTTACGTAAAAAATACGCTTCTCATTTTCGGAATGAAAACAAAATTGGCGACATTTTGATTTTGGTTCAAAGTGGTGCCCGCATGGCTTACGGAAAAGCACCAAATGGATGCCATTTCCAAAACGAAATTCCAACTTTTTCCCTGAGTTAAACGAAACTTCCCTGAGTTTTCCCGGATTTTTCCAGAAAATGATTCTTCCCTGAGAAATCCCTGATTTCCCTGAATTCCCGGTTCTGTCGCCACCCTGTATACATATTGAAATAAATATACATATTGAAATAAATATACATATTGAAATAAAAAACATTAACTGGGATTAAGTTTTTTTTTGTAAAATCGGAATCGCTAAAGATAAATTAAAAATTTTGAACGGATTTGAAATCTGCGGAAAATTTTACTTTAGATTGATACCTAAAAATATGATTTTCTTTAAATAAATAATTTTTTTTGAATATAGATCTTCACCGGATTTGAAATATGCGGAAAATTACCAGATTATTACATCACGGCGTACCTTACATCACGGCGTTGCCCCTCGTGTTGGTTTGCGAAGCAAACACGTGCACCCATTAGAAATGGAAAAAGGTACGAAGTGAGAGTGATGACACTGCCATACAGGAATAGATATAAACAATTTAGAAATTTTAGGGCGTTGATGGCTACGCACACCAAGTCAGCTAGTATTAAATAATTTAAGATGGCTCAAAAACAGATACAATTTAAGAAACCAAAAGAGGTTAGTTTTTTTTTTTAATGTCGATTTTTGCTTAGTTAAAATACTAGCCAATGCGTGGCCAGCACGGCGTTGCCCGTGACAGTTCTTTTCGTGAGGTCAGGTGAGACCACTGCTCGCTAACCCCTGGTGATTGTTACAAATTCTCATTTGGTTTGCTTGGCAAACCAAAGGAAAATTCGTAGCCTATTGGATTTCAGCCATCATGACGTTGCCCGTGGTGTTGGTTTGCTTCACAAACCAAATGGAAATTCGTAGCCTATTGGAAAGAATTCCAATTTGGTTATGAACTATGGATTGCTTCGCAAACCAACACCACGGGCAACGCTTTGATGGCATCGTCATTGTCAAATGCGGCCAAATTCGATAACAGCCATCATGGCGTTGTCAAATTCGAATTGCAAAGAGATGCAATCGGCGTGACGTCACAATCTGTTGCGAAAATATAAATATTTAATTGAAAAATTATTTATTAAAAAAAATCAAATATTAGGTATCTATCTGGTGTAAAACTTTCCGCAGATTTCAATAACGTAGAAATTTTCAATCTATCTTTAACGATCCCGATTTCACAAAAAAGAACTAAACAATGCCAGTCAAAATGTTTTTTTATTTGTTTTGCTTTTCTTCGCTGTGGAATTGTTTGAGCGCGGGAAATGAAATCTGTGACTTCAAACGAAGGTCATTCTTCGCAGTGGCGTTCGTATTGGAAAAAATGTAAGTTTCAATTTAAAAATTATTTATTAAAGAAAATCACATTTTTAAGTATCGATCTAATGCGAAATTTTCCGCAGATTTCAAAACCGTTGAAATTTGTACTCTATCTTTAACGATCTAGGAGATAGAAAAATATAACTACATAACTAAAGTTAAAACTTTGTTTTTTAGTCTGCTGATAAATCGTTCCTCCGCAAAATGAAAACGGAAAAAATAAATTTAGAATCTGCCATCTCTTTATGCTGTTGCCATTCTAAAGAAAACAATAATAATTAAATTCCATTATATTCATTTAAAAATGTTCTAAATTGACTTATTTTAAAATTTGGGGCTGTGGACACAAAAGTTGTAAAATTAATTAAATTAATTTTAAAATGTTCTAGATAAAATTTTCAAATTCGGGCTGGACAAAAAAAAATCTCAAAACATTTAAGACTACCTGTGTGCCAAATTTCATTATTGTAAGTGCCATAGATTCGTCAGGAAACTGCGTAGTTAAGGTTGGACACTTCCTTTTTATAATAGTAGAGGTAGAGGTAGTTGGCCAAAATAAATACAATATATTGCTTATGTAAATTTTTAAAACTTGATGCTCCTAGTACAAGGTTAGATTCAAGCTCTTACATCTTCTGGATTAAAATTAAAATGAAGTAGAACACACACATGCTAAAAACAATAGAAAACTACTTTTAATAAATAAAATACATATAGAATCATTTGGGAAAACAATATCAGCCAACTACTTTATTGTAAAATGAAATGCTGTCTAATTTTAATTGTATATTTCTTATTTCAGCTCTATAGTGCAGATGAACGCAATACTTCCAGCTGCAGTCTGGGCTCAAATCTGCTCACTAATCAAAATGAATGTTAATGTGTACTGTATTCAGATAGTTGTAGATAAATGTCATTGTGAACTTGCTAATTTATTTTTACCATGAAGGAATTATATGTATTATATACACTCGTGGGCAAAATTAAGAAAATTTACACATTATGTAGAGATTATGAAAAACTAATGGACATATTTTAATGAAATTGGTATGAATACAGTTATAGCAGGGAAAGCGATATATCATACAAAAGTGATGGTACGTACGCATGATTGTCAATAATGCTCATCAGTGCAGGACTGTCCAAAATCCACGTTGCGAGAACCAAAAATGAGTCTTATATGGGGTATGGTCAGACAAGTCGCACAGCGCGACGGCATACTGGACACGAGGAAGTTGAGAAGTTTCAGGGAACGGAACGGACGTATCAATTACGGAGTACTTTGCAGAGAACTGCGAACCTCCACATCAGAATTAATAAAGAATTTAATGGTTGTAAACTTAAAAATGAGGGAAGAAAGTTAAAGATAGTGACAATGCACTATGAAAAAGGTAAATAATTTAGATAGACGATAGAATTTCATAATTGATATAATTAGGAGTCCAATTCACGTTCCAAAGGGGAAGGAGACAATGAGGAGGGGCAAGCAATCAGTACCGAAAAGAAGTGGCAAAATGCATTAGCTGTGGTTATGATTTGGGAGTTTGGTAATAAGATGGGAGGGAGAAAAAAGTCAATGTGGTGGGTCCAGGAGACTTACCAAGAGGTCCCTGATCTTACCACACCGACGATTTTTGCGTGGGGGAAAAGTGTAGAAGTCACAGTCGGTCCCACACCCGCAGCAACGCAATTTTCAGCTCCGGGATGATTCTCGGAGGGGGATGGCGAGATGCAATTGCCCTTCCAATAGCGTCCCAGACATGTTCTATAGGGTTTAGGTCAGGAGCTCAACTGGCCAATTCATACGAATATTATCACTTTCCAGATAAACGTCGACCAGGCGAGCCCGATGTGGACGATCGTTGTCGTCCATGAACAGGAACCTAGGGCCAACTGCGTCCCTGTAAAATGGAACATAAGGCTCTAAGATCTCCTCTCTATACCTCATAGTAGTCAGGGACCCTCTGTCAAACACATGGAGGGGTGTGCGGCCGTTCAACATGGGTGCCAAGACCATGATACCTCCATCACCACAGTGGTCCATCTCCCTTATGTGGGAGGAATATCGGATCCAAGGCTCTCTCCAGATGAGGGTACGTCGAGAATCAGTGTCCAGGCTGAATCTCGACTCATCTGTGAAGAGCACAGTGCTCCATTGAAGTCTGTACCATGCTAAACGTGCTCTCTTTTGTGCTGCAGTGAGCGGGACACAAACAGCAGGTCTTCGGGCATAAAGACCTTTCATGAAGCCTTCGGGCAACAGTAAACCATGAAACACAGGTTTCAGTGGCAGCATGCAGCTCACGCGAGTTGTAGCAGTATTGTTACCGCGCTGGAAGTGCCAAATAACTATTCTCAGTGGTCGTCGTGGCTCTTCGACGACTTTGTCCAGATCTTCTCAATATGGATCCAGTGTCCTGAAACCGTTTCCACACATTGCAGACGACACTGGATGTTACATAGAGGTCTAGCCACCTGCACTTGTGATTGCACTACCTCCAATCTACCGACAATTCTCCATTTCATTCCGTCATCGATACTTACGTGGCAACTCATTTTCCCTGATGCGTATAAAATTTACCCCTCTTGCGAGAAACACAACGAATGTCGTCAAGTACGAATACACGAATCGCGGAAAACACCTTTGGTGCTTATCATCCCCTCCGCGGTCACAGCTCCACCCACACGCACGTGTATGCTTACGTAATTCGACACTGAATATTTGCATTCTTCTTCGGTGGCATAATTAGTACCTTTGGTACTTTTTTTAAAAATAGACACAATGTGCAAATTCTCTTAATTTTGCACACTTATATATAACCTATGCATAGATATACGTTTTCTGAGTACACTTTTAAGTTTCTTTATTCATAAAGTCACTAATATGTACCACCCTAAAAGGTTAAACAATGTCAAAAACAATTAAAAGTCAAACAAAATAAATTTAAATTCAACATGGACTGTGGGTTCTTAAGGCCAATTCAAGCATTCCACTGATAATTCATCCATCAGATCAAGTGATGCAGAATTGCCAATAGTAATAGACAATTCTGCGTAAGAGCAGCTTGAAGCCAGAGCTTGTATAAGAGCAGTGTACAGCTCTTGGAATATGAGTTCGTTTCTGATGACTTAAATAGACAAGGGTGTAACGACAATCTCCCTGGTCTCATCTTTCAGAGCAAGGCATTCATATCACAAGTCAGTGCTCTTAAAACATTTTTAATGAATACCCTTTTAATCGTTTTGCATCCCTCCAAGACAGTCTTCATTTATGTAACTTATAAAGGTAATTTAGTACACTTTTCTAAAACAAGTCTGCTCCTGTGGAAAGCTAAAGGTGAAAATAAGAGTGTTTCTTATAAACTTTGCACACCTTGGTAATGAAGAACAATTACAACAATGAAATAAGACAATGCTTTAAGAATATAATATTTATAAGATATTTCAGTTATACAAATTATCAATGTTCGTATAAAATTCCATGACCTTAAAATGATACAAAGTTTTGAACAGTAAACATAAAAATTGTTTTGAATACAATAGTTTTTGATGAGTGAGTAAAACTGTTGATCACAAGACAAATTATATTTGTTCGTTTCTTCTACAAGATTCGTCCATCAGCCCATCCATCCTGAAGTTCACCGAGATTTCTATGACAAATAAAAGATCAAGACAAAAATGTTATTAAGACACCTAGTTACATAATTCTAAGTTTTTTTTCATAAGAGTAAAAGAACAGCAGAAATGCTATACAAATATATTTAAATGGAACACGTGTACAGTCGCAGACAAAAAACAAACCACCTCCTTTATTTCGAGCACTATTCATATTAGAGCAAATTCAAAGGTATCATTCAATAGGGAATAACGTCCTCTACAAATTCAAATCAATTGCATAATGGGACGTCTTCATGTCAAATATTGCACGAGCAACAAAATTTCTAACTGAAACACCATGTTTTGACACCATAATCAGATTCTGTATCGTTAAATTAGTCTAAATATGAAATTTCATGACTTTACACCTTTATATCCTGATATATTCAATCCTAAAGGTGGTAACAATTTCAGGGATCATTCGACATAGAACGTCTCTATTTGTAGATTGAGATTAATTGTAGTTATAGCTACCCGAATTTCGAATTTCAACACTATTTTCAAACGTATAACCAGAATTACGATAATTATTACGTAAGTGCAAACGATTTGAGAATTACATTATCATATTTACTATGGAAGTACAACGATCCAAGAATTATTATCCAAGGTTTGTCAAACGTTTTTTAAACTTTTGGTTGCAATAATTAGGAAAATTTAATGTAACTCAAAAGCTAACTATCGATTTCCCTCAAAATATAGTAAGATTCTAACTCATGATTTTTTTTCAAACATTAATTTAACAATTATTATTATTGCATACTAAAAGCTATTTTTAAAATAAAATATTAGGTGGATTTTGTTTGGGTTGTTTAGCAGTAACATGGTTCAAAATATCAGCGCTATAGAAATATTTTTTAGGAAGATAAACATTAAAAAGTGTAAGAAACTGATTTAACATTATGAGCTCCAATCTTTCTGTCCTCATAACTTCAAAGCGGTAAGACCTAATGACATGAAATTTGGTATCTGAAGTTAAATTTTGATGTATGTAGATTCAAAATTGTGAGTCAAAACAGTGGGATCCCATTGGAAATTATGAAATTGGTGCTCAATTTAATATAAATACGGCTCCTTGTACAAATTTTATGAATTTGAATTTATATAAGACCGTTAGTTCCTGTCAAAACCATCTTAATTTTTTTTCTACCCTTAAAATTGCTCGAATGAAGAGGAGTGGATCGTTTTTTTTTCCCGCGACTGCACCTATAAGATAGACCAGTCCAATGCAAGATCAATTCAGCACAGCATTGATTAAATTTGGCTCTTGTAGTATAAAGTCACATTTGTGCTTTTCCCAAGTAGGAAATAGCTAACGAAATTACGTTTTTGTGCACTAATTATAACATTTCATTCATGGCACCTAGCATGAACTATGCTCAGGGAACAGCTTTTAAGCAACTAACCACAGAAAAATATAATTTTGACAAATTACTTATCTATATCATGGTGAGTTACGATTTAATCAATGACTGAATTTTATAAGCAGAGTCTGAGTATAAAGTTTGTATTTCAAATAAGCAAAATTACTACCAAGACTTACAACGTTAAAGTGCTTTTGGAGTTTAGGCTATGAGTATTGTGCTAAACTTTTAACTGATTTTCAAGGTTTCATAAGTACTAGACACGACAACGTGTCTAAGTCACCTGTCCTCCAAGATGTTTTCCAGCAGTAAAACTACTGGAAAACAGCTTGGAACTTTATAACGCTATTCACAAGATTCGTCAATATACCTACTTGCAAATATCCCAATAACGATGTGAAAAAAAAGTGGAAAACTAATTTAACATTAGTTGCTCCAAATTTTTCAATTTGATAATCCAGCAGATGAACCAAATGACTCGGAACTTGGCATTTGAGGATAAATTTTGAGATCCGAAATGTAACTACAAAATTAGATGCTGTCGTCAAAGTATTGTTAAGAAATTAGGTACTTTTCGGTTAACAGTGGGCCAGTCGTAAATGTAGGGGAAGTTGGACAAAACCGGTAGCGGTAGTTTTGGCTAGATTAGAACTGCCATCTGTCGGATAACACATGAAACTAGTTGCAGGCAGTCGTCGTGTTATTTGGAGTTTAATGAAAGAAAGGCAGTGTAGATTATGTGCTTGTTGACGCCGATGTTTGCAAAAATTCGAGTAGAAAAGGTTCGATTTTTACTCCACCGATTTTACTCTGTAGTTTCTAATTGCTTGAAGATTTATTATAGATAAGTACAAGACATCTTTCAGCTATTATTTTAAATTATTAAACCATGTTTTGGATCATGTTTGAAATATGCTAAGCATTTTTTTCTGATTGATGGCGTTGTCGGTTAAAACCGGGACCTTGACAGTCGGATAGGACCGGGTAGTACCCGGTATTGAACTACTCTTTTTATTTACTGTGTGAAATGGAAATGGTTGGTTTAATTCGTAAAATATACCTACTTAAAGAACAAGAATCATTTCATAAATGGTATAAAAATGTATCTTTATTACTTTTTAGAAGGGAATTTGCATAAATATAGGCTACTATATTGTAGTATCCTACTTTGATACAAAATTATATTATTAAAAAATTATAAACATTTAAATAATTTTTTTATAATTAAATCGTGTTTGTCAGTTTATTCCAAAAATGGTTTTTTTTTAAGTAGGGCAGGCTAGAATTAATAAATTAAAGCTTAACAAATTTATAATCTTGTAATCTTGTTAGAATAAAAATTATATTCACTTAATTTTTTCATGCATGTAAAGAATTTCACACAATAACTCGCTTGGTGAATCCCCATAACTTTTTCCAGATTACACAATGGCTGGAAAGGCAAAGTATGAAAGGACAACAAAAAGACAAAGCTGATCAAAAGATAGTATGGCTGGAGCTATTCAATAAGTGTTGAGTGGCAGAATAGGATATAAGAAAGCATCGGCTTCGTTCAATGTACTCGAAAGTACCCTTGAGGACAGAGTAAGAAAAGCCCGGCAGAATGGGTTGTCATTGGGGGTAATCCTTTGCCTAAACAACCTCAAGTTGAAGTGTGTTCAGAAACTGAGATTTTTTCGCAAACCAATGATCGCAAAAAGACTGAGATACTTAAAGTCGATGATCAGCAACCTTCAACTTCTACACAGGATCTAGGTCAGACTATCGTATCTTCTTTCTCAATATCCAAGAGAAATAAGGCCTACCCCAGTGTAAAAAGGCCCAAGGATTGTGAAGAAGCCCAACAAGCGGCGAGGGAATGCAGCAAATCTTACTTCCTCACCTTATAAAGTTAGAATTGGAGAATAAGAAGAAAAAAAACCAGAAACTTAAAGCAGAAACTGTTTAAGGCTCCTATACAAAAAATTGCCAAAACAAGGAAGAAAAAGAAGTTCAGCATTAAAAGACTCCTCGGCATCAGATGAAGACAACGTGGAATGTGACGAAGCTTTTTGTAATGAATTGTACGCCAGGTCAAAATCTCAGGAAGGTTGGATAGTGTCTCAACAGTAAAGGATGGGCGCATGAAGCCTATAGCAATGCAGAGGAGTATGATCCAAATTTTATTTGTGATTTCTGTTCTTAAAACGTCTTACAAATCTGACCAATTAACTAAATTTACTATACCACATTCCAGACACATTAAATTCAAAATTACTTATGTTCGTGATTTTTAAACCCACGTGTGTTCCTCAGTGTAGGAAGGCCATTGTACTAATTTATTGTTATAAATAAATATTTCAGCAGTAAAACAACAACGTTTTTTAATTATATATATATATATATATATATATATATATACACACACACACACACACAGCTTTATCCGATCTGGTTGGATAAAACCGGGTACTTGCATACTTCCAAAAAATAATTTATTTACCCTCCAAAATATAGTTATTTTACATTGAAAAATATTTCTTTTTGGAACTAAAGAACTAATTTATCATTCAAATAGAAATCGAAGCAATTTTATTCACGTAGGTGCTTAGGAGAAAAAAAAACATTTTTAGACCCGGTTTTGTCCAACGCGAAATGTGGTAACTTGTTTGTTTTACGTGACAATTAGCTACCAATGATGTCATTGCAAACAAGAGGGAAGAATGAACAGCTATCCAGTCATTTATCTCAGGGATTGTCTTTATTTGTGTTTTTTTTTAACATTTATTTTGATGGAATTTTTGTATTTATTTTAATTTTACTAAAACTCATTCTATCCATAAAGCAGTATATGTCGTTAGGGTTGTCATTCTTATCTCTAGTTAAATTTCAAGCCAGCATTTGGTGCACATTTACGATTGGCGCCCTGTTAACCGAAAATTGAGTAGTTTAATTTATTAGTTATTTTACGTGGCACTGGAGCAACACAACGGCAATTGGCAAAGATATGGGATCAAACCCTAGGTTTTATAATTAACGCCGTAATGGAGCTCACGCCAACTTGTGACCATCTTGCTCTTTCTACACGCTGGTCTTTGGCTGGATTCGAACTCGCAACCCTCCGGTTGCTAATTCGTTACTCTTCCAACCATGCTACTGCCGCCCAACAGAAAAGTACTAATCATGATGAAGACAGCTTTGATATAAAAACTTGGTTAGTGGCAATACTTTTGATACACTTTTTTTAGTAAGGTAAGGTCAGGTAAAGCCAACCTTGCTCTATTAAGATAAAGCAACATTGCAAAGTTTTCATTTCGAATATTCTAGAGTGCTCTTTTCATTTCAGTTTAATTTTCCTACCATTTTATTGGTTCTTTAAAAAGAATTCCAATTCTTATCCGTTGCCCTCCCCCATGTAAATTGGAATTAAAAAGTTCAGTTCGTCCCAGTGTAGTCGCATTGAGAGGTATCATTTTTTGCTATTTTCAATTTTTGAAAATCATTATTGTTAGAAGAAAAAAATTAATTACCCAACTTTTATTTTTTAATTTACCTACACGCTTACGTACCACTTTGCTTTGACATGTATTTAAATACTATACGACTCGACGTGTTTACTTTTTCCGGGATTCGAGGAGTTGAGTTGTATGCTCTACTCATTGGGAAAGTATTAATTTGTTAGTTGCGATTGTGGCAAGTTTTGATTGAACTTCAGTTTTTCCCAGTATGTGTTATAAAATCCGGATATCGCAATCTATACTTTTGTCGAGTTGATAACTGTAATTATGTAAACATTATGTATCTGGGCGTATATCAATTGTATATAAATGTGTGTTTGTACAACCCAAGTAGGGTTACTTTTTGAGTTGGCTCGTTGAAGGTTTGACCACGCCCCTGAATTGTTATTATGTTCCAATTCACTTTCTTTTAAATAAATAAATTTTTAAAGTTGGAACTTCATTTTTCTGTGACCTTAAAATCCGCTGCAATCAATTTCCCATCACGGTTATGGGCCGAGGACGATCGTAAACGGTATAGGAGGCCAGACGGTATAGGAGTCAGTCGAAGGCGGGTCCCCGATAAAGAGGGCATTACTTACAGCAACCAGTTTCTTATTCACCAGCTCCTATAATCGTTTGGAGTCCAGTATCCGTGCAGATCCCGGAACCATGGAATCGCAGTGCCAGATAGAGCCTTTGGATACCGACAACTATCAAACCTGGACACAAAACTTCATGACGATGTTGCTAAATAAGAACTGCTGGGAAATAGTCACAGAAGGGAAATTACCGGAGGAAGATAAAACCGTTTGATCCCAAAGACGTGAGAGACTTTAAAATACATCAAGGTAAGGCATATAGTATTAGTCAGTATCAGTTATATGGTCAGCTCAGGTGTCCAGAAAAATCAGACCCTATAAGCGGGGTGACCATATATATGGAACAATACACTTTTTAGTTATGGCAGGATTATGTTCACCTATCAGAAAATATAATGCTCATAAACAAATAATTAAACTTTTAAGAACATAGTTAAAATTAATTCGCGAAATAAAAACTACAGTAAGAAATGTGCAATATTTTTTTAGTGAAATTTATTAGCTTACCTTACCAATCTAAGTACAGCACGCATACGTACGTGCATCCATATTCAATGCACTTATCTCTACTATTATAAAAGAAAGTGTTTGTTTTTCTGTTTTTCGTTATCAGTCCTGACAAATCTACGGCACTTACAATAATGGGATTTAGCACACAGATAGTCCGAATTTTTTGCAATTTTTTGGGTCGCGGAGAATTTTAAAATTCAATCTAGAACATTTTAAAATTAATTTGATTATTATTGTTTTCTTTGGAATGGCAACAGCATAAAAGATCGCAGATTCTAAATTTAATTTTTTCGTTTTCATTTTTATTTTTTGCAGAGGAACAATTTGTCAACAGACTAAAAAAACACAAAAAAAATTGTAACATGAATGAACATTCTTATTCGGCATGTATGATCCATATGAAACAAAATTTTCCTTTACTCATCTCGTCTGAATTTCAACGTACTTTCAAACAGAGAGAGATAACTTCAAACAAATCAACAGACAAATGTCCACCTGTTGTGCTTGGGGATGAAGAGAATTGAGTGGGGGGGGGAAGGTAACGCCGACGATGATTCAACACAAAAGAGGAGGGGAAGTAAAGGCGTAAATCCAGGTCCCTCTCCGGGGTGGCAAAGACTTTTTTTTCCTTCTGGTCGTTCCCCCTGTGTTGCTCCCCACCTCAAGAAATGTTGCAACAATTACTATTTTTCAAAAAAAAAAAAACGATAACTTCATTGAAAAGATAAAAAACGACCATATAACAGATAACCAGGAAAATAAAATTACTATATAAACGGTGCGTTTTAACACAGGTTCCCTATTAAGTTAGACGACACTTTCTGTTTAAATGTAGACCCCAAGAGCAGTAGCGTAACAAGTTCAGGTGGTACCAGGTGCGGAAAATTTGTTGTCACCAATCATTGAAATTATTAAAACAAAAAATAAGAGACAGTTAGAAGAGGTTATATTCTGGTTTACTTCTTTGTATTGAGACAAAAGCACTTACTTGTTTTCCTAACTTTGTTCTCTGCAAATTTTGAAATGACATCATCAAAATCAATTATTTTCGCTACTTAGTTTTCAATTGATAAGATAGCTAATGCAGAGAGCCGAGCTTTACTCATAGTGATCCTAAAATAACTCTTGATTAATTTTAGTTTTGAAAAACTCCTCTCAGATGATGCTACTGAAACATATAACGTTAACAAGATTCTTAAAGCTAAAGTTAGATTTGGTAATTAATAAATTTTTGAATTAACGTCGTACTAGAGCAACACAACGGGCTATTGACGACGGTCGGGGATCAATCCTCTAAGGGAAAGATTCGAGGACAACACGTAATTTTCAACCACGGTCAGATGACGAAAAGTTCGAGATTTGGTACCAGAATCTGAAAGTTCATATTCTCAACAAACTCTAAAAATCTTAAAGAAGACCATTCCAGAGAATCTTCTTTTAAAACTTTGGCAGCTTGAAGATGTCTCTTCTTAGTCGAGGAATCTCTCTAAAGGATAATATCTTCAGAAAGTTCAGCTTAGTTTACGACTAAAACTTAGCTTACATCTAAGTTTTGTATTAACTGTGGCAGTTCGTCTTCTGAAGTTGTAATCATATTCTTGGTCCCCAAAACTGCAAACCGAGCTGTTACATTTTCCATATTTCTTGATAAAAACCTGTCAATGCACTCCAACATTGATATTTTCAATTCTTCATTTAATGTCAGTGGTTCATCTTGAGTCTTTTCTCCAGCCATAATTTTCTTCTTTCTGACGATTCTTCTTTCACTAAAAGAATGTCCATATCTTCACAAGTGTTCGTTGCAAACTACAGTGCTTTCTCCACGATCTCATTTCTTTTTTTGTCTTTCAAAAATATCTTCAGACTTCTCATTTTGATAACACTTCTCAAAACTTATCACAGCAATCTGTAGGTATTTTGAGCGTGGTTTACTTCTTCTAAAACACTATTCCAGAAATACAAAAAACATTAAAAAAAATCACATACTGCGGGCAAAAGTGCTTGCGCTGCTCCTCTGGTTTCGAGTTTCTATGGCATCAACAATCTTTTTGAAATTAGAATATACAGGCTTTACAGCTTCGTAGTGAGTACTCCATCTTGTATCTGAAAGTCTCTTGACTGTACCTGCAACATTAGTAACAAGGATCGTCGATCTGTGTGGAAATTGAGAAAAAGCAGTAGACTTTCTAAGGTCCCAAAAAAGGTTACACATTGGGAAACAGCTGCAAAAAAATGCATTCCGCAGATTGAGAGTGATTTATTACAAGGAACAAATAATGCTTTAGGAGAAGTTTACAAATCCTCGCCTGGACATGTTCTGGCAATCTTAGTTATAACCTGACTCATAAAAATCGGTTAACCGATAACCGGTTATTTTCTGAGAGTTGGTATATACGGTGCCTTATACGGTGTTCGAATACAAGATATAGTAGATCAACTAAAAGACTCGAGTAAACCGGTCGAAAACTGATATGTAAGCTTCCAACTCATCGGTTTTCTTTCTGAAAATTATATTTCAATTGCCCAGTTAGTGTATAGATACTCCGATGAAGACTTTAAGTCAGATAAGATATTAAAAGTATTGTTGGCAGAGGAAGCTCGTTTAAATCAAGTCAGAAGTGACCTTGAAGAGGTCACATTTCAAACCTCATGCAAAATTAGCAATACTGAACTGAGACGATGCTATCGTTGTAAGAGGATCGGACACATTGAAAAAAAACTGTAAAAATAAAAGTGAAGAACCCCGCTTTAAAAGTCCCTTAAAGAAAACAAAAATAATGCTAAACAAAAATGGTTTTAGGAAAGGTCAAACCCGCGATGCTTCAATAGTTGAGTCAACCTCTACAATGGAAGCTTCACTTAGTGTCACCCAACCTAAGACCGCGTGGGTGTTAGATACAGGGGCAACAAATCATTTCTGTTGCAATAAATCATTCTTTACGGAATTTAGAAGGGTATCAGATACAACCATGAATGGTGCAATTGACGGGATGAACTCCTCTATAGAGGGAATAGAAAAAGTTCCGATGTATTTTAAGGTCGGTAATGAGATTAAGAATCTATACTTGCATAATGTTACGTACTCTCCAAATGTCAGAAGGAACCTAATTGCAGGATCAAAGTTAGATCAAAACGGATATTCCTTTGAGGGAGGAAAGGGTATAATTAAAGTATTTGGGAAACACGGTCAAGAAGTTTTTAGAGCCAAACAAGAACAAGATTAATATTTCGTCTACCCATATTATCCCAAGGAAAAACAAAATACAATAAAGGAAGCCCTGAACTTTAATAATGAAACGTTAGAGACTTGGCATCGGCTACTAAGTCATATTAACGCGAAATACATTGTGAACACCGGAAAGAAGGGATATGGGAGGGGTTTACCTACGTTCAAACAGAAAGACTTGGCATGTGAAAGTTCTTATTTGGCCAAAACCAGAAGGGCATCCTTTAAATCCATTGCCAAAATTAAGTACGAAAGAACTCGAATTGGTACATATGGATCTGTGTGGTCAAATGCCTACACAATCTAGAGAGGGGAACAAATATTTTTAAGCATCACTAACGATGACTGCAAAAAAGTATCAGTATTTCCCCTAAAAGATAAAACTCGAGTATTAGATGCCTTTAAGAGATGGTAAAAACGAGCCGAAAGATTCACAGGAGAAAAAGTAATAAATATAAGAACACAGACCAGCGTCTCGAATTCTGTAATAAGGACTTTGAAAATTACCAAGAGAGAATTTAGGTATTCGTGCAGAAAGACAAACACCTACTCCCCCGAACAGAACGTAGTTAGCGAAATTTAATTACACAGCTGTAGGGGATGCTGTAAAAGCATTTTTGCAAGATAGTTCCCTTCCAAAATCGTTTTGGGATGAAGCACTACTGTGCTTCACATATAATTGGAATCGAGTGTGTCATCATAACCAGGTTAAAACCCCGTTCGAACTTTTTGGAGGTAAAACGCCATCAGTTAAACAAAGGGTTTTTGGCACCAATGTTTATATGTCGGAATTCCAAAACAATCCCAAAGAAAACTTGATCCTAGAACTAAGAAAGGTATCATGGTAGGATACGCAAAGCGGATTAAAGGCTAAAGTATATGGATACCAGAGGACAGAAAGGTAATAGAAGCAACTAGGGGGCCCGCCCCCTGCTCGCTTACGCTCGCCAACCCCCGGAGGATTGCTTTGCAATCCTCATTGGTTCGCTGCGCGAACCTATGCTAGCTTCGCTCGCATCAATAAAGACATGTGTCCTAGAAGAAGGGATTGTTTACAAAATATGATACTCCAAAAAAATATTTTGCAAATCTAAATTTGCAGAAAATATCTATACATCACCTTTGGAATCAGAATTCAAATGAAAACTTTGAGCAAATTTTGACTCTAAATGTGAGCACTTTTGGAAATTGAATACTCAGCATGTTATTTGTGTGTACATTTCCTTAGCATTCGAGCCCTCCTCACTTTTTCATTGAGTTGTCGAAAGTTGTAGTGCAAGCGTCTTGTTGAACTATAATTGTTGGCCCTGAAAAGACCGTTTTTTAAATGGCCCTGAAAAGATCCTCCGCTTTCTTTGATTTCTAATTATAAACTGCAACGGCTAGACTAAAATTTCATTCTATAACGCTATAAATTCAATTGAGGAGCGAGGCTTCGTGGTAAACAAACAATCGTACAGTGTTGCCAAAACGCGATAGCAAATAACGTCTTTTTTGCGTGCCACCTAAGAGAATTATATATATAGATTAATGTTAAGTTCGATGTAGAACTGTGGTCGCATGCGGGACCCTAATAACAAATATATTGAAAGAGGTAAAAGATTAGTATTAATAGATTTTAGAGTCCTATTCTGATCAGGAATCAACCGACTCAGAAACGGAGTCTAGTAAAGACATTATATCGTCAGAATCCACCTCTAAAGATATTTCTTGGCAAAGAAAAGCAGTAAAACGATCAAATAGCGATAGATACAATATTTATTATTATTATCCTGAAGGAAGTAAGGCTAGACTTAGATCACATCGGGACATAGAAAATTATTACAAGCATCATATCCCATTTGACGAATCTAAATTTAATTTCAGCACTAAAAAGACTTACTCTGATGTAAATAAAAATATGGGAAGAAAATCAAGTCACACTTTTTCAGCATGACTAGTACATGACAAGATCCCATCTAAATTTAATGATGCATTAAGAACTCCCCTAGCTGATGAGTGGTTTAAAGGCTATGAAAGAAGAAATGGGTATGACGGAAAATCGTAATGTTTGGGATCTTGTACAAAAAAACCCGAATGCCAAAATAATCGGTAACAGGTGGGTATTTGATTTAAAGGACCACTGAGGGAAAAATTGTCAACATGACTTGTAGCACAAGGTTTTCTCCAAGAAAAGGAGAATCTTATAACGAAACCTTCAGCCCTGTAGTCAATTTGTCACTAATTAGGTTCGTATTTACTATATTAATTACACATATGAATTGGTCCCACAGACAGTTAGATATCAAATGTGTATGCACCACTTTCTGATATTATTTTTATGAAACAACTCCAAGGGGTTTTGGGAATTCTAAAAAACCCCAATTTGTTAGTCGCTTGAAGAAAGCTTTGTATGGACAACATCAAAGCGGCCATGAATGGTTCTATAAAATTAATCAAAAACTGGAGGAAGAGGGTTAAAAAAAAATTTCTAAGGCAAACTGTGTCTACACCTATAATAAAAACATAGTACATACCTTGATGATATAATTATCTTTTACAGGACGGATGAATATATAAATCAAGTAATTGGTAATTTTTAATTAACATGCTACTAGAGCAACACAATGGGCTATTGACGAAGCCCAGGATCAATCCCCTAAGGGAAAGATCCAAGGACAACACCACATAATTTTGAATCACGGTCAGATGACAAGGCAACAACTGAACTGGCACCCCACTCTCCAAACTTCCACACCAACTCAACATGAGGACTTTCGGCAACGACAGATTTAAGGAATACCAGCCGCCTCTACACCATACACTTACAAACATCCATGCCCTGACCCGGATTCGAACCAGGAACCTTTTGATCTAGAGGCTAACACCGTAACCACCATTTTATTTAAATCAGGTAATACAGGTTTTAGGTGCTGGATTCGATTTAAAATTAGGAAGAACAAGAAAACTATTTTTTGGGTTGAATTTGAGGAAGTAGATGGCAAATTATATTCATACACCAAAAATTTAAGAATTAATTTTGATAACACGCATTCTTGAAAAATGTTTCCTAAAAGAAATCATTGATTGTAAACCCTCTATAATTAACCTCATTTGTGATAATTAAGCCATTTTAAGTTTTTACAAATCCCCAATAGAAAATCACAAGACCAAGCACATTTTTCAGAACTTCATACTATATTTAATAGTTGAAAGGATGTTTGCACTGCAATACGTAAACACCAAAAAGAATATTGCAGACAGTTTGAAAAAAGCAATAACCAAACCAGAACTTAAAAAGTTTTGGAACAGTATGTCTTTATTTTAAAATTCAATAGTTCAGATATATCATGGTTATTCTTTGGAATTTTTTAAAATATAGGATCTATTTTAAACTTTTATTTATTTATATTTACAAAAATAATGTATTGCATACAAACTTTTAAGATTTCTAATGTTTTATTAACCATGCTTATAAATTTGAATATTGTTAAATATTAACGTGTATTGTGATTTACATAAATTAATTAATGTCAGTAATTTCTACCACTATAAAAGGAATGGTTTGTCTGTGTTTTTCGTTATTAAAGTCCTAACGAATCTATGGCACTTACAGTAATGGGATTTGTCACACAGATAGCCCAAATTTTTTGTAATTTTTGGGAAGAGCCACATTTAAAAATTTTATCTTGAATATTTTTAAATGAATTTAACTGTGTGTCTTTGGCAACAGTATAAAGTGACGGCAGATTAAAATTATTTTTTTCCGCTTCCGTTTTCATTTTGCGGAATAACAATTTGTCAGCAGACTAAAAAACCAAATAAATTTTTAACTGTTGTTTTGTAATTCTTTTTTCTAACTCCTAGATCGTTAAAGACAAAGTAAAAATTTTGGATTAAAATCTGCAGAAAATTTCACATTAGATTAATACCTAAAAATATGATTTTCTTCAACTAAATCATTTTTAAATATAATATCTTTTATATTTTCGCAACAGATTGCCACCTTCACGTTCAAGAAATCAACAGATTCCATTTCATGCGCTCTTACGATTTTATCGAAGGACAGCAAAAAAAAATTTGACTGGCATTGTTTAGTTCAACGGATTGGAAATTTGCAGAAAATTTTACACCAGATAAGATACCTTATACATTTGTAATTCTCTTTTAATAAATAATTTTTAAATTAAATATTTTTATTTTCGCAAGAGATTGTGACGTCACGCTGATTGGATCTCTTCACAATTTGAATTTGGCCTCATTTGACAATGAGCATTCCCCTGTGGTGTTGGTTTGTGGGGCAACGCCGTGATGGCCACGTAGTGGCTAGTATACTATATTTATAAAGTGGTTCAAACTCGTACTATATGTACCATGTTTATAGTTATACTATAAATAAATCTTGCATTTTAAACTTTAACTGGTGAATGTGTTTATAAAATATTTTTTGTCTATTTTGAATATAACTTTATACTGTTCATATCATGTTTATAAGATAAAAACGTGAATCAATTGATGTATTTTATAGTATCATACATTTTATGTGTAAAACAGTTGCATGTATATATGTTGCGATTATAACGGCAACTGTAATTATGTAAATTTTATGTACATGGGCATATATCAATTGTATATAAATGTGTGTTTGTACAACCCAAAAAGTAGGGTTACTTTTTGAGTTGGCTCGTTGAAGGTTTGACCTTGCCCCTCAATTGTTATTTTGTTCCAATTCACTTTCTTTTAAATAAATATATTTTTAAAGTTGGAACTTCATTTTTCTGTGACATTAAAATCCACGGCAATCAATTTCCCATCATTTATCTTTTTCGATTTTAACATGCCTTTTGAATTTGCTGTTATAGATAAATTTCAAAGTGTTCTTTCACAACAGTTGAAGTTTAATTTTTCTGGTTAGTGCAAAATTATATAGGCAGTATTGGCAATTAATTAAGGTTGCACTCTTGAGCAACACAATGGGCTATTGCCGACACAGTCCAGGATCAATCCCCAAGGGAACAATTCAAGGACCACGTAATTTTGAATCACGGTCAGTTGCAGAATAAACACACGAATTGACACCTCACCCTTCCACACTATGCCAACATGAGGACAGTGCAACTTTTGGAGGCAACTATACATTTATGTCAGGTTGGCTTGTTGGGGTTTTAATGGCACCAAAGCCATATTTGATCATGTTGTGCCAGACATAAGGCATACAATATCAAGAAATAGACACACACAAACAATGAAAGTTTTTAAGACACAGAACACAGAAATACAACAAGGGAGGAATGCACCTGACAGGAATAGAACCTATGTCGCCTACAACTAGAATCATTGATGTTAGGATAAGCAGCATTTTTTGGATTTCCTTAAGAAATCATGATTAATTATAAAAAAAATATGTTTTGTGATAAATGAATTCTTCCAATAAAGTTCGCTGAAATAAATCCACTTTCAGACAATAACACTTATATTTGTAGTAGTATTCGTGATAAGGTATGCAGGAGCATAAAAATGATAAGTCACTGGTCATGGTTTACGTGCAGCAAGTTGATGATAGAGATTTTTTTTTTACCTGTGAGCTATTTAAGGGAACTAAGTCTGGGGTCATTGTGTTTTGTTTACATTCATGAATGGTATGCTGATTTAAATAAAATTATTTTATTTAAAAAAATCGTTAATTTAAATAAAAATTTCAAATTTTACTTTCTGCATTAAGTTTTTGAAAATTGAAAATGAAATAACTATGAACAAGATGCATGTAATTTTATTCAAATAAGTTCAGCTGTCTGTTTGAAAAAAACAAAGATATTTAGTGAAAATGGGTGGAATGGTAGCATACGAGACCTTGGCAATTTTTCGCCAAATGTGGTAACCTTCGATTTCTTATGCAGGTTTAAGGCAACCCTATTCAGAATTTTCTGGAATTAAAGACGTTCTCTGATTGGAATTAAGAGGTGCTCCGATTGGTTAAGATTTGTATTTCTTGGGTACCAAGAAGCGATAACGAAACTTTAACTGCCACTTCGTATTTTTTCGTTGTAACATGCAGTTGTGCGACATCTTTGCTTCGGTTGTTTTTTGCGATTGCGTTTTGTAGCGGATGTTTCTGGCCCTTGTCCAGCAAATTAACAGGATTTACCATGTAGCGCAGGAAACAAAATGAGGGTTAATTTCATTTTTCTGTACCTTTTCGCCAACTTATCTACCAAAATAATACTATGAAACCCATACATGCAAAGGTTCGCAGTGTGGATTTTACTACATGGGTGCCGCCATCTTGATTTGGCGACAAGGTCTCGTGGGCTACAAATACACCTGAAAATGTTTTCTGTAATATCACAAAAGCATTCCAATTTTATAGATATCTTTATAGTTGGGAATTTTGATACTTTAATTTTGTTTTGTGTAATACGTTGGTAAGTTTTGTTCAAATTTAATTGGGAAATTTTATGCAGCGATTCCTAGGAATTACATACATTGCTAGCATAAGTATTCTGTATTTTTGGAATTGAAATTGTGACTTAGTGCACATCCCCCCCCCCAAAAAAAAAAACTCCAATTAAATCAAAGCACAATTGGCAGAGTAGTCTGATCAGCAGTCAGTGACGTCATTGAAAACTTGGCGCGCGTCCAAGAGCTCTGCAACTGAAGAAACGATAATGAAAAAACAAATTAATTAATTTTTAAGTTTCTATATTAAATTTTAAAATTCAGGCTTTGAAGTCTATTCAGTCACTGTTAGGACTAGCTGTGTGCTAAATTTCATTTCTGTAAGTCCTATAGATTCGTCTGGACACCGCACCTACGCATGTAGACACTTTCTTTTATAACAGTAAAGATGATTATTTAATAAGGTTTTAGAGATAAAACAACATCGTTTCAATGAACACAATTGAAGCTTTTTATACTTACAGCAGTATGGCGTGCTATCTTGTCTGAAGAGTGGAACATACTCATCAATAAATTTAATAGTTTCTTCTAGAACTTGGTGCATAGACCATGTTGGAGAATATGGATATGAATCAATGGCAACAGCAACAGGTTCACCCATAAACGAATGATAAATGGATCGAAAAATCAAAGCAGGTGTCCCCATGGGGAAATCATCAGGCAAATTGATTTCCACAATTAAAAAAAATTCATCTTCTTTTAAAAGTAAAACTAAACTTGTATAATACAGAATGTCATATTCAAGCACACTAGTGTCAAAATGACTTAAAAACTTAACAAAGTACATTTTCCGCCTCTCATACCTAGAAGCAGCTAATTCTGCTTTGGTTTTCAGTTCATCTTCAAGGGCAATTATATACCTTGTTAAATAGTGATCAGTAACATCTTCAGGTAATTCAAATGTTTCTTCCATACCCAATACTGTTTCAATTTCTTTTGACAAGTATAGCCTCTGAAAGCTCCTGCTGCTATCTCGATTTGGAAATGTCACAAACAATAGTGGAAATTCTTCCACGTCAGAGTCTTCCTCTTCATAGAAATCAGGAAAGAAACATCGTAGATCAACATGCAATCGAATTAGAAATATTACAGGGCTCTCAGTATCTGAAGGCACTAAAATTTCAATATCCTCCTCATTGAAATCTTGTAGTTGATAAAGACATAAATATTCGAAACTCAAATGTTCATATTTGTCTAACTCTTGAATTTGCTTCTTTTTATACACCTGCATTATCTCTTTCAGAGAACACAACAAACCATCTGCCTTTCGTACATCCCATGCAGTCAAACTTTCTATTTCATTGAGAGGAACAAAAAATCTGCCGTCGGAAAAAATAAAATCTGGTGGGCAATCGGGCGCAGATGATTGAAATACAACCATACACTCCAAAGGAGTACCAGCATATGGAATGACCAATAGGAACCTGTCACATGGGGCTTTGTCTATATAAGATGTACACGATGGTCGAGGATTCATAACATCCACTTCTTTATTACATAGTCCCAAACTGCGTTCCTTAAGAATAACTTCAACGTGATTTCGTACATGAGGGGCAAGAACACTTGTGTCAACCACTTCAACTGTTTCAGATTTTTCCGCCATACCGGCATAAGAAACGAAGGAAAATCCAAACAATAAACAACGCTGAAATGCATTGATGTTTGGTTGGTTGGTTGATTTAGTATTGGAGGATTTTGCTATGGCCTGGAAACTGCCCTTTTCGCCTCTAACGCAACGCCGACCAACCGGTATAGTGGTTAAGGTGTTAGCCTCTAGATCGGAAGGTTCCTGGTTCGAATCCGGGTCCGGGCATGGATGTTTGTAAACGTATGGTGTAGAGGCGGCTGGTGCACCTTAAATCTGTCGTGGCCGAAAGTCCTCACGTTGGGTTGGCGTGGAAGTTTGGAGAGTGGGGTGCCAGCTCAGGTGTTGCTTCGTCATCTGACCGTGGTTCAAAATTACGAGGTGTTGTCCTCGAATCTTTCCCTTAAGGGACTGATTCCGGACCGTCGTCAATAGCCCGTTGTGTTGCTCTAGTACGACGTTAACTAAAATTACCAATTACCATCGCCTCTAACGCTCTGAAGAAAATTCCAAAGTTTATTCAAAATTTAATGCACATTTTCAAAATGATTTTTTGTCATATAACCGTAGTTCAAAATTACGTGGTGTTGTCCTCGCCCTTGCTCTGTGGGATTGATCCCGGACTGTCTTCAATAGTACGTGTGTTGCTTTAGTACGACGTTAATTAAAAATACCATACAATACCAAATGATTTTTCGTCATCTGACCGTTGTTCAAAATTATATGGTGTCTTCGATCATTCCCATTGGGATTGATACCAGATCGCACAAATTTCGTATTTTTTATTTCGCGGAGTAGGCGAAACCCTCGCTGTGACGTCATGGACCGGAAAGTGAAATCAGGATAAAACGAATTATTCAGATAGTTTCACTCTACGAAAGGAATGTTGGTTTGCGAAGCAAACAAAATGGGATTGCGTAGCAATCCCCGGGGGTTGGAGAGCAGGGGGCGGAGCCCCCTAGTGTAATAAAAAATGTAAACAATGAAACAATTGTACATTAGTTCATAGGCGTAACCAGGGGGAGTTGGGGGTTATACCCCCCATTCAGTTCGTCATAAAAGATAGTCAAACTTGTCAATAAGAGCAATTGGAGTTTTAAGCTTTATGGCTATTTAAATTAGATTATATAAAAAAAAAATTATTTTTACATTCATAGTATAAATACCGTATATTTCCGATTATAAGCCGAGGAAGCTTTTTTTCTTCAAAAATTTACCCAAAATTCAAAACCTGTATATAAACCAAAATAAAAATTTAAATATATATATATATATATATATATATATATATATATATATAGGTGTAGTAAGAAGTTTTAAAGCGAATTTTGTATGACGTCTACTGAAAAATAGCATACCAATCAGTACACCGCGTTTGATATCAAACCAACGCAGAAGCTAGGGAAAAAGTGAACGTAAAGTTGAAATTTTGAAGTTGAAAGATGTCATACGATAAGACATTTATTCGTCACTGCATTCGTTACGAATTTCACCAGTACAAAAGTGCTGCAAAAGCATGTCAATCACTTTCTTCTGAACTAAGGGTGAATATCGTATCGAAAAGCACATGTGAGTATTGGTTTCGACGTTTTAAAGATGGCGATTTTGAGGTTAGCGATCGACAACGTAGCGGCGCTCCACTGAAGGCTATCCATGACGATTTACAAACATTTCTCGATAAAGATGCATCTCAAACGCAAAATGAACTTGCTGAACAGTTAGGAGTATCACAAAAAACCATTTCTGATCGTTTACATGCAATGGGAAATATTCAGAAGGCAGGAAAATGGGTGCCACATGCATTGAGGAGGACCGTGTCTTGAAGTGCATTAATCTGCTAAACAGGCAACACAGAAAATCTTTCTTGTGGAAAATCGTGACAGGAGATGAAAAATAAATCCGTTATGACAACCCGAAACGCAAAAAATATTGGGTGAATCCCGGCGAAGCAACAACATCAACGCCGAAAAGAGACATTCACTGCAAAAAAGTTCTCCTACGTATCTGGTGGGATATAAAGGGAGTACTCCATTAAAAATTGCTGAAGTCGGGTGTAAGTGCAACTGCTGAACGCTATAAACAATAATTGCTGCGATTACAACAGGAAATCGATCGAAAACGTCCGTTTACTGGCAAAGGTTTGAGGCCCGTCAAATTGCTCCATGACAATGCACGGCCGCATGTTGCAAAAGTGGTCAAGGACACGTTAGTAACACTTGGCTGGGAAGTTTTGGAACACCCGGCGTATAGTCCCGACATAGTCCCCTCGGACTATCATTTGTTTCGGTCTATGCAGAATGCCTTGTCTTCTGTAAACTTCCGGACAGTGGACGACGTACGAAAGTGGGTTGACGACTTCATTGTGTCAACAGAGGAATCTTTCTACACTGCTGACATCCGTGAACTGAATGACCGATGGCAGAAGGTATTAGATAATGATGGAGATTATTTCGATGAATAAAAGTATTATTATCAGCTCTAAATTACGTATTCATTTCTTTGACCCATGCTTTAAAACTTCTTACTACACCTAATATATATATATATATATATATATATATATATATATATATATATATATACATATTGCGACGTTCAAGCATAACGCTATGAGGGCATAACTATCGCCAAGAATGTAAGGGGGGTGGAATATTTTCCAATCAAATCGCTGCAAACAGCAAAGTAAAACGCCAGTCGCCAACGACGATAGTTTTAAACTGCTAATGATTTTCCCCAGTCACCAGGCCGTCCAGCTCCTGATATCCGACCTCCGACGGGGCAATTGACAGGTGATGATATACGGGACATTAGGTTTCAAAAGGGGGAAGGGATTCATTATGTACCTTGAAAAAAACTCAGGAAGGGTATAAAAGAGATTGAACTCTCCAACTGATCACCACGATAACACTCCCTCCGCATTCACAGAACTACTAGATCTCTTCAGAGAGGTGTCAAAGATGCTCTCCGCCATAGGCGGAATCCAAGGGCTTCTACTCAGATTACGTGAAGCACCAACATTACTAGAAAAAGTTTGTATAATAGCAGACTGGCATAGGAAAAATCTAAACCCACAGGAACGCTATGTCTGACACCCCCCAAAAGTTTAGCATAATATTCTGGAACGCAAACGGCGTAAACAACAAAATTCAAGAGCTACGAGACTTCGTCAACACTTACAATCCCGATGTGCTTGGTCTTCAAGAGACGCATCTCCGGCCAAACAAAACCGCTAACATAGCAAATTATATTAACTATAGAAATGATTAAATCACTCCTCCACAAACTCAAGCACAAGAGGGGACGGCAGTGTATGTCAGGCGTTCAATATCACATCATCACATTCCCACCAACATCACCAATGATATTGAATCAACAGCTGTTTCTATAAACATCCCCAACTTACGACCGCTTACTATTGTTTCTATATACTGTGCCCTTGGCAATAATAAAAACCCTATCAGTGATATCCAAAACTTTTTAACCGCCAATGACAACATCATCCTTTGCGGAGACTTTAACGCTACGCACAGGCATTGGAACTGTAATTTAAGTAACAAGGCGGGCACTTCTATTGCTGCCCCTTCAGACCCCACCCGTATCCAAGGAACTTCTAGCAATGTCCTAGATTTTGCACTGATTAAAGATTTTCATTACACATACACCATTAACTCCATTCCCGAACTCTCGTCTGATCATAACCCAGTGTCTATTATTTTCGACACCATTTACTCCCCCATTAACGTCAACAGATAGATGTACACAAATTGGAACAAATTCAAAGACACGCTCAACAGAAACTTACATTACCAAACACACACTGACAAAGTCTCATACCCCTCACAACTGGACACAATCATCGACAATTTCCAAGATAACATCCTTAATGCCCATCAACACTCATCCAAAAAAGTCGAACAAACCAACCACCTCACTCTCCCCCCACACATAAAAAATATTATCAAAAATCGTAACAAAACAAAAAAAAACAATGGCAACGCAACAAAGATCCTAGTACGAAACTACTCCTAAACAAAATTCAAAAAACACTCACTAAAGAAATTAAAACCCACAGGCAACACACCTGGAAAAATCACATCACTTCTCTTAATACTTGCGACAAATCACTATGGAATAAAGCAAAAACTCTGAAGAAAAAAAGACCGCACATACCACCATTTCAAACTACACAAACAATAGTTATTACTGACAATGACAAACAAATGCTCTAGCAGACACCTTCGAAACTCAATTCCATAATAATGACATCAATGACCCATACACAAATAATCTTGTTAACAACACTATCAACAACTATTTTTCTAAACCCAAACAGGACACATTCAAACAAATTCCCCCCTCTGAAATTATTATACACATCCACAAACCAAAATTCATAAAGCTCCTGGCATTGAAGGAATCATAAATAAAATGCTGATTGCCCTTTAAAGCCATTCTTATTCTTACCTACATTATCAACACTATACTTAAATTAAAACATTTCCCAACACCCAGGAAAACTGCTAACATTATCCCCATTCTCAAACCTCACAAAACCCATCAGATGCCAGCAGTTACAGACCTATTTCACTTTTTCCCACACTTAGTAAAATCACTGAAGCCATTATCCTTGATCGGTACAAATACCACATAAACCAAAACAATATAATGATTCCCCATCAATACGGCTTCACACCTAAACTCTCAACTACGCACCAGCTTCTCAGAGTCACGGAATACATAAACAAGGGCAAACACACAAACAAAAAAACTGGTGCAATATTCTTGGACATTGCTAAAGCCTTTGACAAAGTTTGGATAAAAGGGTTAATTTACAAGCTCATCAAACTTAATTTTCCCTACTGCATTATCATCCTTATAACCTCTTATCTTACAAACAGACACTTTGTTGTCAAAATTAAAAACTCCAAATCTACCAAAAGAAAAATACTCTCAGGAGTTCCTCAAGGTTCAAAACTAGGACCATTCCTATTCAACTTTTATATGAATGATATCCCCCAGTTAAGTTCATCAATGCTCAGCATGTTCGTACATGACACTGAAATCCTCGTTCAACGAAAAAACATAAACACAATAGTATTCCTACTCAACAAACACATCCAAAAAATAGAAACATGGCTAATTCAATGGAGAATTAAATTAAATGTTGTGAAGACAGCTGCTATTATTTTTGGTAAACCCCCACCCACGCAAAAAGTTAAGGTCTACGGACAACCTGTTAATTGGGTTACTCAAACCAAGTACCTTGGTATCATCCTTGATAATTGCCTAAATTGGTCCCACCACATTACTTCTGTTCAAACTAAATTTAATAACGCCAGATCAGCTCTTTACCCACTTATTGCTCGTAGCTCTACACTTTCAATTCAAAACAAACTCCTAATTTACATGTATTACTTACGCCCAGTTCTGACCTATGCTGCTCCCATTTGTGGTGCCGCAGCCAAGACAAATCTCAACAAAATCGCGACACTAAAATACCACCCTCCGGACAATAGTCCGGACCAGATGGTTCTACCGTAATACCGACATTCAAACCACTACTAAAATCCCTTCAATCAAAAAAGTTCATCAGCAACTTAGCAAAAAAATTCTACCAAGACATTGCTGAAAATTCCAACCCAACCATCCAAGAAATCGACATTTACGATCCAACCCTTCCCCAGAATAAAAGTAGACCAAGAGCCACTTTACTACTTGACAATTAATTACTATCCCAATGCATCCACTCTTCATTTTTCATCCAACAGATTACATTTTCACAACTAAGTTTTAATCGTCAACTATGCATAGAAAAACACACAATGCTTACAAATAGACTATTTAAATAATAGTATCATTTTACAATCCGAAGAAATATGAATATTTCTATGTTCCTATCCCCGACCCGTTTCTTAACGATGACTCCGGTGATTGATTGCACCGGTGATAGAGCAAAAAAAGCGTTTTCATTGGTCCCTCAAGCTCTGAATAGTGCACATTTCATATATACTAAAACGTCGACATATCCTTTTTACCTCAGTCTCTTCATGGCGAATATCCCCTGTATATATTTTTTCTGGATGAAGCCTGGATATATCCTTCAAAAGTTGACAATTTTCTTCATTAACATCAGAACATAGTCTCGATTTCATTTTATCGATAGTACTTTGAATGAATTGCTTTTGATTAATAGATACGAATTTGGAATTATGTACTAAGGTTATAGCTTGAAATAGAAACTTTTCTTTTGCTTATAAAGCTATCTGCGTTTCACGTTATGTTTTCTAGGAAAAGCAAAGCGTGTGTACATAGTTTTTAAGAAAAAGCAGAGGGTATACGGAATTTGCTGGAAAAACCAGAGGGTGTACGGCGTATACCGCCGTATACCCTCCACTACAGCCCTGACCATAACACATTAAATAAATGTATTAAAAAAGAAACATTAAATATGACTATCCGCGTCTTGCTTATTTCTTGTAAATTCGTCAATTATTTTGGCAGTGTCAATTCGGTTTAAAATTTTTGCTGTATTTACAAGAATGGCCATATTAATTAATCTTTCTTCTCCCACAGTACTCCTTAAATAATTTTTACCCGCATTAAAACAGAAAACTATCGTACTCCTAATGCATTAGATAAGGGAATTGTTAAAAAAAATTTCAATAATACTTCAACATTCGGAAATGTGTAAGACATTTCTTTGGCGACTCGATAGATGTCTGATGTGGTTTGTATGTAATTACCTCGTTTTCTTTTAAAATTATTAAAAAAATGGTCAAACTCATCTTATTCAAATTCAAAAGTACAAACATCAATGTCATTTTTGATAATATCCTTCAACTTTTTTATCGTGTTCTTTTTTCTTCTATACAAAAAAAAATATTCGAAAACGCTCCACAACTTCATACTTCTGAGTTCTTCGAGATAATTCTTCCTTTGTGTTATCACATGACATAAAATGTATTGACAGTGAAATTTTCTCTTATTGTAAATTCTCGCCCGACTTATTTGTTTTCAGCAAAAAAAAAAAAAAACACACATTCTACTTTTGTTGTTTGCGAATTTGTCTATCTTTCATACTAAATGATAGGCCCGATAAATTAGTTGCCTTTTTTCAACTGTTTTAAATTTTTCTCTGAAATTATTGATAACATTTTTCTAATGACTTCAGTAGGATAGATTGTATATTCCTCTCATTGCACTGATTTACTAGCAGTTTATTCTTTGTTAAAAGTATTCCAAATAACTGTCATTATGGCGGTTTCATATTTATCCATTTCTTCAGAAGTGAAGTCACTTCCACTATAACTTTTTTTTCTTCTTATGAATTACAAATTTCAAGATTAAAGCTTCTTTTATACTGGGGAAACCAAGTTTTATAGCTAATACAGCATCTGCTCTTGACCATCTTGTATTGGAAACTCTTTTCACTGCACTTAAAGACGCTGTCACAACTTTCCTCGAACCCCAATGAAAAGACATTTTAAGACCTCGGGGCCCCTTCGGTATTCCGAGCCCTACGCTGCTGCTTACCGCTTAATCCGCCTCTGAACTTAGAATATGTTTTTTTAAGAACCAACTATGCAATCTTATTTGGTTTGCATCGCAAACCAGCATTTTTTTCGCAAGTGATTTCTCTTTTCTTTATTTTAACACTTAATGTTAATGACGTGATTATTTAGTCATAAAATGACTTAAAATTGACGTCATTTTTGACGTCATAAAATGACGAGATTTTGACGTGATCTAATGACGATCGTTCGTCATAGAATGACGTGATATTGACGAAATCAAATGACTTAATTATGACGTTATTTCATGGCGTTTTTTATACGTGATTAAATGACGTTTTTTATTCGTGATTTTTCACGTTCTCAAATGTCGTGAATTTTACGTTGTTGAATGACATGTTTGTCCCGGCAACTGGTTGGTCATAAATAGCTAAAAATATGCTGACTCAATTCAAATAATTTAAGTTGTATTTTCCCAATTCGTTTGATAAAGTTAGCACATTTTAACTATTTTTAAATAACCTGTGACTAGGACATTACACATCAAATACAAATACTGACGACCAGCTACAGGCTCAAGCCCAACAAGGCTGGTCCTTTGTTTATGAATTCTCCAATTCCCACCGACTATCCAATTGTGTCTTAAATTCGTACACTCCCTTTGAATTAACTATATTTTCTGGCAACGCGTTCCAACTGTCTATTACCCTATTAAAGTAGTAGTTTTTCCTTAAATCCCGATTAAAATGTGACTTATTCAATTTATACCCATGGCCCCTTGTTCTGTTACCCCTATTGAAATTTAAGCCCTCTGTGTCCCCTTGTTTTACAAACTTGAAAAGCTGAATCAAATCCCCCCTCCTTCTTCTTTCCAGTGTATACATGTTTAGCTTACTTAAACGTTCATTATAGTCGAAATTTGCTAGCCCCTTTATTATTTTTGTAGCTCTGTGCTGAACCCTTTCAATTGATTCTATGTCCTTTCTCATATATGGAGACCAGAATTGTACAGCATATTCTAGATGTGGATCAATAAATTTAAAAAAAAATCTAAAATATAGAATCTTTATTGTGAAAGTTTCGCATTAATTTTCAATTGTGTGCATCAATTGTGTTAATACTTTCTTTTATGCAATCAAAACTAACACAATAAATTAACAATCCTATTATTATGGTTTTCTGCATACAACACCTACATACAAATCTTACTTTTGTAAACATAAAAACTTAAACAACATAAAGAAATAATTGAATGTGGCAAAATAGCTGGTGAACAATGAAAATGCTTCAAGCGAGTGAAAAATACAGATCTAAGTCGTCTATTGAGATTAGAAATTTAAATAGTTTTCTTTTAAAGGCCGAATCATTATTGATTTCAATTAAATTACTTGGTAGACTGTTAAATAACCTAGGAGCTAAATAAAAGAAATGTTTAGAAAAAATAGTTTTAGAATAGCTTGGAACTATGAATGTTTGGGTCGATCTAGTATTGTAACAATTTATCTTAAAACTACAGATATTTTTGTTTCGGTAAAGGTAAAGTATAATTTAAAAAAACGCATTATGTCAAATAGGTAATAAGTTTAGAATTCTAAAATTTTGAGGAAATGGTTGGTTAGTTAAAATTTTAAACGCTTTCTTTTGGATTGAAACAATTGGATAAAGATTAGTTCTGTATTCACCACCCCAAATGATAGCACCATAATTAATAAGAGAATAGAAATAAGCATAATATACAGATTTCAAAAATGCAGATTAACTTTATTTTTCAGGTGGTGTAATTTCACTAGAACAAAGCAGTTTTTTGCCCAACTCATTGATATGTGTTTTCCATTTAAGATTAGAATCTATGTATAAGCCTAAATATTTTATATTTTCAACTCGTTGAAGACTATGACACTGACAATTTGAGAAAAAAAGTTTTATACAATTTGAGGTATGCTATTTGATGTGAAATGAACTACAGATTTTCTTAAACTAAAGTGAATACATACTTTGTTTTGTTAATATTCAAAGTTAAGTCTTAGCACCAAACCAAGTTTCTATTTTAATTAAATCAGATTCAATTTGAGTGTTTATTTCATTAGTATTAGAGCATGAGTATAATAAAACTGAATCATCGGCATAAGTTATTAATTTTCCAAATAAGTCTAATTTACAGAAGTCATAAAGATTAAAAAAAAAAATAAAGGTCCAAAAATTGACCCCTGTGGGACTCCTCGATTAGTTAGTCTGTACACACTGAGTCCTACCTGTTAGATATGATGAAAACCATTTTAATATTTCTCCTCTAATTCCAGCTTTTTCTAATTTATAAATTACTATCTCATGACTTACGTTGTCAAAAGCCTTTTTTATATCCAAAAATATTGCTATTGTTGTTTTACTATTTTCAATACTAGTGTATATAAACTTTGAAAACTCCAAAAGAGCCATTTCATTGGATCGACCTGGTACAAAACCATATTGATTAAGAGCAAAAAACTCATTATAATTTAAGAACTTAAACATCCTTTTATTTAGGATTTTTCCAATAACTTTAGAAAATGAAGATAATATTGAGATTGGGCAGTGATTAGAAAGTGTATTTATTTTTCTTTAATGCAATATTGGTAAGCTGACAAAATAATTATCCCTAAAAGGTAGCAATATACATTTGGAAACAATATGCACAAGGGGTATTTTACAGTATTCAGTACCTAGTTTTTTTAGAAGATACATATCAATATTCGAAGACCGAAACGGATACTTAAAATAATCCCTCAACAAATTTTAAACCAAGAATACATAATTCATTATTTTCAACCAGGAGATTTTGTATTTGAACAACAGATTTGTCCTTTGTTAAACAATAACTATCTTGGGTGCTTCAGCGAATCATTCATTGCTTTTGTAGTGTTACGGCCTGTTACTCTGGAAGCCAAATAGGTGCACTGAAAAGAGAAAAATGTTGAAGAATAAGTTGAATGTAGCCAAATAGGAAGCAATAATACATCTAATTAGCTATTAAAAATCATTGTTCACGCGCACACATACCAAAACGTCAACAAATCCTTTTTACCTCCTTTTCTACACGGCGAATATCCCCTGTATTTATATTTTCTGGATCAAGCATGGATATATCCTTCAAAAGTTGGAAATTTTCTTCATTAACATCTGAACAAAGTCTGAATTTCATTCTATCGGCAATACTTCGAATGAATTGCTTTTGATTTATGGTTACGATTTTGGAATTATGTACCAAGGTGATACATTGAAATATAAACTTTTCTTTTGCTTCTACAGATATCTGCGTTTCACATGATGTTTTCTAGGTAAAACAAAGCAGTGTTCGTAGTTTTTAATAAAAGGCAGATGACATACGGAATTTCCTGGAAAAACCCGAGTGTATACGACGTATACCCTCCACTACAGCCCTGATTGGAAAGTACTATGTATACAAATTCTAAGATTAGCAAGTGACATTCTTTACATAATTACTATAAAAGCCCCTTAAAAAAGTTAATTCAAAATGAAAAATAATAATTTTGAAGTGAAATCGGTTGGAACGTGGGGTTATTTACCTATTTATCAATCAATGTATTCTAATGCAATAAAACTTATAAAGAATAGATTTATTACTCACGAAAACAGAAAAGTTTTGGGCATCTTCAAGATGGTTTTCTAGAGTCTGGAATTCTTCTTAAGCACTGGCAGAGTTATGGGCAATTCAATGCCAACTTTGGTAGTCAATAATCTGTTCCTCTCTTCTAAACCCCTAAGATGCTGAAGTATTTGGGAGTTTTGCTGCCTTACTTCACATAAAACTGAAAGAATTTTAGGTTGGTCCACCGAGCCAACCTCCAAAGGGGAGACAATATCTAAACAATAAAAATGCAGTTATGTCAAACTTTTGATTCATAAACAACTTTCTTAAAACTAGATTTATAACCTCAGACCAGGCCTCGAAATAGATTTTTTAATACAGGTGCACCTGTGCAATATATATATATATATATATATATATAAAGCTGATGTTACTTTTTGATTGTTTTAATGCTGGTGAAATAGTCAACGGCTTAACACGGGAATATCAAATTCACAAAGCATAAACAAAACAATACATTTTAATTAGGAAAAACAGCTTATTTTAATTATTAGATTTGCCGTCTGGCAAAATATTTTGCTTAAATTAATGACTTCCCAATCATTATTAGGTTTTTTCCCAGAAATGAGGAGTTTATTCAAGCCAGATGGACTCTTGAAGGGTGGCCAATAGCTTCTTTCATTGCCAGGCAATAACGAGTTAGTATGGACAATTACCCCTGTGCCTTTACTACCAAAATCCGTTAGCTCCTCAGCCACACAATACATGATTTAGTACAGACTGAAAGTAATAGAAATTGTACAATCAAGCAGTTTTGTTTAAATTTGGCACAGCTTTAGTAATGATTTTGAAAAATTGCATTAATATAAAAAATGAACCATCACTCAGAAGAAAAAATGCTCGTTGAGATAATTAAGATTTTATTTCCAATTTATCAAAACAGATCGCACTTGCGCAATAGTACTTAAGTACCCATTTTGAGAATAAAATTTTTAACTAAGAATCCTAAACAGTTAAAAGTTACAACCAAATGATAATATCGCTTAAAATAAACATAAGATTAAGACAAATAAGCTTCGAGAAGTTCCGATAATATTATATCGGAACTTCCCTCATATTAGGCTTAGTAGCTACTATACTACTGCAAATTTCCCAACCATTGGAAACTACAGCTAAGTAAGAGCAAAAATAAGAATGTACAAGTTAACAGAATAATGGTAATGAGACTTCTAAAAATGTAATTAGTGATAAATATAATCCTTACCTAAAATACGAATTTCCAAATTTATGACCACCAACTCCACGACACGGAATCCGGAATCAAAACAAACTGAAACTGGCGCCAGGGCCAGGTGTTCCGATGCCGAACGATGTTGAATTTCTACAAAAAGCTTCCACGGCGTTTTTGAACTTGGACCTTCGTTTCCGTACTGATAATGATGAGGCACGAAAAAGGACAAAAAAACGGTCTCCAACAATAAGTAATCAATTATGAAAAAGGACGTAGATGAAATTAAAATGTGGTGATTCAAAGACGTCATTTATGATGACGCAAAAATACCCAAATTAATGACGTCTAAAATATCACGTCATTCCACATGACGCGAATATGACCAAAATGAGGAGGTCTTAAAAATCACGTCATTTTTAGTGACCAAAAAATGACGTATATTTTTAGTTACTAAATGACGTCTTTTTTTGTGACACGAAAATGACGTCGCAGTTGACGTGATTTTTTCTCAGAAGACGTCATGTTGAAAAAGATGACCTGTTTTTCACGTGATAAATCACGTCACCTTACTACTTGGGATATTAATCTCTTAATTTTCTGATCTGTACTTTCTGGGAAAAATGTCTAAGAATAGAGTGAAAAAAGCGAGACTTTTTCGCCGCCAAATTGAAAAAAAATCGTTGCTATGATAAATTTGATATTTGGCAAATAAGTTAGTCAGAAAATGTAACCTTCATTTCCTTCATATGCTATCGCTCCGCGATCTAAAAAATACAAAATTTGTATGACCAACTTTTGATTGTATCGAATTTATTTATGAACCAATTTAAAAAGTAATTTTAACGTAAGAAAGAGTGTATTCTAAGCTTATACGAGTTATTTTCAAATTTTAAAACTAATAGCATTAAGCTACACATATGACAGTTTTAGTTTTGTGTATCGGAACTTACGATCTTAAAGTCCCGAAATTTTTATATGACCAACTTATAATCGCATAGAAAATTTATTTATTAACCAATTTTCAAAATAATTGTACCATACGAAAGAGTATATTCTAAGGTTTTCAGTGATGCTTTCAAATTTAAAAACTAATAGTAATAAGCTATAGATATGACAGTTTACCAAAAAAGTAACGAAAATGTACCGGTTTTTCCCGAATGTCAAAAAAAGATTACCAAGAAACAAACTTAAATTTATAAAATAGCTCGACGAGCTGCAAAAATTCACGTTTAGAAGCACTCTAAAAATTCAAGACTGAAAATTTGTACGTCTTTTGCTCACTTGCGTTTGAAATTTCGCTTTTTCACTACACACTTAATAAATCCTAAACTAACAGCCGCATCGGAAAAAATCTTCTTTTTCGTCTTCTCTGTACAATTTTGAACAAACCATGTTAATTTCGTAGTTTTCTGATCCGTACTTCTCGGAAAACTGTAAGAATCGAGCAAAAAAAAAAGCGAGTTTTCAATCCTGCGACGGCGGCAACAATTTTTTAATATAGAGCGATACAAAAAAAAATTGTGATTTCTTAAAATCAAGTGTTAATTAATGAATATGTATCAATATATTTAATTAAGTTTTAATAATTAATAGATATTAAGCATATTAATATAACGAAATAATATACGTTAATTATATTAATATAATTAATTTAATCTTCCACTTTTTACTGATGTACAATCCAAACTTTTTGGGAGGACCAGTCTCCCCCCCCCCTCCCATTCAACAACCTTAGTTACGCCTATGTCACGGAGTAACACTTCCTTTTATAATAGGAGAGATGAATGCGTACTCACATATCTATCAATAAACAGGGTGTTCGTGAACTGTTTAGAAATCTTGGAGGGGTGATAGTACCCACCAAGACGTCCAATATTTACAATGGAACCTATGGTCCTAATCCACTCATAGTGTCGAGCAAAGTAAATTATCCACGTTGTATTTCCAACAGTGAAAAAAGAGGCATAACGAAATTATAAATTGCACAATCTCATGTGCAGATCAGCGAGACTCAAATAAGATGCTCAAAGTGACGTCCAATGCTTTCGTTGCACTGTTCACACCGACGAATAAAAGATTGGCGCACCCTCTCGTAGATTCCTGGTGTCGTATTGATCTTGTCTGCTGCAACGAGGATTCTTTTGACATCTTCAGAAGTGTACAGGTGTCTCGTACATCAATGATTTAATGGGGCCACACAAGAAGTCCAGTGGATTTAGGTCCTCCGGTGAGCTTGGAAGCTACGCCACCGGTCCAACACGGCCTTTATGTAGTAGTTTCGAATGTTTTCATCACCGCAATAGTCTGAAGCATTCAGAATATAATTCTTTTAAAGACTAACGCTTGCTTCAGCCAATCAGCTGCGTCTTCGCACTAGACATTTGCATTCGGCGAATGCCTCACGATGATATTCTGGAAAAATCCTGTTTCTCTGGCAGAGCAGAATTGACGTCAGAAGTGAGGTGTTGCGATTGTTGGACGTTTTTCACTTTTCTGACACTCTGAGTGGATTGCGACCATAGGTTCCATTGTAACTGTCACCCCTCCAATTTTTTCTAAACAATCTGCAAACACCCTGTATATGAATTGGGTACTCATGCCAATCAAGAATATCCAACTTGGCACCATTGTCTGATGATAAATTCCTGGTCTTAAATTGGTGGGAAGTATAAAAACAAATAGTTAATATTAGGAAAGGTATATGAGGCACCTCTAATAAAGTGAAGGTAATGTCTTTTATTAAAAAATCTCGAAAAAATTATATTTTTACACCATATATTATAATTCAATAAGCATATTCTCGGAGGATGCTTTTGTAAATTTTGCATGCTTAGCAGTTTTAATACTTTCTTGTTATAAAATGAATAATAACTAATGGGAAATATGATTCAGAATGAATACAAGATTGTAAAGCTTAACCCTACTGGTGGTAGAGTGCCTATAAGTGGTAGGCACTCTAACTGGTGGTTGTCTCCACTAGGTACTTTTAAGCATTCACAAAACTGACCAGATCTTGTCATTATAAATAATTGTTGATGAGATATCTCATCCTTAGCAAAATTGGTCAGATCTTCATGGATGAGACATCTTGTTGAAACATTTGGAGGGATAACATGATAAAATTGATCCCTTAAGTATTACAGTATCTGATAATTAATTTGAATTATGTGCCACGTAAATTAAATTTAAGCTGATTAATTAAGATTAGCAATTGGCGGGTATGAATTCCATAACACTTTTTTGTGACATTAGCTACACTATGCATATTTTGATTAGTTTGCAACTACTGCTTACCTGAAACAAAATGATTGGGATTTTACTATATGACAAAGAAATTCACACCATTGAACATGAAGTTTTATTTCAATGAATGAAAATTGTTCTTCTATTAGAATGTTACATTATATCAATTATTTGTTTGAGAATATGGGAAAATCATTGACGGTATAAGAAGTGATCTCAAATTATCATTCATTTGCAAGACTTCCTGGTTATCTTTCTCCAGAATCTTTATAACTTTGGTGAACTGTAATAAACCTAAAAGAGAAAATAAAGTATCAAACTACAGTTTAAAGACCACATTAATCAAACAAAAAGCAATTTAAAAGCTTAATAACATGGCCCTGTAAGTGTTGCATAGGTTTTCAAAACTTAAGATACATACAAAATAACAATTGAGAAGTGGATTAAGCAGTAATTTCATTTGTCATAGAAAACAAATCGATTTTGTGGTTTTATTTATTGCGATAACCATGTGGATATGGAGTTCAATTTTGTGTTTCCTAGATCTCAGGTTATGTCGATTTAAATCAATTAGTTTGTAAGGTTGTTGGTAGTTCAATAGTAATATTGAAAATTAAATAACTTGGGACACGTTGCATGTTATTTTACAAAAGTTAAAAAATTTGCTTCTACTCAGTAATACTCCAACGTCCTTTTTTGAAACTGAAAATATCTGGCTTCCTATTTGAGGACACAAGAAATAAATGCAGTGGCATCAACTTTGAGAAATTAAAAATTCGGGGCATAAGTAAGTAAATTGCCACTTGCTTCAAATACGTGTCAGAACTCTATTTTGTTTATATAGATCATTACCAATACATATCTTTCATGTTGAAGGGACCCGGGCCACCTACCATAAAAACATTAGGTACCAAGGTGTTCAAATCTCTACAACTTTGCATCCCTTCTGATAAAGCGATTTATAGGGGAGATTAAATCATTGCATATTTGTCATTACTCATATTTGTAATATTTATCCTTTATGTTTAGGAGTCTTAGGCTTGTGACGTCTTAGAGGGATGGAAGCGTCATCTACTACATAAGAATGTTCGCAATGGTCTTGATTAATATGTGTTTATTAACACTTAAGAAATAACCTTGACGGAATTTGGTAGGTGGCGTTTTACAGACTGGTAGAGTCTCTACCAAAATGGTAAATTGTCCTTTTCGCAGAACTCCGATTTGGATTATCCGACTCGGGTGAGCCCTTCTCCAAACGTTACTCGGTTGAGAGTAAATGTTTTCTAGCTCAGGTGAGCTTCTCCAAAAGTTCTCACACGTGTGTACGAAGTCAGCAAAACTGCAACTCAGGGTCGAGCTTTTCTCCCGTCTAATAGACAAAATCCCAGTTTGGGTAATCCACTCGATAGGTAGTGCAATGCCGCACAGTAGCAGCTCAGGCTTGAGCTTTTTTCGCGTCTGATAGCTGGAATCCCAGTTTGAGCAATCCTTTCGATAGGTAGTGCAATGCAACACAGTAGCAGCTCAGGCTTGAGCTTTTTTCGCATCTGATAGCCGGAATCCCAGTTTGGGCAATCCGTTCTGAGTCCACGAGCAGCTGTCGCGACTCGGCACGTCTCCAGAGACGGGGTATCGGACCAAAAACGAGAACGGTTTAACTTCAGCCGGATCAGTTTGATCCCTCGGTCTTCTCCTCTCTTCTTCCAAAAAACCTCCCTCGACTCCAAAAGTTCCAGGGGGTTGTTGGCCCCCCTCTCTTTCATTCGACACACTTGTCGTCTCGCGGTTGGCTGTTCAAAATCGGTTGATTTTTCTCTTTCGCCGGTAGCTTCATTAGCGGACGGTGCCCGAACAAAAAGCATCCGCGGGTTCTTGTGATGATGTGGAAGCAGCGGAAATGAACTACTGCCCCGGTGTCTCGTCGGCATCGCGACAAAGATCCTTTGCTCCGTCTCGGTCGAAATTCAATCCCTCGAAACAACGCCAGCTCATTAACTCTCGCGGTCTGAGTTCATACGCGGCATGACCTCTCAGCGTCTGGCTTGACCTCTTGGCAGTTTCTCTGCGGAATGCTTGTTTTTTTCTTCCCTCGCCACAGGCTCTAGTCATAAAAAATTTAAAGGGTTACAAAGGGGTTGTTCCCAGGACAATGGGTAGTAGGTGTACGTGATGTAGGTGTTTTTTAACCAATTTATTTGGCACTCTGGAAATATTTAGAGAGACATAAGGGGTTTGAACTTCTAGGAGTGAGTGCCCATTTTGTGACGGCAAACAGGGTATGAAAAAAATCGCAATAAAAAACATCTGATTTATTTCAATCAAATTGTTTTTTCAAGTCAGATTTTTATGATTTTTTAAAATTTGTTGCCCTAAAACTTTAAACTTGTTAGAAATGTGATAGATATGTACTATACTCGAAACCCCATCCACCAAACCACCTGCACAGTGGCGACACCAGCGCTACGGAGTATATAACACGGAGCGCAGGTGCAAAGAGCAGAGTAGAAAAGAGCGATGCCACTAGCTGCAAAGCTCTCATCGACGCTTTCGTTTTCGATTATATCTTTAAGTTAGGCTTAAGAGCCTAAAGTTGTATATTCAACCTGAGAATATATAGTTATTATTTACAACCTGACTTGTTCTTGTCTTCAACCATCAACACCCTAGACAACCCAAACCAGAACATACATATCAGTGTACTTTCTAGATAGTTTTGATTTATGTTAAACATTAATATATATCATGTATACCAGTAATGTATGAGCAAATATAGCAGGGTAAGTATTTGAAAGATTAAAAATCATGACAGGAATTAGCAAAGTTAATCACATGATAGAGTGAAAAGAACTGCGGCACAAATAGTTTTCCATCTGGTTCTCAAGCGGTTTATATTATTTTGATACAAAATTAGTGATGTGAAACTTATAGATATAGTTGAGCAAGGTTGGGATCTCTTACCGAAATAATAATATAAATTGTACGTAATTAGTCAGAAATTTAAAAAATTTCAGACGTTTTTTGCAATATTAGATGAATAAAATTTCTTTAGTTATATTATGCAAAATACTTAATTGGTTAAAGACTTCTTTTTGAGAAAAAATCATGTCACCAATCCCTACTATTACAAAAGGAAGTGTTCATGTGTATGTATGCAGTGTCCTGATGAATCTATGGCACTTACACTAATGAAATTTGCATACAGGTAGTCCTAATTTTATGCAAATTTCATGTCCAGCCTGAATTTTAAAATTTACTTTAGAACATTTTCAAATTAATTTACTAGTTTTCCCCCAAAGTTCATTCTTTTGCGGAGCTGATGTCACAGCTCCTAGATTGAAGAAAGGACAGATTCAGCGTTTTTTGTCTTAATGCCTTTGGAATCATGCCAAGTTATGACATCACATTTTGAGAGAAAAACAGCTTTTTTTTCCCTTAACAAATTTCTGATTTTAGCGTGTTTTGATTTACGTTGTTGTTTAGCATAACTTTCTTTCTAGCAATTTTACTTGCAAGGACTATTTGAGGTTTTCTATCTCGCAATCGTTAAAGATAGAGTAAAAATTTTAACGGATTTTAAAACTGCAGAAAATTTTACACCACATTGATACCTTAAATGTGATTTTCTTTAAACAAATAATTTTTCAATTGTAATCCGTGTCATGTGAAGTGGAGGTGGGATTCATTCTTAAAAAATTATTGTTTTTTCTTTTTAATGTTTTCAGTATTAGTAAGGACACGAAAAGAACTGTAATGGGCAATGCCGTGCTGGCCTGCTAGTACAAAATAAAAGGATATTGCATCAAGTTTCATGAAAAAATTTCTACTTTTCTTTAATATTTAGTTAGCAAAAAGATCTTATTTGTGAAAAAATGTTATTTGTAATTAAAAGTTACCTTTGAGACAGGACATGAAAATACATAAATTGAAATCAAAAATGCCTATTTTTCAAATTTTTGCTGAGCTTTGCCAAGTATTCATAGGTACTTTCCAAGTACACAAGAAGTGTAATTTACAAGACACACATACAAGAAAATGAAGCTTTTTTCTATGAATGGTATAGAACAAGTGGAATAGGATCCCAAAAAACATGCAAATTTAATGGAATTTTGAGCTTTGAATAAAAAATTCATCACTGCAATCATCATTATCATTAAAATAGCCTTCTACTTCAATCCATAATCTATTTTGCCAACATATATGTAGTTATCAAATGGGTGAAATATATATAACAGTTATACTAGCAGTGTAAAGAAATTCTAAGAATAAATAGATAAAATTTCCTAATGAAATTTAAATAAAAATTACACACAATGAAATGAAAATATTAAAATTGTCAAATATAATTTTATGTGCAAAATTTTAATGCTTTTGTGTGACTAAGTGTCTACTCATTTCATGAAGTGTACTATACTAAATGAATAGCTACATCTAAAAAAAGGATTGATCACCCATCAAAGGAACAATGGTTCAAAATTCATCATGTTCGATTTATAGTCATATGGAATGTTTGAAACAAAACTCATGCTGATGAATAAGCTTGTGAATAACACCTGTTAGTCAATGGTCCACAAGAGGGAAATACATATTCTCTGGTAATTATGATCCCAATCAATGAATGCTGTTATTTAGTGTCTTCGAAGGAAGGACGATTTTCAGTATAATTTTTCGGGTGAACTGAGCACATGTTAAGTCCCTAACATTGAAATTTTCATTAAAATCGGCATAAACTGATTACAATGATAACTGATGAACAAATATTTCTCTTTTTACTGATTGAAAACAAGTGTCATTCACAAATCCTTTTATTGGCAGACTGAAATATACATATGGGTCAGTCCATACATTCAACAGTGGTAAAGGTAAATTTTGAAGTACCAGTATAGTTATTGAACTTAAATAAAATCTATGAATTGTCAGAAAAGACAGTAAATATAGCTTTGTTTATTATGATTAAGTGTCTCAATAGTTTTAATACGTGTTAATTTTAAAATATGAATTGTAATATACAAACAAAAAACATTAGTGAATACTTGTATGTACTATCAACTAAAAACACTATTAATAAACATTATATACATTTTACAGGTAAAATGCAAAACAGGAAAACAAAATTGTGAAATAGTATAGGGACTTAGATGAAATCTCATACTCCGAATAAAAGCAAATGTTTTATGTTCTCTACAAAAACCAGAAAAATGATTGAATGACTAAGTTAATAAATTGCTTAAAGTTGAAATCACACTTAAAACAGCTCAGTGTTTTGTGCAGGCCAGTTTATTAAAAATTACAAAATGCCATACTCTAGGCAATAGCTATTCTTTCAATACAAAAAATGTGTCAATATATATAAATGTTAATATCAAAAATGTATAAAATGCCATACTCCACATAAGAGCCATTCTTTTAATACAAAATTGTGTACATTTATTAATGCAAACATTCATAGCATCGTAATTTCTTTCAAAAACAGTGCTTTATTTACCTTCCCGATCAGCAGGGAAACCATAGTTTTGAATAACTTCCAGTTGAATTTGTGTAGCAAGAGGAAATACTAATTGCATATACATTAGCATATCATTGCCAGCATTACTTTTAGCTTCAGTTAGCCTTGTTGCGTGGTCTGGCATAGAAAGAGCTGTGATGATATCTCTCAATGCAGCTGTAAAAATCATTCCACAACTCAAAATGAAGAATCATAAAAACCTTATGTATGAACACAAAATTCCAATTAAGTAGCATTAACTTAATATATATTTAAGTTTAATCAATGATTGTTTCTTACTAATATGTACCAGCATTACAAAATGAGTGCAAATCTATGCAAAGCAGTTATATACTTAATATTGGAAACAGCTATATTGCATTTATTTCATGAAATCAATACATTCTTGAACCACTAGGGCATTTATCTGCTTTCATTCATTCATGAACGCTTTTCATCAATTTCCAATTCTATATATTATGATTTGAGCATGTCACTATTTCTCAATTGAACCTCCTTCTAGATAATTTCAGAAGAGGACCTTTTCCACTTGGATATGTTCGAGCTCTAGCTACTTATGTTTGATTGAATTAAATTTCAGATTTAGAGCTATATTTGTACATTCCATCTTTTAAACCAAGTATAAAAAAAATTAGTCAGATACACAGTTGCAAGAGTGCTGAGTTGAAAAACAGTTATGTAATAGGCAAAGCACAGTAATCTAAAATGTGTAGCTCTCATTTTCTGAATGAGCATTGGAGAAGGAAATTATAATCTATATACTAAAAGAGAGAGTTTTTCACAACAAATACCCTAGCTCATCAGAATCTCGAATGAATTTCAGTCAATATAAAATTCAGAAATAAAAAATTCGCTAATCAAATGGACTGGAGTATATCCAACTAATGAACATTCTAAATTTATCAGTTATCTTTTTGAAAAACTTGAGAGTAAAAATTTATATTTAAAAAAAATAGCGACCCTGCGAATTCCAATTATGTTTGCTTTGTAAACGATATTATGAACTATGGTTTGCTTCTCAAATTGGATAACAGATGTAACAGAGTTGTCCGTGGTGTTTGGATGGGAATTCGGTGTGACATCACAATCTCTTGCGAAAATATAAATATTTAATTGAAAAATTATTTATTAAAAGAAAATCAAACGTTTAAGATATATATCTGCTGTCAAATTTTCCGAAAAATTTCAAATTTTCAATCTGTCTTTAACGATCCCGATTTTACGAAAAAGAACTAAACAATGCCAGCTAAAATGTTTTTAATTTTTTTGCTTTCTTTCACTGAAATTGTAAGAGGGCAGGAAGTGTAATCTGTTTATTCTTTTAACGTGAAGGTTGACATGGCATCACAATCTCCTGCAAAAACATAAGATATTCAATCCAAAAAAAAATGTATTTATTTTAAGAAAATCATATTTTTAGGTATTGATCTAATATGAAAATTTCCAGATTCCGTTGAAATTTTTATTCCATCTTTATCTAGGAGATAGAAAAAAAAAAACTAAATAACTCCAGTTAAAAGTGTATTTGTTTTTTATTGTTTGCTGGAAAATCAATCCTCCGCGCAAAATGAAAACGGAAAAAATAATTTAGAATCTGTGATCTTCTATTCTGTTCCATTTAACAACCAACAAATTTCATTTTAAAATGTTCTGGATTGAATTTTAAAATTCGCCGTGACCCAAAAATTCGGACTACCTGTGTTCCAAATCCCATTACTGTAAATGCCATAGATTCGTCAGGACTTTGCGTGCAGAAAACTAACAGACCAACACTTCCTTTTATAATATTAGAGATAGATAATATTTACGATCAAATGAACGCAAGGAAGAATTCCATGCATAATGGCACATCATACCTTTCGCTCTTTCGATAGATAATATATTAGTCGGGGTTCCTGACATGCCACTAAATGAACAGAGCACAACTATTAGTAGAAATAAAAATGATCGGTCCTATTTCCTACGCGTTTCTATAGCGACATTTTATCCAAGAAATACAATTTTCCAATGTTATCAGATGAAATAAAAAAGCCATATAAACTTATTTCTCAAAAAAAAAAAAGAGTACGAAGAATTCTGAAAAAAATCACAAAAAAATACTCAATTTTTAACATAAATCAACCAAATTCATTGTTGACATTTTTTGTAATTACAGTTGAATAGAGGTTTTTTCTCTTCCTCATACATTCAGTTTACTCCAAATGCTTATCGGTAGTTTAAAATTACAAAATGACTACGGCGCTTTCCATTCGGGATTGATCCCGAACCGTCTCCAATAGCCCGCAATGTTGTTACAGTATAAAGTAAACTCAACTACCTACACTGATATAAAAATATAAATTGAGAAACTGAAAACTTTCCACAGTAATATGATCCTTTTGAACACAAATTTGAGACCGATAAAATAGAAAATCACTCAAAAGAGCGCTCAAAATAAAATAATGCGGATCCATAGATCTCTGTGCGGAACCGAGGCCAACGACGGAACCGTTACTCGAATGCGCGTGTGTAACAGGTTCAAGGTAGAAACAGTTATTTTTTGTGAGCAGTTTTCGCTCAAGTAACGCATCCGACACATTTTTTACTAGTTCATTTGTATATATTGAAAGATTTGTCTTGTTTCTGTTTGTGTTTGCAGGGATCGTTGACAAAGGCGTATGTAATAAGCATATTTTGTTTGCTCAAATTAATATTTTATGGGAGCTTTAATTAAATGGGTAATGAAACAATGCAAAAACCCGGTATGAAATTAATTCTTGTTTCGGTTTTCAGTTACCGCAACCTCCTCTCCATTTAAGTAATTGATTTCAAACCAAGACGAAATTTCAGTGTCCCATATTTAATGCCTTATGAATTTTTAGCTCATGACTAAATTCATTCTGAGAATTATAGTAGAGACCTGTCAATCTGACCTTGACTTCACAAAGTTTTTACACTCAAAAACCTTTCCTAATTAACTTTTATTGAATTTTATATTTTCGTGTTAAGGTACATCTCACTTTTGTTTATGTAGCTGACTTAATTTGATGGCAAATAATTCTATTTGACCTGCCATATGCTAGTATTTATCACATTTTCTAAGTTTTTTCAAAAGTGATTTAGTATGAAATTTTTTAAAGTAAATAACCACGGAACTTGAAACCATAATGTTAAAATTTCTGAAACTCCACATAATCTTGATTCCTAATGCTTGCACTTAATCTGGATATAGAAGCACACAATTCAAAGTGTTTTTCCTATATTTTCTATTTCAATAGTGATACATGAGTTGATACACTATTTGTTGCATTCACTCAGTATAAGTTAGTTTTTGTGGAAGAAGATTTTCAATCAATTTAGGATATTTGCACAAATAAAATTGCTATCAGTATTTCAAAACTCATCCACTGTTTTTAAATGTATAATTTGTTGAACAAATTTACTAAAATTTTTATTTGTTATGAAATTGATAAGTTTTCAAAGTTTAAAAAATGGAAATCTAGTTAAGTTAAGATATCAGTATAAGTTAAATACATAAAACAAAGACACTGATGACAAATAAAGCAAAAGCATTGGTATATTTAGTTTTTGATAGTTAAAAGTGACGTTAGTTAAAAAAAATTAAAGAAAGGTCATCATTCATTGTGTAGTTGGTTATTTCGAGAATAAAGTCATCTTGATTGCTGAAGTGGTGCATACAGTTTAATTGGTCATTACAAACAATGTGAAAATAGTGAACATGAAAATAGTGTTGTGAAAAAAAAAAACTGTATTACACATAAATAGTATTATTTATAAGGTAAGAAAAGGCAGTATGGAATATCATTATATATAACTACTTTAATTATAATTAGTTAAAAATAAAAAACTTAACCCTTCTTTGCTTAATGGTGGAAATTTCCATCATAACATTGAATGCCCAAAAATTATATAAAAGAACAAGTTCACTTTAAGTTGATCGTGTCTAGATACCTTTTTAATGTCCATTGCATAAAAAAAAACATAGCTGTCAAAAATAAGCAAGTGTCACTATCAGTAAAACGAGCTTGAAGTTGTCATTCCGCTATTTGTTGTAGTTGCAATAAACGTAGGATTTCGTTTTTAATTTTGTTTTATTATATTTGAGTTTCAATTGCTAAAAAAGTGAAAATGCGTGGAAGAAAGGTTTGTAACATGTGTTTCTGTTATTTTTAGAGCAATTTCTGAAAAAGTTTGCGTTTAATTTAAAAAATACCACATGATACCATCATATTGTTTTTTGCTAAATTTATACTATAAATATATACTAAGAATTTTTTAACCATTTTTCCTTTAATTTTGAACATGAATTATATCACCTTGATTTATTTCACCAATAAAGAAAAAATCATGCAAAGAAGGGTTAAACCTCTAATAATAAAAAAAAAGTTCAAATTCAGGAAATCAAACAATCTTTTCTTATATTAAAAACAAACATGACTGAAAGAAATTTTGTTGCTGGATTTGTTGACTAAGAATAACTGTACCAGTGTTACAAATTTACAAGACTTAACTCTTTATTATTGTTGTTTTTAACACTAGGGATCAAGTCTCCTTAGGGATTAAGTGTCCCCAGTCTCCCCTAAACAGCACCAACTCAAGGTGCAAATGAACAGTGCCTTTGAAAAGGATGAGTTAGTGGCACATTTTACTGCCTTTCTTCTAATTATTTTATTTTTGAATAATTACGGATATTTCAGAGAAAAGGGAAAAGTTTTCTTTTTTTAAGAAATTGCAGGTCCTTTGAAGTCTGTCATTTAAGAAAAACGTTCTTCAAATTCCTTATCTGCTGCAAATAGTAATATTAAGTAGCAAAAAATAATTTTTTGTATTGTAATGGTGATTGATCCAAGGTACATGCTGTACAAAGCATTAATAAAATAGAATTTTTTTTCTTCTAAAATATATTCTACAGTATTTAGCATTACTTAAAATTTTTACCATCAGCTTTGTGCATAATTTGTAGTTTTACCTAATTAAAAAAAACCATGCAATTTAGTTTATACATAGCTTTTTATTTCAATTTCTTGTTCCCCCCCCCCCTTTTTTTCACCTGCCTTTTGTCCAAGAAGAAGGATATATAGAGGGTTTACTGTATTTTACTTTTAAAATAACACATTTCATTTGTTATAGATTTCTGAGTAGAAAACAATTCAAATTAATTTGATGCATTTTGTTTATAGTACAAAATGATTTTTTTAGCTGCTTTTGTATGAGTCAGAAAACTGAAAAGCCGACACTATCTGGCCAAAGAATAAAGACCCGTAAAAGAGGTAATTACTATATGCATATTTATTCTAAACATTATTGTATTGTAACTCGGTGTATTGTATGAAAGTTAGTTACTGACACGGAGTTAGATTCTCAATTGGGTTTGCCTTACTACCTATAAATGTAAACTTATATTAAATGGAAAAACAATTATCATCTAAGAAATCCAGTTAGTAAGAGAACAACCAGGGCCGGTCCGAGAAAAATTTATTGCAGATGCGTAATCCCCCCCCCCAGAATAGCCAACTGTTTAAATTATTTCATAGTGAAAATACTTTCTATTGACAGATTTTTTTTCTGCTAGACCTTCACAAACTAATGGATTTTGTGACAAAAAACACATCCATTCTATTGGGCCATCTGGAAAGTTCTGCTTGTTTTTTAAGATACTAGCCACTATGTGGCTAGCCCGTGCTGGTTTGTGGTGTTGTGCCGGTTTATGATGTTGGGTTACGAAGCAATCCAACACCACAGGCAATGCCATGATGTAAGATATTAATATGGTGTAAAATTTTCTGCAGATTTCAAATCCGCTGAAAATTTTAATCTATCTTTAATGATTTCGATTTTACGAAAAAAAAACTTAACAATCCCATTCAAAATGTTTTTTTAATTTTTTTGCTCTCCTTCGCTGAAATGGAATAGGGCTGGAAATGTAATCTGTTTTTATTTTTATTTTAACCCAAAGGGGACTGAATATGCAATCTGTTTATTTTTGGAATGCGAAAGTTCATGTGACGTCACAATCTCTTGCGAAAATATAAAAGATTAAAAGAAAATCAAGTGTATGAGGTTGGTATCTATCTGGTGTAAAATTTTCCGCAGATTTCAAATCCTTTACAATTTTTTTCTACCTTTAACGATTGCTGAGATAGAAGAAAGCACTGAAGAACGTCAGTTATAACTTTAGTAATATCTTTTGCTTCACTGGAATCCGTTTCACAGGAAATCAAAATGAATGAATCTCGAAACAAACGAAGGTCATTCGAATGTGTTCTCTCCCATTCTAGAGACGTGAAACAAAAAATGGCATGGTTCCAAAGGCTGACGTCAAGGTGATGTGAGGGCGAAAAATCTAAATTTTGATGTTTCTTCATTCCTTGGAAGAACGCAAAAGAAGGAAAAATAGTGAAAAAACTATTAAATTCATTTTAAAATGTTCTAGATTGAATTTTAAAATTCGCCTTGACCCTAAAATTGCAAAAAATTCTTTCTACCTGTGTGCCAAATCTCATTGCTGTAAGTGCCATAGATTCATCAGGACTTTGAGTCCAAGAAAACAAACTAACACTTCCTTTTATAATATTAGAGAAATACCAACGGAGCAGTACAAAAACATGAAATTTTTTTATTGAATCACATAAGCACCATTTTGTTTGATGACTTTTTGCAATCTTTCTCGCAGCTGGAAAATTCTTTTTTTAAGAAACTCATTAGGCTTATTTGTAAAGAAGTTATCAAGGTACTGTTTTGACAGTCTCCAAAGAATTGAACTCCTGGCCGTTCAAAGAATTTTGAAGTGACCTGAAGAGGTAAAAATCTGAGGGGCAAGATTCGGTGAATATGGGGGAGGGGTGACACAAAACATCTCAGCTATACTCAATAAGTCTTAGCCTGACATTCAGCAAAATGTGGAGCTCCGCATTGTCATGCTGGAAGACAACACCTCGACGATTGATCAGTTCTGGCCTCTGCTTTGTTTTCTGCTTTTAATACTACCATTTGAGAACAGTATTTTTCAGAATTTATTGTCTGATTCTGTGGCAACAATTCCTAATGAACAATTCCTTTGTAGACCCACCATACTCAAATCATTGCTTTTGGGATGCAGCCCCCTCTCGGTGTTACTTGGGGCTTACTTGGCGGTGTTACTTGGGCTCATTTGGCTTACCCCATGATCTTTTTCTTGTAACATTATTGTATAGTATCCACTTCTCATTGCCAATAATGAGCTGTTTCAAAAAAAGGAGCTTCTTCATTTCGTTTCAGCAACGAATCACATGCGTATTCTGTGTTAAAGTATGGGGTACCCATAGATCGCGTAGCGGCTTACATATCCCATCTTTTTCAGATGATCATGGACTGTACTTTTGGGATATTTAGTCTGTTATAGTTCCTGAACTGTGTAATGTGGATTTTCAGCGATAGCATCTTTTAATAGGTCCTCGTTTACAGAAGATGGTCATACAGAGCGGTCATCATCTTTGAGGCTGAAATTTCCATGCCCAAATTTATCAAAGCACCTTCGAACTGTGTCATCAGAAACAGCACTTTGTACATATGCAGCACACATTTTAAGAGCAGTTTTACAAGCATTTTTTTCTTTCTTAAAATAAAAGAGCATGACAATGTACTTTCTGGTTTTCTATTCTTAGCACAGCAGTCAAATAAAAATTATGCAACAACACATGCTATAATTAAGCAGTGTAAGCAGAAAAAAAACGAATTTAAAAAGCAGCTTCAATCAAAGTCACTCCTTATCATAGGTAGCAAAATAATAATAACAAAGCTAATAACAATTTTAAACGCGCAGAACTTTCTGGATGAACAAATACTTAAAAATAGTTATGCCATGGTGATTGGTTTACAAAAATGTCAATGGTTCTTCATTTCAAAATCATTTAATACAGTAAATTCAACATTACATTTACATGATAGCATAATATGTAGTCATAGGAAAAATATGATCCACCTCCTTTATTTTGAGAACTTTTCATACTAGAGCAAATTCAAAGGTATTCAAGGGAATAACGTCCTCTTCAAATTCAAATCCAAAACAATTTTGCATAAGGGGATGTCTTAATATCAAATTTAGCACAAACAACAAAATTTTTTAATGAAAACATCATGTTTTGATGCTCTAATCAGATTCTGCATCGTTAAATTAGTCTAAATAAAAAATTTCATGACTTTGCTATCTATATCCAAGGTATTCAATGCTAAAATTAGTTTCAATTTCAGGGATCATCTCCACATAGAAAAACGCTATTCATAGATTGAGAAAGTTGAAATTTCATTGGGGAATGATATCGATATTAAATTGGAGGGATTACGATCCTTGATATGATTTGATATTTTAAGGGGGCGAGAGGTCTTAAAATGACGAAAAATTGATATCGATATATATGAATAGCCCCTAAAGTTAATCAACTTTTTTTGTGCATGTCGGGTTTGGGGCGCCAGTGACATAAATTGGGTTCTAGTACCCTTGGTGAAGGTAGGACAGGACTTGGTGGCCCCATGTTAAAATGTATACAGGCAGAACTGGGACTAAAAATAAAAAGCGTAACTGGATATACTACTTCATAAAATAAACTACATGGAAAAATTTAAAAAAAAACTCAAACCTGTAACTTTACTTTTTTACTTTACTAATATGAAAAATTGATATTGATATATATGAATTGCCCCTAAAGTTAATAAACTTTTTTTGTGTGCGTGTCGAGTTTTGGGCACCAGTGCCATATTTTGGTTTCTAGTACCCTTGGTGAAGTTAGGACAGGACTTGGCGGCCCCATGTTAAAATGTATACAGGCAGAGCTGGGACTAAAAATAAAAAGCATAACTGGATATACTAATTCATGAAATAAACTACATTGAAAAAAAAAAAAAAAAACCTCAAACCTATAACTTTACTTATTGCTATGCAAATTTCGTGATTATGTCGTAACAATCGATATTTTCTGCCACCCTTTGTAAAATGGATGAAATAGCAAGATTTGTTAAACGTTCCTGCCCCATTCTAGACCGGATGTAGTTTTTAATATATTTCAAGTTTTTAAAATTGCACTAGGATTGCTTAAAAGACATTTAGAACTATTTGTTGAAACTTGCGTTCAATGATTTTTGTATTAATCAAACTTTTTAGCGCATACTTGCTAGTATTGCCGTGGGGGGGGGGAGCAGTTGGTCCTCAATGCTCCCTAAATTTACCTTGGACCAAAAAAGCTCCCTTATATCTATTCAATGCCCACTGGTGGGCGATGCCAACCTTGTTGGGAACCACTGGTCTAGTATATCCCAGACATGTTCAATGGCAGACAGATCTGGAGACCTCATACTATTATTAGAAGGGAACCACTGTATAAAGTGATGGCTCATCGCACCATTACAGTTGGAGTTACAACTCAACAAAAAACCAAGTATGACTATTGTCGGCTATGTCTGGTGTGGTGCCATGCCTGAGAGTTACTGACAAGCATGGAACGGGGCATATCATGTTTAGTGGCATGTCCTGCTTTTGCCTTGGGGCATTGGCATGTGGCAGATTTTCTGCCAGCACTATCATTCTAACTTTACTATTGAGTGGCACACTGCTGTAAATCTGTAATGTGTGTATTTCTTCCTTCTGTGTCAGTGAAACATTTCTTATGTGTGTATGTTTATTTACTTAATGTTTGGCACAGCTTGTCAAAATTGATTCCTTGTTAGACAACACATCGATATGTCTGACATACCATTCAACCTGTTGGTTTGCCTTTCATGTCACATGACCAAGAGGCAATTTACTAGCATAATTCCAGACCATGCTAGGCCATCGATTTCCCATTCCCCAGATTATAAGGGATATGTAGCAGCGGTTGCAGAATTCTTGGCATGATTTGTCCCAGGATAGCATAATGCCAATATTTGATCCTATGTAATGAAGTTTATTGGCATGTATGTTGTAAGTGCCAGAAAGAGTTTTAATCTTACTATTAATCTTTCTGATGAAATTCTACAATTATAGAGCCCCTCAAGATTTTATATTACAATATATATATATATTTTTTTTTCATGTACATCACACATGCTAAGTGCCATTCCATTCAAACATTGACTTCAGTGTGTTTCAATTTTTTGCAGTGTATTTACTTTCCGTAATCCTTTCCTTTAGTACATTTATTTTATGTTATATTTAATTATATGGCAAATATTATTTAATGATGAAAAGAGGACAGCGAAATGAAATGCAGCAAGACTTCAAAATAAATATAATTGTTTCTCTAAGAAAAATCTCATATTTTGTTGAGATAAAATAGTTGGAATTAAAATTTTAAACTATTTCAGATGAAAAGGAGAAATACGATCCTGCTGGCTTTAGAGACTCTATCATACACGGGCTTAATGAAAGTGGAGCTGATCTGGAGTTGGTTTCAAAATTTTTAGACACTGCAGGGTCGAAACTAGATTATCGACGTTACGGAGAAACTCTTTTTGATATCCTACTAGCAGGTGGAATCCTAGGTAAACTGTTTGATTCTTTATTATTTCACAAATACCAGGCCATTGACCATCAGGGCATTAGGCTACGAGATCCATTATTTTTTAACAATCCAATCCAAATCATTAAATGCAGAACACTCTTCCAAATGAGTTGCTGTAATGCAGCCATGGACAGCCAGTACTCGTCGGGGCATTGAATCATACACATTCTGAATGTCATGCTGAGGAATGGCACTCCAGATGGCCTCTATCTGATGCCGAGGAACGTGCAGGCCATGGAAGAATGCTTGTACATTCCAAGCTACATGTGGATGGGCATTGTGTTGCTGAAATACAGCTCCGGGAATGCAATAAAAGAGGGGTTGGACCTCGGGCTCCACAACTTCCCTGATGTAGTGCCTACTGTTCAGGGTCCCCACAATTCGGAATAGGAAGGATCATCCATGATATCCAATAGTACCCCAGACCATAACGCCAGGCGTTCGTTGAGTTCGTTACTGGATAAGACACTCTGGGAGAAGGCATTCACCTCTGTAGCAACCGATGATGTGTATGTGTACAGCGTTATATAGGCCAGATTGTAGCGGGACTCATCTGAGAAGACGACTTGTTGCCAATCGGCATGCGATTGACTGTATTGGTGAGCCCATTGTATCCAGAGATGCCTGTGGTTCAGCGTCAAGGGAATCCTTGCACATAGTCCATGGCGCAACATAGGTTGACAAACCGTGGGGGCAGACAATGACACCTGTAAACATGCTGCAATGTTGTGCCAATGCGTGAGAGGACGCTGAACGATCTGTCACTTCCATGTAGATGAGGTGTCTGTCGTCATGATCGTCTGATGTCATATTGTGTGGCTTATTGCTGAGGTTTCAACTTGTCTGGTTCTCTATGGTCCATCACTTCCTCACACCCATCACTGTTGTAGCATTATGCCCCGTGCGAGTGGAAATTTCACGCTACGAGAGTCCACTCTCAGGGAGGCCGATCTTACAGCCCTGTTAAAACTCAGTCAGTTGCTCGTATGGCACTCTGCTTTTTGGCAAGGCATATTGACTTCTAATCAATCATTTACAGCAGTCAAATGACGATGCATACATTTAAATGCACTTTTATATTGCTTTTTACGCATGTCTAACTTGGAAGTTTGGAGGGTGTTTCTCTGACCACACATGCTTGATCGCTTTGTAATTCTAATAATTTTTATATCCAAACCTTTTTTGCATTTCCTGCCAGTTTTGTTAACTTTGCAGGATTCCTTCATGGTTTGCAATGTTCACAAACAATAGTGTATTTACTTGCATACACTCCCCTACAATAATGGACCGAATGCCAGCGGATTTGCATAAAATCCGACTACTTGTTTGGGGGTGTTTTTCGTGGTATGGCATGGACAGTTGCATGTTGTTCCTGGTAAATTGAACGCCGACATCTATATGAACATTTTGGACAATCAGGTTCTTCCTACGCTCTGGCAATTTTATGGAGTGGATGAATATTACTTCCAGGACAACAACGCTCCATGTCATGTTGCAGCATCTGTCAAGCAGTGGTATCAAGATATGGATGTAAAACGTTTTCCCTGGCCTGCTCAGAGTCCCAATCTAAACCCCATAGAAAATTTGTGGGACGAGTTAGAGCGACGCTTACGGACCAGGCAACCATGTCCGAAATCTACAGCTGAGCTGGTGCAGGAATTGACACAAATACCCATAGCTGTGTATCAAAACCTTGTTGAAAGTATGCCCAAAAGGGCTTCTAGTGTAATTGCAGTACATGGGGGAACATCCCCCTATTTAAAGCATGTATTCTTTCCCTTATACCATCACATCTTGTCCTGTCCATTATTGTAGGGTAGTGTATGTATTTCATCTCTAATATCAACATTAGGGCATCAAAAACCTGTATAACATATAACATTATATAAATATTAGTATAATTTATAACAAAAAAAGTAGTTTAAAAATATAATATGTAATTTATTTTTATATTAGCACCAGGTGGCACTCTAGCGCTGGACGTTGATCCTCTAAAAACATCTCGAACAGATGTTTGCATATTTTCTGCTGATGATAACTTGGGTACACTGAAAAGTTATGCACAGGTATATTCAAACGTTTCTAATTTCCTATCTTATATATTAATATGTAGAATTATTAAGTAGTATTTTAAATAAACTTTTAAGTAATGCATAGTTTTTATTTTACTTCAGGTGATTACTAAGCTTATTAGACGTTATAAATATTTAGAGAAGACTTTAGAGGATGAATTCAAAAAGGTAAACCTTAGATGTAGTTTTTCTCCAACTTTTGTTAGTTAGATGTTAATATACAGTGTAATGTTTCACATGTATTTAGAGTTTGAGTTTCTAACCTGTTTTGCTATTATAGTATGTAAACGGATTTTGAGTTTTGAATAAATAAAAACAGCACTAGATAATAACAATGAACTCACTATGCAGCAATTAGATAAAAAAATAAAATTCTGTGATTAAAATTATCTTTCATCATTTTCTCTAGAAATTCAATAGTGCTTTTTGTCTTGTGTGTTTTAAAAATCATTGGTGCATTACTTTTTATTAATGAATGTACTGTTTTAAGCAACACCTCCTATAGATAAGAAAGCCTCACAACCAGAGGAATTACGTCACAACATTTAGGCCAACCTTTCCAGTGTGAAACGTATTTATCTTGGAAACCTACGATTCTCGCTACTTGCTTTTTTTGGAAAGGATAAACAATAATTGATTAAACTTAATCTTTTTTTATGTTTTCCGTAAGGTTAATCAATCAGGTGCATTCTCTAACATGTTTTTTGCTGACTTGGTAAATTTTAAGTGATTATATTTGTTGTGAAAAACTAGATATTTACCATCGAAACGTAAATATTTGAAGCTTTTATGTGTTTGTTCGTTAACATAACCATCTCAATCATCGATAACATAACCTCTCATCATTAATCTTTTAATTTAAGCGAAAAACACATTGAACTTTTGAAAAATGAAATGTATGTGCATGACTGAAATTTAATTATTAAGGGCGTTAATAGGAAAAACTAAATATATATCATCACATACAAGGTAGATAAGAATCAAATCTATCTGGTTTTTAAAATTAATTATCTACAAAATTTTAATATTTTCTTTATTATTTACAAATATAATTTAAATTGCATTTGTTGATTTGATGGCAAGAGTGTAAGATATTGACAAAATTATCTATCCCCTCTTCCCCTAAAATGTTTAGATAGTTCCAAAAAATAAAAACATACCAATGAAAAATTTAATTAGATTCAAAAGTTGTTTAATTTATTAATTATTAGACTATTGGTGTAATAAGATATACTTATAAATTATGATAAATTACTTTTATGTGGTACTGACTGAATTACACTGATTTTGTCCTTTTTAGGGTAAAAGAACTGTTAACTTGCAAATACGAAATTACATAAACTGATAAAATATGTTACAAAATTATATTACATAAATTTCTAAAAAAAACAAGTGCACCCTCTTGTTAGGATGATGTAGGAAAAAAAACCACTTAAAAATTTAAAGCATGTAAAAAGTATTCTTGATTTAAGGATTTATATCAATGTGAAATAAATTGATCAACCC